>JARTUT010000454.1:0-600000 GCA_030674115.1 Micraspis discolor | reverse complement strand
AATATTTTGTTTAGAGTACCAAAACGTTCGAAAGATGGAGCTGTAAGACCTACCCCCTTGTGCAAATAACGGTACACGCAGTCACTGCGCGCGTAGTGTCAAGTTGTTGAGCCGATACTTCCCCGTTTCCGAAACCGGTATAGTATTTCATTTCTAGCTCCAGTTTATCCATATTTGTATAATCATAGGTATCTTCATCTAATAAATCGAATTTGGGTTACAATTAGATCAGTTGTCTTGTGCTAAAGTGTACCTTCAAAAACCTAGTTTATTATTATTAATTATAAGTGTAGTGAAAATGGAAACAACATCGGAAGTTCTGCAAGTAACTAAATATTTACGCAAAAAGCAAGCAAGGAGGATAAAGAAATATTGAGAGATAAAATGACCTATGAAACTCACTTGAAGGAAATTTCCCACGGAATTAAAGAAGAATGTGTCTGGAATCAACTATATTTTATCATAACACAGAAAATGTTAGTTTTGATATTGTGCACGACATATACGAGGGTATATGTCGTTACGATTTCGGTAAAATTCTTAAATATTGTATTTTCAAAAAAAAATATGTTGTATGAAGTTGATATAGGCAACAAGTTTCCTCCCATCCCCCTAAACCAAATAGAAAGAGAAATTATCATCATGTCCTCAGCGGAAATGCATGCATTTGTCACATATTTTGGTATTTTAATTTACGATCTCATTGATATATCAGATGAAGTATGGAAATTATATTTATTGCTTTTTGATATAGTTCATGCGGTTTCAAAAAATAAATTATTCATTACTTTATTTAATGCTGATTTAACTCCAAAATACCATTTTTTGACTCATTACGGATCTACTATTGAAAAATTTGGCCCATTATCCAAGCTTTCATCTATAAGATTTGAAGCTTTCCATAAAATTAGCAAATCTAACGCCAAAGTTGTTTCAACGAGGAGGAATATTCCACTTACATTAGCTTTAAAGCATCAGCTTCGGTTATCATATCGTTTTATTTTAAATAAGGGTTTGTTAGATGATATTTCAATTCAAGAAGAATTCCCATATCTTTCACTGAACAAGTTGGATCATCCTGTAATTATCACTTGGGTTAAGGTAAATGGAGTTGTTTATAAACCTGGATTAGTTATTCAGATAGGTAAAGACCAATTTACTGAACCAATATTTGGTGAAATACTTAAAATAGTGTATATTAGCGATGAAACCATTAAATTTGTTTACAAACTACTGATTTGTTACGGTTTTAACAAAGAATTACGGGCTTATGAAATAGCCAAATGCTCATCAGAAATTGTACCTGATCGCATTATAGATTTAAGAAATGTTTTTTATGTACCTACAGCTGTTCATGTTACTGGTGATGGTTGTAAGTACATAATTTCTATGAATCAAGATTGATTTTTATGGAGGTTATAAATGTTATGGTGTTTTTATTATAAAACAAGTATGATTTTTTTTGTAAACCATTTTTTTTTATTTTTTATGTTTGAGAAATTATGTTCAATAAATATTTATTCAAAATTTTATTCAAAACAGCCAATCCTCTTATTTATAGTAAAGAAAGATTTCACTTGTTCAATATATGGAGTGTGTTACTTAAGTAAACTAATTGATAATGAAAAGTAATACTTTTACCAGAGCAAAGATTTTTGTTGCATAAATATGTGTAATCTGTTAGTTAAGTGCCTCTATTAATAATAAATAAATGATATTCTTATATGAATGAAGATTTTTGTTCTATGACTATATATAACGAGTATAAATTGAAAACATTTATTAGCAATAAACAAGCGATACATTTATTTGAAGTTACACTGTAAAAAATAGTTCCTCATCTCAAACCATATTAATTTGTCTCAAGTACTCCGTACGTTTGAATACAGCCAAATGCATAAAGTACTTGACCCTACCGCCCTCTACGGTTGAGAATGGCGTTTACCCTAAATAAAAGTTTCTTGAGTTAAGAAACTGATTAGTTTCAACCAAGCTCAGAGTTTTTGACTCAGGTGGTAAAAAAATTTGATCCAACGGTAATATTAATTAGTATGTAACTATTGATACTTTTCGTAGAATAAAAATTTTGGTTTCATGTAAATAAATATTACATTTCACTGAAACTCGATTTGTAGTTGAATGGGTCGAGAATTCAGTCGATAAAAATGATTATATCTCTTATGTCAAGTGAAAGTTTCTTGGGTTAAGAAACTGATGGATTTGAGCTAAACTGAAGGGTTTTTGACACTAGCAAAGGAATAATTTGATAAAACAAAAAAAAAACATTTGCATGTAATCATTATTTTTCTTCACAGAACAATAATTTCTCTTTTATATTAATAAATACCGCAATACCGCGGCAGACCATGAATATTGTACGGAATGGGAAAGGCGTCTAGAGTTTCGTTGGTAGTTGCAGAGAGGGAGCGAGTATACCTCAAGCGTCAACCGTCTGCTTTTCCAAGACACGTCGTAAAGACAACCGCTCCCATCACGTCGGGGTCACCAATGTAGAATCGAAGGAATTTATCCCTAATTATGCGTTTCGTCCCTGTCGCACACATTTGGACTCATCACTATGGCTTGTGTGCGCCATGCCATAGACGCAGGGGTAAGAAGTTTTGAGGGAGCCGCCGGGAGTTGAACCCGGCACCTAGTACCTAGTCGGTGTGAAACTTGAGCGCAAATCTGTAGGCCACCGAAGCGCTGTGAACTAAGCTATGCGTGGCTATATAGAGTGCCGCCAAGAGATCCCTATACACTCCCCTGCCGCTACAATAGCTATAGTCCAGGCAGTGGGTTATCATCTCATCCCTGTCATCATCCAATACCAGATCACCCGGTTCTCCACCAACACAAAGATATTTGGTTTTCTCTAAGTTGACATTTAAGCCCCACTTCTCGTATTCTTCAATTAGCTTGCGCATCATGTATTCCATGTCATCTTTATCACCGGATACAACAATATTGTGAGTAAAATGCACAAATAATTGCATTTAAATGGGATATATTTAATATAAAAGAGATAGAGTTTTGATTTAATTACAGCCAATATAAAAAAATTGCTACAATTAATTCGTTTTATTAAATCAATTACGCAATATTTTTTTTACAAATGTCACTTCATATTGCAACAATTATATGTTCAATTTTATTCAAATATTTATAGTTTTCTTCAAGTAAATGAGGCGAACAATATAATCTCACGAGATTCTTGTCTCAAGAAACTGAAGTCGTTGCATCAACTGACAGAATTTACGACAACCGTACCTTCGTTCTATTGAACAAATAAAAATGAAACGAACGAATGGTTTCGTTAAAACCTATTTAGAATAATGTATTTGTATCAATCAATTATGGATATTGAGACAAGTGCATAAACAATTTCTTGTAATTGTATGTTTATGTTGAATCAGTTGTTTCTTTCATTTCGCTGAAATGTAAAAAGTTTCAGGCGAATGTTTTAGCTGTTCTCTATAATCAACTAGGTTGTTTTAATCAAGAAAAATAATTCATTTGGCGTAATCAATTTTAGATTAATTCAAATTAAAATGGTTTTATTGAAAAAAAAATTCTCAAACTCCTGAGGAGTTTGAGCGCAGAATTTTATTTTTTACAGTGTAGACTTTTCATCTATAAACATATGTTCAATAGATTTTAATACATCAATTATCAATAATTCAATGATAATTTTACTGGAACTGAAATAAAGGAATTATAACTAACTATATGTATAGTCGTTAATATATGGAAAGTAGAATTAAAGGAATATTTATTTGCAAGTTCCAAATGAATTATTGGGTAGAGACGAATAAATATTTATTAAGCCATATTTCAATGGAAGATTGTGTTGTGGTAAATGAATTTCGTAACTATTAGGTACATTTTTTTTTTCGGTGTATATTTTCGTTACAATGACGACTTTTGATGTACTTTTGACAAATAAATTTGAGAAACATCGATCGCTGCGGACTCTAGCGTCCGTTATTCACAATACAAGAAAACAAATTTTGCGTTATCAAGATGGTATTATTGTTGGAAAGTGGAAAAACTACGGAGTCATGACAACGTTTAATATACGCTGTAAGTTTTTTCAAAATAGCACGCCTCCTATGGGAATATTGTACATGCGAAAACACTGAGTAGGTTTTTAGGAGAAGGGAATGTTAGTTTCAAACAAAAAATGCGGAAAACTATGAGAAGTTATTTTTAATTTGAGATATAGATTTGGTCATTCTTAGATCGATTGTATTTTTATTACATTATTCCAGAGTACAAGAAAAGATTCTAGAATCAGCTCGTAAAAGCTGATACCTCATCACTGCTTTTCTATATTTTTGTATTTCAATAAAGCATATTTTGAGACTTAATTGTATGTAGTTAAATCAATTATTCCAACCGTTGATAGTGATATTGGTATTTCGATTTTTAATATTCAATGGATTCACTGCGAGTGATGCCTCGAGTCAAATCTAGTGCTCCATATTTCGGAATCCTTTCTCATAACGCACCAAATGAATATCCCCGTTAACCATCCAGTTATCACCCTTCCAATTGAAAACAACAGCCTTCCTGCCACTATCTCTTCCTCTTCATAAACTAACACAGACCATAGAAAACACTCTTCCTAAAAAAGAGGGCAGCGTTCCCTTACAAAACGCACCGGCTTCTCTGATTTAAAAGCGAGTGCTGAAACGGCTTCGGGAGTCAATTTATTCCCGGATTTAGCATTCGGGACGTCGACTAGGCGACGTCAGGCGTCCTGAATTAATACGTGTAAATCCGCTACAGGTTTTTTTGACAGGCGTCGCGGCGTTTCGAAAGAAGACGCGCTCGGCCGCTGATAGTGGCCTTTAGGCCGGGAGTCTATAAGGGCGAGGGTGCACTAAGTGCCTGGCCAGCTGACGCCGCTGTGTATCATCCCTGTATTTCGTACGGGAGGACAAAGCAGTGGAAAAATGGACTTTGTTGCCCTTGATTTGATATATATTTCATTCACGAGGCGGTTTGTTGATTGATATTCTCGATAATTGTGTTATTGTATTGTTTCGAGGCGTTATTTGAACTGTTTTCATGATCCATATTGTTGATAATTAAGTGGAGACGCCTTAAGTAAAAAGAAAATTGTTTTTTATCAATTTATCGTTATATTCTTATCTCAAACCTCACTTTCTTGATCACGAACTGAGATCAACATAAGTTTTCGTACAATCAACAAAATGAAAAAAAATGTATCACTATTGTCAACATCGGTTAGCAATAGTGATAAACACATATCGCATATATCATGGTGTATATCATTTGTTGTTTCAATGACATATAATGGGTTTTCCAACAACCTTGAATCTAAATAAAACACAAATCATTTGAGATATTTCAAAAACATTATTATTGGCTTGAAGTACGAACATAGAATTCATGAATGAAACTCGACTTCGTTCATATGGCCATTACTGGCCCGTTTGCAGAGGTCAATTCTGTGGACTCAATTTTTGATGACTCGGCCACACATTTCAGCCGAAACAGCCGTTATTTTGCCTTCAATGTTGTCTCGGAGCTCTTGCAATATCGTCGGCTTGTTGGCATAGATCAGTGACTTGACGTAGCCCCAAAGAAAATAATCCAGAGGCGTCAAATCGCACGAACGAGGCGGCCAACCGACGGGGCCGTTTCTCGAAATTATGAGCTCACCAAATGTCTGCTTCAATAAACCGATACTGACATTTTGGCCAAGTCCATACCTTGCAATTGGGGACAAAAAAATCGTTACTGAATGAATTGACGTTGACAGTTAGATGATTGGTCTAAGGGTGCGTTCACAAATTAAATTAAAAGTTGTCAAGTCCCAATTGGAAAACACGATACTAATCAACTGCACAACTCTTCACGCCGAAAGGCTCCAAATAATCCGAAAGGTAGCAAACCTAACCATCAAGTATTTCTAATCTAGTTCCTCGTCTATAAACTTATTAACTTGTTCATGTCTAAGAATCTTTGATTTTTTGGGGCAATATCCTTCAATTTTTCGTTTTAAATATGCCTTCACCTTGAAATATTTACTTATATCAATGCCAATTTCCACAAGGGCACATGGCTTGAACATTGAAAATTTACTTCACAAAGTTGATGAGCTCCAAATTTTTTATTTTTCTTGTAAAAATGCTAGCAAAACAGGTCCACTGAAGTTCTCTTCTACATTTTTCAAATTACACCAGGCCAGAAAATTGGTATAAGCAATATTGTACTGCTGAGTTAATTTTTTATGTGAGAATTCTAAGGTTGCTCTTCTTGCAGACTCTTCAATTTCGACAGAAAAAACCGAATCAACACTCTTATTAATTATTCCACTATAATCCAACATATTGAGCAGTCAATAACCAGACAAAAATTGGAGGATAATGCAATTTGAATGACAACGTCTTTTTAACACGCTTATATTGGCTTCACTTGTATGTATGTCAGTAACTCTCCTTCTTTAAGCGTGGCTGGCTCATTACTGTGAAAAGATCCCACTTCTGCCAATGCGTTTGTTGGGCGAGCGCTCTAAGGCACGTCTTCTGCAACGCCAGCTCTTGAATTCATCGATCGTGGGTTTGATTCCCGTCCATGCTTTTAAAATATGGCTTTGCGATCAAACATCAACAGGGCATTAATAAGTTGTTCTACTTTACAGCAGTGTTAATATTGTGGAAAAATCGGGATATTAGAATTTGGGACTTCATTTCAAAATCTTGATGCGTGAGCTGTGCATGTGTGAAACATTGGCCTACTTTCCGACGTGCAATCATAACTTAATGATCACCATTAATATTTTTATGACAGTCACTGAAAAGTAAAATATAAATATATTTAAAAAAAAAACTAAAAAAACACGCTTATGAAGAATGTCGGGAGAAAATAGTTAGAAATAATTTTAAAAATCAATTCAGGACAATAGTATATAAAACATACTAGTAAAATTGAGAAAGAAGCGTGGGGCGCCTGAAATACGAAAATTATGGCACAAAGCGCCCCATGCTTATTTCTCAATTTTACTAGTATGTTTTATATACCATTGTCATAAATTGATTTTTAAAATAATTTCTAACTTTTTTAGCCCGATATTCTTTATAAACGTGTTTTTTTCAGTTTTTTTAAACAATATTTATTTTTACTCTTTAATGACTGCCATAAATATATTAATGGTAACTGTTTTCTTTTCCTCGTGGACGGGAACCGAACCCACGAACGATGGATCCAAGAGCTGACGTTACAGAGGACGCGCGCCTTTGACCGGTCGGCCAATGAACGCTTTGAAAAAAGCAGGATTTTTTCACATTGATGAGCCAGTCACACTTAAAGATGAAAAGTTACAAACATACATACAAGTGAAGCCAATACATGGTCTTTCACGAAGAAACTCATATTTATACGGGAAACTACTGAACGTATTTTCATGAAATTCAGCACTTATAAGTATTTCACGATGCTGATGAAATCTAAAATATTTTCAAGGCATGAGCACCTCCGGTTTTTCCGGAAATTAAGTCAACTTCCGTTTTTCAAATTAGAGCACCATTTATTTATTGCAGAAATAGATTTAAATAATCTTCATTGGTAAAATTAGGCATAGTGATCGATTTTATAACTTAATACGAATTATCACCAAATTAATAGTAAACACAAAATGCTACTGAATAAAGAGGAATTTGGCAGATGCAATTAATGATATCCATCATTAAAAAAAAAATGTAAAGCATGGTAAGTTTTTGCATATGGTTCATAAGGAATTATTTATTTATCACTGGAGAGAAAACGATAGCCGATTAGTCGAAATAAAGAGGTTTCCGATACAAATTCGAATCGAAATTCGCCATCTATTTAGGAACAACCTGTAACTTTTTTCTCTTGCATATTAGGGTAGTAAAATTTAAAACATGGTTTAAGTAACAGTTCCTGAAAATTTTATCTTTTTGGCGTGAAGGGAAAAGAAATAACTGAACATTAAAGACGAAAAACAGTTTTTTGTGAATAACTCAGAAAATATCCACTTTAGGGCAAGGGTGTGATGCATACACTCACATTATTTTTTAACGTAGATTCAATATCTGCCATAAAAAATGGGATTCTAATTTGAAAAAATTGATTTTTCACGATTTTGTCATCCCTAACTTTGAAAGCGATTTTTGCACCCCCTGTATCATGAATCGCGATTTCGATTTTTAAAGTGGATACATCAATCTTACATCTTAAAAAATCCCAAAACTGAAAATTTTCCATCCAAAAACCTCGAAGTTATTCTTGTTTCAGCGGAGCTCTATTTTCGATTTTTTTCGAATTTTCCTGCTCAAAGAGAATTTTCCAACCAAAACTGTAGAATGTTACATCAAAATAACTTGAAATTTTCTAAGGAATCTATTTCTGCAATAAAAAATGGTGTTCTAATTTGAAAAACGGAAGTTTACATCATTTCCGGAAAAACCGGAGGTGCTCATGCCTTGAAAATATTTTAGATTTCATCATCATCGTGAAATACATAAAAGTGCTGAATTTCATGAAAATACGTTCAGTAGTTTCCTGCATAAATATGGGTGAGGTTCCTCGTGAAAGACCCTGTATAAGTGTGTTAAAATGCATTAGTTTAAGGGTATATATGAGGCACTTGATATACGAAAATTATGGAACAAAGCGCCCCACGCTTCTTTCTCAATTTTACCAGTATGTTCTATATACTATTGTCATAAATTGATTTTTAAATTTATTGCTTTTTTAGCCCGATATTCTTTATAAGCGTGTTTTTTTTCTAATTTTAAACCATATTTATTTATCAGTAAAGAAGACTCTATTAGTCGGTAACCATGCCGTTGGGAACATAGAATTAACATAAATTAACATTAAAATGCATTTCGAAATTCAGTGTCATTCCAATTTTGCCTATTTTATGATCAAAATAGAGCAGTTATACAAAAAATATTGGATGATATTCGTGTCAAAAGTGATCTTATTTTGTTCGTAAAAAAGTTTGTGGAATGAGCAAATTGCACAATTTTGCGCACTTTTAACACTCATATATAAATAACTATTTCAAGAAAAACTGGACGTGTACCAAAAAAAATTAAAAACCTACCAGTAATATCAACTTAAGTAGGATATGAATCAGGTAGCCAATTTTTGAAAATGAAACGTAAAGGGGTTTTTCAACCTGCATATTCAATTTGAACTTATCATAATTCCCACTCAGTATTTTCGGACGAGTGTTGCAATTATTGAAAGAAGCCAACAATATTGGTCATCGTTGAAAATTTCATCAATATTCATCAATACATATCAAAGTTATTCCTCCGGAATCACCCTTTAATATTTCGGGATTAGAGAACAAAAACCAATTTTAATCATAGAAAATAGCCTTATTGTTTTTCAAAATATTCCCCATTAAGATCTATATACTTTTGCATGCGTTTGAACCAATGGTCGAAGCATTTTTGCCACTCTGATTGAGGTATCTCCAAATTGCGTTCTGAACGCATCAACTGCTTTTTCAGGTGTCAAAAAACGTTGACCTCTCATTTTATTTTTTACTTGCGGGAATAAAAAGAAGTCATGCGGTGCTAAGTCAGTACTATACGGCGGATGGCTCATCAAATCGATGTTTTGAATTCTCAAAAATGCAGTTGTTTGAGCCGATGTGTGAGAGTTCACATTGTCGTGATGAAGATGATCTTCTGTCTTCGGCGATTGGTTTTCCTGATTTCTTAGAAGACAACTGACAAACAAATGGTTGTGTATAACCATTGAGTATAAATCTATCTAGAGCGGAAACGCGGTTCAAAGAAATGAAGCTAGAAATTTACTTGTACGATTTCTGGTTTATAGATGGACTGTATGTTTCTGGAAATAAATGTATTTGTTCTTTACAGCATCTAACGGAGAGTTACCGAACTATTAGACGATGGCCAGGGCCGGCTTCAAAAAATATGTTGTTCTTCACGAAGATTCATAGTTATTTCATTTCGATATTTGTTCTTCCGAACTAAGATTCAAGGGGAGGCCAAGATAGTATTATAAATTGAATCCCTCATATCATGATTTATCCGAATTTCTCCCATGTATGATCTTCTCAGTTATGATTTTATATATTTTACTTGTGTTTTTATAGAATTTCAGAAAACACTAAGATTTCGAACTGAAATGACGCGTTTACATTCGGCTATCATTTTCAACTTGAAAATGAAAATCGTGAGGGTTTATTCACAATGAATGTTTTTCAAGATATATTCTTCAAATAATAAAATAAACAAAAATACAATTTGCATTATCCTCACAGATTCTCAGTGCAGGATTCCACTAATTAACATTTTTTATTTCGGAAAGTTTGGTAAAAATCGATTCTTCCGTCAAGACGATCACTCTCGAATGGAAGGAAATATAGTGTGAAATTTTCATGGTAGATTTAAGGGTTCAATAGGTAGTTATAGGGTGATTTTGAAGTATCGATTTTTTTTATACTTTATACCATTGAAAAAATTATTATGTAGAGTCATCCTAAGATTTCATCTTCATCGATTCTTAGAAGGAGGTGATGAGTTACCATTATTAATTAAAAATATTTCATTACGGGAGATCTTCGTAAACAGATGGATTTGGTGCGAAAAAAATGAGAAAACATCAAATTTCACTATGAATATTTTGTTTCTGTTGCTTCAAACATCCGAATACACCAAAACATTTCACGTTATTTTCTTATTCGTTCACCTGAACTGCTCCATGAATCTGGAATCTAAGTTTTTTTCCGCAATTAAGTATGCGCCAAAACTATCAATTTTTTTTTTTGGCTCAATACAGAGGATAAAAAATATTTGGGAAAAAAGCCAGTTGTTCCTGAGAATTAGGGTGATAAAATAAGAACTTGGTCCATTTATTGCTCATTCAAATATATATATGTTACATACAATTTTCTTGTGTACATGCGTAACTGATCTAAACTCACTTCACGTATTTGATATCACCAACAATATGCCCATAATTCATTCATTAAAATCGTCATCTAAATATACACAGATCATTGGACAGTAATTGATGACGAGATATTGTTGATGATGGAGCTCGTGTTGAATGATTGTTTGGGCTATTACCATCATCTATTGTGGATGTAATGTTTTCCGACGTTTCGATAGACATCTTCTATCTTTATTAAGGAGAAAATCTTTTGAAAATTATCAATTTTCAAAGAGTCAATATTGACAGAAGTCATGAAAGAAAATGAACGATGTTACATACTCATCTGTGATATGATGATCTTTTTAAGTTGGATCGAACTATCGGCGTCCAAACTTCTGGCACATCAATAGATGCAGCACTTATGGAATCAGGTGTTATTTTCATAAATGCTGCTTCTTTGATTTTTCTTTTATTCGTACATTCAGAGGGCGTTTAGTTAATTTAATTTTTTTAATTAAATTCACAATTGAAATCGAGAAAGACAGACAACTTCCATTCTTAGATGTACTCGTACATAAACAAAATGGAATCCCAAGAATCACTGTGTATAAAAAGCCAACGAACTCAGGACAATATATACATTTTGATTCAAACCACCAACTAAACACTAAATTGGGAGTAGCAAAATGTTTATTTGATAGAGCAATAAATATTTGTTGCACTGAAGAAGACCAAAATGAAGAAATAAATAACATCTCGAAAACTCTTAGAAGCTACCCCAAAAAGATATTAGAAAAAGCTAGACGAACAAGAGAAAGTCAACCTGAACCAACAGATATAAATCAGACCATTAAAACCGTGATTCCTTATGTAAAAGGTTTGTCGGAGAAAATGAGAAGAATTGGAAATAGATACAACATAACGACTGCATTCAAAACTCAAGACACTATCAGAGCTTAACTTACAAAAGTTAAACCTAATAATGAGACACAAAGGACAAAGAACTGCATATATGAATTACCTTGCGAGTGCGGAAGATCTTACATCGGAGAAACTAAACGCCCTCTGAATGTACGAATAAAAGAACATCAGAAGCTTCTACGAGTACTAGACAGCGACAAATCCAGGTTGGTCCAACATGCTGTAGATGAGAGTTATCATATAAAGTGGGATGAAGCATCAATAATATCCAAAGAAGAAAAACTTGCAAGAAGAAAAATCAAAGAAGCAGCATTTATGAAAATAACACCTGATTCCATAAGTGCTCCATCTATAGATCTGCCAGAAGTTTGGACGCCGATAGTTCGATCCAACTTAAAAAGATCATCATATCACAGATGAGTATATAACATCGTTCATTTTCTTTCATGACTTCTGTCAATTGACTTTTTGAAAATATTGATAATTTTCAAAAGGTTTCTTAATTTTCTCCTTGATAAAGATAGAACATGTCTATCCAAACGTCGGAAAACATTACATCCACAATAGATGATGGTAATAGCCAATCATTCAACATTGGGCAGTAAGTCAACATATCTAAATAATAAAATATTCCGAGAGGTGATGTCGAATAAATCCGGCCCTGACTCAGACATGCTTAAACAGAGAGACCAAGTCGCTGCAACCATAAATACAATGAAATAAAGGTTACCGTGTTTATACGCTTGAGACCGCCACTTTACCGGTAGAATTTTTGGCTTCATTGAAATTGAATTAAGTTCATTGATGCACTGTAGTTGAGTTAATCCTCGTCGAAAGTTGTAAAAAATAATCGCACGAATATGTTCACGATTCAATTACATTTCATGGGCGTGATGTATCATTAAAGTTACTGTAAACAACATAAATAGCGCTCAATGTTAACACGTTTTGACTAAGTATAACCTCAAAAAGGTTGAGCTTTACGATAGAGGTGTCAGTTGGCAGATTGCAACACTAGGTTTGTCTAATCCCGAAATATAAAAGGTATCCATCGTATAATGTAATGACTTTTTAATTGACTTGTCACTCAGTGAAAGGTCGGGGGATTAAGTGAAATCGATTATATCAAGAATTATAAACAAATCATGTGTAACCTCCATGAAGAAAACACCTCAAGAAACTCCCAGCGTTCCCATCTCCCACCCTGCATCAAAAAAATCAATGCTACCCTCCACCACCATCCCCCAAAAGCTCTCACAAGCCCGGAGCAGCTTTGATTCAGTTACAAAACTGCGAAAACATAAACAAGCTCTGTCGCCTGGAAGCGATACTCCGAAGAGGCTTAGAATGAGCCACCCCCCGAGGTAACCACGGCAACGACGGTGGAGGTGTCGAAGTGTACGGCGTCATTTCCTCCTCCGGTGTTGCCGGCGGCTGGATTTCGCACCTCTGCCAGGACGAATCCCGGAGTCGACAGAGCGGCAAGAATTCGTTGCGGACTGCTCCCGGAGATGACGAGAGACTTCGTGGGGAGGCGTTCAAAGAGAAAATAGGAATTGAGGTTGAAATTCTTATAGAGTTATTGGGGATAGGTGATAGATAAAGGGTTGGAACGTCTTACAAGAGGCGGTTCATTTATACTGTACACAACGAAGAAATATAAGAGGGGCTCATTTTAAAAATATGTACCACCTTAATTCGTTTGCCACACTACGCCTCGAAGTCTCGGGCCTCGATGCTATGAGGCCCAAGAGGCGATCGAGAAGAATGCGACAAAGGGGTCCTAAACAGGCAGAGAGAGGTAAATGAGGGAATGTACAATGTGCCTACTGTACCAACTCAACATAAAAGCAATATTGTTTTCAATCATTTTGTAAAAATATTCATTCTGCAAAGAAAGAGCAAAATGCTCAGCTCTCGATTACAACCTGCGATTAATTTACTAGTCTTTCACGACATTATAATGTAAGTCTTTCCGATTTAACAATAATAATTAATTATTATTGAAATAAACAAAGAGTCCAATACAAAAATGGAAGAAATATCAACTTTTACTTCACCGTGAAGGAGGAACCTCTTAAATTGTCTCCTTTATTTTTATGGGTCCATAGATAAGGTCAAATTCGAATCATTCAATGGCAATATTGTCCATCAATGATTTCGAATGAGATTGAGTTGTGGCATGGTGCAATTATTTCAGCTCAGAAATTTCCCGGACGGTTGCCGAAAAGAACAATTTTTTAATTGATATTTCAACAACCTTTATCTTTTGAACGGAGCCGAATTTCAGCAAATGGTATAGGAAAAGGTGTTAATTTTAGTCTCATAACTCTATGTATAGATCAGTCAAAAATTCCTGAATACTGTGATTTCTTCTTTTTCAGATAATTTGGTTCATGTCACATCTCCCGCATTATTAGGGTTATCATACTTAGGCAACCACCCTTCGACCATAGCCAAACCAGTAGCGAGTCGACCACATTTCAATCCTCACCTACTGCTGACGCATTGTAGACCACAGCCTTATCTTACAGGTGAGTTATTTAAAACTTAAGATTACACTGCTCAACAGTGGTTTTGGTGCCCGAAGATTTTGGAGGTGATTTCATATGAATTTGATGCCCTGAATTCAAATATGCTATTAGTTTTTGCCTGTCAGCTCGAATTTTTAAGATATCAACATTTTTGTGAATTATACATTACAGTATTCTAAGAGAAAAACCATGGTTTAACGAAACAAATTAATAAAGGAATTTTCATTATATTACACAGATATACATAGATATTATTCATTATATTCTATAGAAAACAGAAAAAGTCATCATTTAAACCAATTACTCTCTAAACATTTCGGAAACTTCTTTTGCGTGACATTCTTGAATGTATTTTAGAACAATCCCGTTTTAAAGACCAGCACTAATCTGCCATCATGTGAGTATCCCATCTTCGTTGATAGCGATCCTCCCTACATTTGATATCATGGTGAAATCTTTCACCTTGCTCCTCACTAATGTCGCCTAAATTATCAGGAAAACGGTCTAAGTGGCTACCTTAATGCTCATGTTACACCCAAGTGATCTGAAATTATTCAGCATCTCATTGACTAATTCAACATAGTTTTCAGCTTTGTGATAACTAGGGATGTTACGGAGCTTCGACTTCGACTCCGATAAGTCGGAACTTCCGATTATTATCACACCTTCGGTTCCGAAACTTCCAAACCGGAGGTTTCAATCGGAAGACGATACGATAGCGGCATACGTCGACTGTTATAAGCAAATTCCTACGTGTTGCGCTGGGAATCCCCCTGATTCCCGATACGCGATCTATCGTCTATCTATCTGTCGTTGATGTCACTACTTGGTGGTACATCTAAAAATGAGGCTGAAAATATTGAAGTTCCTGCCGAAACACGGACAAGAATGAAATTACCAGTAAAACCTACCCATAGTAATTTCCAAACAGTTTTGTCGAATATATTATCAAGTAGCGATGAAGATGATTAGGATACCACTTCTGAGAATAGGGTAGGTTTCGACAAATTTGTGGTGTTGAAGAGCATACTAAATGAGTACAATAAAGAAAAACGAATAAATATTAATGATAATCCTTTATTGTGGTGGAAAGTATTGGGCAATGCAAAGTTTCAGCACCTTCCAAGAAGTGCCCGCCAATATTTGTCGTGTCCACCAGGTACGGTAGCGAGCGACCAACTTTTTAGTGGAGCTGGTCTAATCTACGACTCCTTAAGAAATAGATTGGACGGAGACAAAGTTTCAAAGCTGTTGTTCGTGAAATATAATACAATACTTTTGGAGTCAATTTAATTTGTTTCGAAACTTTTCTTTAATTCAGTATAAAATAATTCATTTTATATAAAATAACCTACAATTCATTTCATTCTGGAAATATTCCATTTGGTTCTCAGTGTTCCGTTTGATAATAAAAAAATTTACTGAATAATGTTTAATTTGCCCTAAAATAAAAAATCTTTTTACTGCCAATACGTCTGACCCCGCCTCCGGTTCCGACTCCGCATTCGGTTCCGACTCCGATAAATGGAATTCAAAAACTCCGACTCCGCATTCGGTTCCGAAATAATTACCTCCGTTACATCCCTAGTGATAACCCAGAAAAATTTGGACAACTGAAACAAATGAATTCCAGGCATTTTGTTCAATCTCAATCATTGAATTTATAAAGTCAGGGTCTTTAATCAGCTGTCTTATTTGTGAGCCATCAAATATTCCTGCTTTAATTCTTTTCTTCCTCAGCTGAGGCATTTTTTCCCTATATATGCAAAACATGATCCATTCTTATTAAGAGCCTTTACAAACTGGAAACATGATTTTCTCTCGCGGAACTAAAGGATCATTGATGATATTCTTTCCCCCAACATCCATGTTTTCTCTTTTAGGCCACTCTTTTCTAACCCAGTGTTGCGTTTTGTCTCTGCTGTTCCAGATGCACAAAAAAAAGGATACTTGGTGTGGCCACTTTGCTGTCCAAGGAGAAAGTTTACCATTTTTAAGTCTACACAAATCACCCATTGGTGTTCATGATACTTTATTTTTTCCAAAACCAAAGCTATGTTGTCATATTGCTCTTTCATTTTCGTTGAGTGAGCAATTGGTATTGAGCCATATTTGTTCCCATTATGTAGAAGAACACATTTCAAACTTCGTATTGAACTGCCAATAAATAGGCGACAATCATCCGCAAAATGTTCAGGAAAACCCATTTTTACCAGGAGTTCTCTAATAGCATGGCAAAATACAAGATTTTGTTCTTCAGAGAAAAAAGGTAGCAGATATTTCTGCTATCTTTCAAGCAACGTTTCGCAACTTTATTTGTTGCTTCTCAAAGCTCTACAAACACATACAGATTATTATAAAGAACATGGTTTTATGACTATAGGAATACCTCGGAAGTGGGAAACGTCTATAGAATTTGAATTAGAGTTCATGAATTTTTGATGACAACTATCAATCAATATGACAAAAAAATGAACAATTCTGGAGTATAGAAACAGATTATTGTGAAATGATGAGCTTATTACCACTTCAACAAGTATTTAAAAATTATATTGTAAGAAATGAACTACGTAAATACGAGGCATGTTTTTTAAGTAAGTACCATTTTGCGATTCCGCCGTCGTAGCGCTACGGTCAGCGTTCCGCGCATTCGCGTTGGTTACCTACATCTCTCTACGCACTGACGCCATTACAGTCTGATTCTTCATTGTATACGTTGATTACTGAGTATTTAAGATGCCTCCGACAATCGTGAGTCCCGCTGATTATGAAGTACGAGCTGTTATACGATTTCTTACTGCTAAAGGCGTAAAATCGATCGATATTCGTCGTGAGATCTGTGAAGTTTACGGAAGAAACATTATGAGTGATGGAATGGTAAGGAAATGGGTGAGAGCATTTAAAGATGGCCGCATAAATGTGGATGATGAAGATCTCCTCAAATCTTATAAATGGGAAACTCTAGATCATCCTCCATACAACCCTGATATGGTACCCAGCGATTACCATTTGTTCCTGCACTTGAAGAAACACCTGGGCGGTCAGCGTCTGCAAGACGATAATGAAGTCAAAACATTTGTAACACAGTGGTTAACAAGTCAGGCGGCAGAATTTTATGAGGAGGGTATCCAAAAACTGGTGCCACGTTATGACAAGTGCGTCAATATTCACGGAAATTTTGTTGAAAAGTAGATTAAGATACAGGTTTTCATGTAAAAATAAAATTATTGCGATATCTTTACACGTCTTTTTTTGATTCCAAAACGGTACTTACTTAAAAAAAACATGCCTCGTATTATATAAAATAAATAAGTTATGGGATATAAAAAATGTTATAAATGAACTTTAGGTGTCTAAATCCTGTTTCGGGAAAATAAATTTGGTATGTTGTGGTAGATTGTACTCAAGCCCAAACAGTCAGTTCTCAGGTTGATTTTGTCGGTTAATTGGATTTGTATCATCTACCCTATATTACGTTTAAACCAATTGGACTCCATATCTAAAACTGTTGTCTCCTCAAACTTGAAATTGTAACCTACAGTGAAGTGATGAGAGGCTAACGCTGTTTTGTCTTGATTTGATTATGCTTTTTGTAATCATTTTTGTGTTGACTTATTCTTTGTTTTGAATACTGTTTTGTTTGTCCTATGTATGATTTGTTGCATAAACAAGGAATTTTGTAGATATCATTGGAAAATTTTTGTCCTCAATCACGTAATAAAATTCTGAAAAAAAAGCATAAAACTATATTAACTCGGCTATCGTCCATTGTCATCAGATTAGAGAGAAAAAACTATTGGGAATTTTGGACACTATTAAATTATCTATTGTTAAACTTGTGACAATGCCAACGTTTCGAAACAGACTTCGTTTCTTTTTCAAGGCTGTAAATAAACAAATAATATGAATATTCGATGGTGAGGAATATCAGTCACAAGGAACAGTTGTATACAATTTATTCAATGGCAACGTTTCTGAGCATTTAGCTCCTTCATCAGGCTAAAAACCAAAACCAATTTATAAACAACGGCATGGACCATACTATTGGTGTAGCAATAAAGATAAAAATAGATAAAATGACGTCGCGTTACAATAATAAATATGAAATATAAGCTAGATGTCATCTAGCTTATATTTCATATTTATTATTGTATAGCGACGTCATTTTATCTATTTTTATCTTTAATTTATTTGAATAAAGTGAAAATTAGACAAAAATAATTGTTTTCTTTCAATATTCAAGATGGATTTTCACAAAATAAATGAGTCATCAATTCATTCTGAACAAATAATACATTACAAGACATACAATATGATACAACACGAAAATAAATTACCTAGTTACGATGAAACAATATTGTACGCTTTTTAAAGCATTCATACATTTTCTAAGAAGACAAACATTTTCCTAGAGGGCAGGTACACAACGTAAACATCTGCCTCATTAATTTCTATATGCATGACAATGACAATTAACTTATGTTACTATGTTACCTTATGGTAACAAAACATTTACATAGAATGGACTCAACACTATTTACGAGGCCAGCTATCACTTATTACTTTCTTATTATATTATTCTAGATCGTGCTTAGGTGTTGAACATCTTCTCTATGATTTACAGTGTGATTTCGTTTTATATGAATCATCTCGCTTATGCTACGTCTATAACCAACCTGTTCTCTATCAAGAATTTGTACATTTTCAAAGTTAAATTTATGGCCCATAGTCATTTGATGTAAAGTTAGAGCAGTTTTATTATAATTCGCAATATTCTCACTATCATATTTATGTTGCTTAATTCTATCTGTTAAATATTGTCTTGTCTGGCCAATATAACACTTCTCACAATTAGCACAGGGGTATCTTGTAAACTACTCCCGATTCTAAATTATAAGGTGTTCTGAATTTTAAATTTGTGAAGAATCTCTTTGTGTTGGATAAATTATAAAAAGCACACTTGACTGTCAACTCCTTGAATATTTTATTAATTCTGTGAGAAAGACCCGGTATATATGGAAACTTCAAGTAAGAAGAAACGGTCGTGTTAGAAGAAACATTAACTGTGCGACTTACGTTGGATGTGTGTTTATTTATTATTCTCTTGACTAAGTATGTGGGATAGTTATTCTGTTTTAAAATGTTTTCAACTTTATTTAAGTTCTTCCCATGAAACTTTTCGTTGCTTAGTTTTAAAGCTCTTTTAGTAAATTCTCTATTATATTAGTTTTTTGTTGCATGCTATGGTTACTGTGAAAATTTATGCATCTGTTTGTACTTATTGGTTTAGTATACCAGTCAGTAATAATACTGGAGTTTTCTCTAATTATCAATAAATCCAAGAAAGGTAAACTATTATTCTTTTCTACTTCAATCGTGAACTGTATCTTATGATGGTAAGAGTTAGAGAATTTACTAAAAAGAGCTTTAAAACTAAGCAACGAAAAGTTTCATGGGAAGAACTTAAATAAAGTTGAAAACATTTTAAAACAGAATAACTATCCCACATACTTAGTCAAGAGAATAATAAATAAACACACATCCAACGTAAGTCGCGCAGTTAATGTTTCTTCTAACACGACCGTTTCTTCTTACTTTAAGTTTCCATATACCTATACCGGGTCTTTCTCACAGAATTAATAAAATATTTAAGGAGTTGAAAGACAAGTGTGCTTTTATAATTTATACAACACAAAGAGATTCTTCACAAATTTAAAATTCAGAACACCTTATAATTTAGAATCGGGAGTAGTTTACAAGATACCCTGTGCTAATTGTGAGAAGTGTTATATTGGCCAGACAAGACAATATTTAACAGATAGAATTAAGCAACATAAATATGATAGTGAGAATATTGCGAATTATAATAAAACTGCTCTAACTTTACATCAAATGACTATGGGCCATAAATTTAACTTTGAAAATGTACAAATTCTTGATAGAGAACAGGTTGGTTATAGACGTAGCATAAGCGAGATGATTCATATAAAACGAAATCACACTGTAAATCATAGAGAAGATGTTCAACACCTAAGCACGATCTATAGTAATATAATAAGAAAGTAATAAGTGATAGCTGGCCTCGTATATAGTGTTGAGTCCATTCTATGTAAATGTTTTGTTACCATAAGGTAACATAGTAACATAAGTTAATTGTCATTGTCATGCATATAGAAATTAATGAGGCAGATGTTTACGTTTTGTACCTGCCCTCTAGGAAAATTTTTGTCTTCTTAGAAAATGTCTGAATGTTTTAAAAGCATACAATATTGTTTCATCGTAACTAGGTAATTTATTTTCGTGTTGTATCATATTGTATGTCTTGTAATGTATTATTTGTTTATTTACAGCCTTGAAAAAGAAACGAAGTCTGTTTCGAAACGTTGGCAATGTCACAAGTTTAACAATAGATAATTTAATAGTGTCCAAAATTCCCAATAGTTTTTCTTTCCTAATAAAACTATATATTTTGCCTTTTACTTTTGCGATGAAATCTCCATAAGTTGTACTTTGATACATAAAATAATCAGCTTTGTAGCTTCAATGAAAGTTTAGGAAAAATTGGTCTCAAGAGAAAAAAACTACGTCAAGTGGATTAAGACCAAAACTTTAAAACATAAATAAAAAATGTAAATAGATATTTTCTTGATTACTGAATGTACCTATAGAATGCGCCTAAATCTTAGCTATCAGGATCATTTAAAATAAGCAGTACTTAATGGAGTATTTTTGCTAAAATCTGCCATCAAATTTTTTTTTGCGAACAAATTTTTTTGACGGTCAAATGTTTGCAATATTGACGTATGCAAGTCAATCTAATGCCTAAAGTTGTCTCAATCTCACGATAGGTCACATCGACGTCGAAAGTTTTAAAAAATAAACGCACCAAAATGTTCACTATTTAATTCTATTTTTGTTGGCAGATTGCAACACTAGGGTGAAATCCTGAAATATAAATGACGACCCTCGTATTTTGATGCATTCTATAAAATAATGGGTAATTTTTCAGTGTCGACGCCGGTGTCTGGTAACCAAACAGCGGTTTTTCCACTTCCTGGTACATTTCCATGGGCGCACAGCGGTCGGGGTAAGCCTAGAAGAGGGATGATGCGACGGGCAGTTTTTAGCGATCTCAGAGGAAGGGATTGGAGAGGAGGTTTCAAATACAAAATATATCAGCAAACCCGATAGGAAAAAGCTGGCTGAGAAATTGGGATTGAAGGATAGCCAAGTGAGTACTTCCTGTTGTTTCTTCAGGGTAATAACACGAGCGCTTAAAATTTTCTGAAATATTTTGAAGCACGAATTTGGGGAGAATATTACATGAATGAAAAATATGTTACATATTGGTTAACGAAAAGTCGAATAATACAAACAAATTAACATTAAAAATATTCCTTATTGGAAGTATTACTAGAAATTGTCTAGAATATTTATAGAAATATTGTTTTTATTCGTTATTATTGATTGTTTTGGTAAGTATTATAGTTAATCACATTTTGATTTTGATGTGCTGTTGTTGACGCTTTCATTGGGCTACTGCTGGGGCCAGTGACGGCTCGTGCCCTTTAGGAGTGGGTCGCCCAGACTAAGCATATATATATGTATATATATATACATATAATTTAGAAGCAATTTTCTTGGAAAATCATTATGTATTTAAAATTTTGTCACGTATCTTGTTAATAATTGAAATTCACCCTCAAATCTCAAATGACTATTATCATAAGTACTTGAATATTATTTCGATTTCAGAAAAAAAGTGTATTCGTACTGTATGGAATAAATTTTGTGATTTTCTGACCATAAAAATTCATTCTTAGTAACTGTAAATAGCAAAACAGCAACCCACGACTTGTTCGTTTTTCAAAGACTAGGTCGGCCAAGATACCCTTGGGGAGGAGGTAATGAGAATCGCATTGCGTGTGTTTACACTTTGATTATCAGCGTTCAGTTCACTAGGTCAGTAGTTTGGAGTAAGATGTTGTTAGTATGTAGGGCTTAGGGTTGTACGAGTTTTCGTTCGTTTTCGGTTACAAGTTGAATGTGAGTGATCCAGATGCCAAGTGTAAGAGAGGTAGTATCAAATTGCGGTGATTTGATTAGTTTTTTAGTAGATAACAGGTTTTCCATTGTTAGAATAATTCTAATTGACAGCGTTCACAACATGATGAATATGATTTTAATTTTACTAAGTTTTAAGATGAATTGTTGGAAGTTATACATTTTAGATATGATTGTCACTGTATTTGTAACATGTAAACTTGAAAAAGTCTCAATGTACGCCGAAACATATGTAGTAAAGTATGAATAAAAAGAGATGAAATCCTAATTTCAATCCAGTGCTCTAATCCCAAGAAAATTGCTTCTAAATTATATATATATATATACATTTATATATGCTTGGTCTGGCCGACCCACTTCTAGAGGGCACGAACCGTCACTGGTCACATGTGTGAACTTAACCGTTATTGTATGATCGAAAAGGCGGTAATGGGATCCCGAAGGCACTTGCCATTAAGGATACATTTATACATTTTCAGGATTTCATTGAGTTATAAGGTTCAAACTGCTTCAGCAAACCCGTAAATGACAAAAATATTTCGCCTACTTAAAACTAGTCAAAGGGAAAGAGGTTATTGTTAGGCAAACTTGTTTAGAAACAATACATCATGACGAATTTTATCAATAGGGGGCCCCCTCAAAAGAATCTGCCACGGGCCCCAGATGGTATAGTTCCGCCACTGATCGAAACCATATTTGAAAAAAAATTTCGTCGTACATTTCAATTCTTACTTCTTATGTTCCAATTTCAATCCTTGACCAGCCCATTACTTCTTAATTCTCAGACCCGTCAAATATTACATAGAACCTTATAAGTTTTCTATCAATCAAAAAACACCGTCGACAATCCAAAACCAAACTTCCTACCCCAAATTGTCCCTCAACACCCCGAAAATCATTTCATCGCCTACGCGATCGACGGAATAATCGACCAAATGGCAGGGATAATGAACAGGAAGCGATTAAATCACGTGGTTTCGTCACGTCGTTGCTGAGGACGCCAGAGACGGATTCGAAGGAAGCATCGCGACGGTGGGGATTCAGAAAGTGTTATTGGTTCACCTCTCGAGGGAGCCTTGGTCTTGTGATACGCCTACCTTGGGATATTTTCAGCAGTTGCTGGTTTTTCACAGTGAATATCACAAGTATTGAGTTTATCATGTATCAAGAAAGAGAAGCTAAAAATTCTATAGGATTCCGAGTAAAAAAATTTAGAAAAACACCGACATAAGATCAGAATCTTTTGAGTGCATGGTCTAGAGTCATTTCCCCATACTCTGGAACAGTGTGTTACTAAAAACAACCACCACGATGAATGAACAAATCTACATCTCAAATTGAGAATAACTACATAACTACTCATATTTTTTCTCAACTTTTGTTCGCAGCTCAATTTTCCTTATCCTAAAAACTTACATCGGTGGTCTTCTAAATCTTGGACACGTACATTATTTTCTCTATTTTAGTGTCGTAATGTTTTAGTTACATTTTTCGTTTTGTGGTTGACAACACTGACATCCTTTCGAATGTCAACACGCGTCCATTGCATGTCAATTGTCAATATTAAACCATGTAGAGATTTGAACGCACAATTCAAATTCTATTATCTGTCAATTTTCTTATCAGTCACACCAACTGCAAAAATAAAATACAAAAGGCACTAGGAGGTATAATCTGAATTTTTCATTGAATTCCAATAAATTTCTCAGAATTCTTGTCTGAAATAGAGAAAATATCGTCTAATACTCGTTGCAGAAGGCAATTCCAACACTCATGCTTTAAAAAACTGGCTCCTTCGTCGCTCGTTTTCGAATTTTGCATTCGTGTTGGAATAGATGTCCATTCTGCAACTTGTTTTCGAATATACTATTCTCTACTTCAGTATCGTAATGAGTTCTTTACAGTACTAAAAACTGTGGTCTAATGAGATTATTACAGCATTGTTTCTAGTAATATTCTTTGTTTTTTGATTCTCAGCACTTGAATTCCTATCAAATTTAAACACACGTCAAATGTCAATAAACGATGATAAGGCGATACCGTCGATGGTCAAGGGGTTCGGTAATTAAACAACTTCGTCAGTTACGTCAACTGACAAGATTCAATACAAAAGTCACTAGGACGTACAATACAAATTTCTCATTAAATTGAGCATATTTTCCTTAAAATACCACTAGCCAAAGGCGAGTGGTATTTCGGGATCACTTTGTTGAGTGCAATTTGTATGATTTTCAAAAAACGACAGTGTTCTCAAAAAAAAATCGAATCTCGTGTGGTATTTGGAAAGATCATTCAACAATATAAATCAAACGAAATAAAATAGTATATTATATACCGCGGGACTGAAGTAGTACATTTAATCCTGAAGGTAAAGTTTTATAATTTACCTGAAGGATTAAATGTACTTCAGTCGCAAGGTATATACGATACTTTTCGTACTTCCGGTATGATTTAATTAATTATTTCAATAATTTCAATCAGTTTTTTCTCTCTTCAACTCATTTAATAAACTGTCTTTAAAATAAGTTACCATAGTAACATTGCATTGTGACAATTATAATTTAGAAACATTGTCATTACTAGTGTCATTGTAAAGAAACATTGTTATTGATAATTATTGGTATCATGGGAGAAGAAGGTGTATCTGATATTGATAAAAGAGCAGCCGAAGTAGGTGAAGAACCGAAATCTAGAAAACTATACGAGCAGCAGTACGATGCTTTTAAAAAGTGGTGCCGCTTAAAAAATGTGAGACAACCTACTGAAAATGAGCTATTAGTCTACTTCAATGATAAATCAAAAGCGGTTTGTGCCTCAACTCTCTGGGCACATTACTCAATGCATAAATCGGTTATTAACATTAGAGAAGATATAGATAAGTAAATTTCCAAAATTATTAGCTTTTTTAAAGAGAAGAAATGAGGGATTTAAGCCAAAGAAGTCAAGAATTCTCACGTCTGAGCAGGTAGATCAGTTTTTACGGGTGGCTCCGGATGATAAATGCTTAATATTTAATTATTTAATGCTTAAGGTTAATTTGGAAATGTGTTTATATTCAGAAATTTTAAGAAATTAATTTTTTTGTAGGTTGCACTTATTTTGGGCGTTGCGGGAGCTTGTAGTGGAAAAGAGTTGGTTGATTTAGAAATCGACGATGTGAGAGATTTGGGCGATTCCTTCCTAATTGCGATTAGAAACACCAAAAATAAAATTGACCGAAATTTTGTGATCAAAAATTCAGAAAACAGTGCCATCAGTTTTGTGGCGATATTTCGAAAATATGTGGCATTGCGAAAGACAGGGACACCTCATTCAAAATTTTTTGTTCAATACATCAACAAAGAATGTACTACGCGAGTGGTAGGAAAAAACATGTTTGGTACATTTCCACGGCAAATAGCAGCTTTCTTGAAATTAGAAAATGCGACGTCTTATACGGGACATTGTTTTAGACGCACATCTGCGTCTTTGTTAGCTGATTCGGGAGCAACAATAGACGTGCTGAAGAGACATGGAGGATGGAAATCCTCCAACGTGGCCGAGGGATATATTGAATCGTCTATTAAAAATAAACAAAAAATTTCAGATAAAATATTTGGTCAAGTCGCCGATTCGTCCACATAGTTATGACACAGTCCTCATTCTCGCTTCCTGTTTCCGCAGGATCTTCGAAACAAACACCAGTTCAATATGATAAGGACCTATCTGTTACTCGTCAGTTACCTGCTGCATTAACCCAGGAAAGACTGGTCAATATGACGAACTGTCACAATATTAATTTTGAATATTAACGTTAATTACCATTCTAATTAATTGTATTTTTCAATAAAATATCCCTTAAATTCGTTTGTTTGTGATTTAATCGTTCCGGGAGTTTCGTCAATATTTAATTTAACTTAATTAAATGTGACACTTTAGTACCTGTCACAAGGGAGTGAAGTTGTCACTTTAGGCCCGGAAGTACGAAAAATAGTTTTTTATTCAAAAATAACCAGATTGAAGCATAACAACAAATTATTCATCTTTATTCTCAAAATAATAATTATTGATAGTACAATTATTATACACATTACGAGCATTATTTTCGAATGATGAAGTTGTTTCTTGAAGGACATTGGAGATACGGTTTCACTGACGCTGCAGAAGAATGGCCTGTTATCGTTATCAGCTGTTCCTTGCCAACCCCTGCTTTGGCTAATTGGCTGACAGCAGTAGCTCGATGCGAGTGGTTGGTTATCTTCGACTTGGTTGTGTTGATGCCAATGAGTTCTTTTGTCCATTTAGCTATCGTATTGGGACCGACTGGGGAGTTTTTGAAACATGAACCATATTTCCAATTCTTATGTGGAGTAAGGAATAGTCTTTCAGTGGTTATGTTTCCAGTTCTTTTGAATACAAGTAGCTTATATAACCTCACCGGGCAAATATCTTCTTCAATATTGGGAGTCAGCCATTTCGTTTCCGCACATTTTTGGGAACCAACTAGTCTTGTTTTAGAAAATATCGGATTGTAGGCAATTCGGCCCGTGAGATTACCATCGTTTTCAATTTCGAATTGGAAATGCGAAATTTTACCTGATGAACCCTCTCCTCCGCGCCAAGCAAGCTCCAATGCAGCAATAAAATAAAATTTTTGTTCAAACCGTCTGGATTATTTCTTTACATAAGTTGACCATCTTTTTGTGTTGCTCCAAAGACAGCGCCTTGGCACTAACTTTTTTTCTCAGGGTCCACTTGCAAAATACGCCTCTTGGCATTTTGTGCATCCCGCGCCGTTTTAAAAGCCACGTCTGTGAATGGATCGAACCTAACGCCCCATTCGGAATAGAATTTTTCCTGCAGCTGTTTGGCAGTATTATTTCACAAGGTTTTCACGACACTTTCCTTGTAGTCTGATCCATCTCTTTTCTTCATATTGAAAGCCCAATCTAGCATAATATTATTGAGCTCTGACAAACTTGTTTTTTCATTTACAAGGTATTCCCGGACAGCACAGAATTCTTCAAATTGTTTCCAAATGTAGGATCTTGACTTCACTGTATTAAGCGGCACACTTTTCTTCACACTTTCCTCAATTGAAGTAATATTACAATTCCCAAAACGTTTCATTTTTATCTACTTTATGTTAAAATACGAAAATAAACTGACAGAACTGCCAAATGTGCTGTTGAAGTTATCGCTAACAACTGCTTGTTTATCGTAACCATGACGACCGCTACTTCCACCAACGGCCAAAGCTATCCGTACGTATTAATATTCCTATGCAAATTAGGCATTTGATAAAAACAAATTTCTAAAAGTGAAAACACTGTGAGGTTGAGTGTTTTCAGATACAGTTTGTTTGTATTGGCCCGTTTTAAAAAATTGAGCGATTGCATTGGACGATGTAGTATAGTGTTGAATGATCGATGATATTTTCTCTACATATGAAAATTTCTGTGATAACTTTGTTTCGTGAAATTTAAACGCATAATTCCAAAAAAGAAGAGTGTTCTCAAAAAATTCTCACCTCTAGTGGTATTACACTTGAAAACACGCTGCAGAAGGCCATTTTGCAAGTTGTTTCACAATATACTATTATTATAATTATTATTATTATTATAATTAGAGTCGAGGATAACCTACATAACTCACAATAAAGAAAACTATAATAGGCTCATGCTTGTGAATTCGGAGAAAAAAAAGATTAGATTAAATTAAATTAACGAAATACTGTCCATATAAAAGAAAACTAAGTCCACCACTGAAAGTTAGTAAATTTTTATAACTTGCAAACGTTGTTCGTTCATGTACACGATGAAAATGTTCACTTTGCTGAATGAATTGACGTTGACAGTTCGATGATTGGTCTAAAGGTGCGTTCACAAATTGAATTCAAAGTTGTCAGGTCCCCATTGAAAAACCCGATAGTTAGAAAACCAGAAGAAATGGAATAAATCTATTTATGCCAAAATATGCATGACTGTCATCAAAAACATTCGATGGATATTGTCGTTTGAACAATACAGGGGATAATGCAATTTTTTATGAAATTCAGGAAAAACATGTTTCTTTTGACTTAAAAATTCTGTGGGTTAAATTAATGGAGTTAACGCATCCTAATAATCTCTCCAACCGGCTCAGAACACCCCGTAAACGATCCGCGAAATCCCCTTCCCCACCATCATCCCCCGACTCCAAGGTGCGGCCCCGACGAGCACAAACGGGGGCATAATACGGTAACAAAGACCCATCTAAATCAGAACGGTTTGTTTTCGACTGCTAATTTAATCGCCTTTATCTGCACCTTATCGATCTAGCCGTTTATCGTCGTATTCTCCGAAACGCTTTGACTTATTATTTTCACATCCGGTCGGATGCGTGCGTATTGAATGTGCATGAGGGTTGGATTCGAGTCCTTTTGGTTCCTTCGCTGCTGCGAGATAATGGAGTCACGGTTTTTGTTCCCTATACGATGGGAGATATATCTGGGTTTTTTTTTTGTCGTGATGTCGTTTACGGTATGTTTTGTCTCTTTATAGGATGGTTTTTATCGTTTGACGTTAATAATAGGTTGCCTTCCGCCTTTTTGTCTTTTGAATTTCGCGGCTATGTACAAAGCGCTACAGAGCTCGTAACTGGCAATACTTACATAATTTGAAAGGTCTTGACATAACCTATAAAATTCTTCTTCTTCTTGATTCTCAAACAGACTGCTCGGCAGCCAATGATGCCCTTGACTGGAGAGATCTGAATATGGGTTCAGCCTGAAAGACTATGCACCCAATCTCTGTGTTCTTGTAATGTTTCTTTTTCCTAATTCCTGGGACCTGGAGCATCAGGAGTCTTGGGATTCCAATCCCAGGCTAGGTAAACTGAGAGACATTATTTACATTATCTAAAGTCAAAGACTAAATTTCATGCTCTGCAAGCTACAGGTGGATGGTTAAAGGATAAAGGTAGGAAACAAGCAACAAAGGCACATGCTTACATAGGAACCAAACCCAGGCAAATCAAGCTTGACACTATACTCTCAAGCTACTACACGTTAGAAATTCTACTAGCAAATCCAGCACTTCCAGTTTGTCAGAGAAAATACTATCGTATATGTTAATAGGAAAATGATGGTCATGCAAGGAAAGTGCAGCATATAGCCCACTGCTTCTGCTCAAGTTATTAGCGCAACCAAAAAACAGATGTACGATATCTCCTATCTCTCCGCATTCGCATAAATTCGTATCTCTGAGTCCTATTCTGTGAAGGTGGGATGGAGTAAGGCAATGACCGGATCTTAACCGTAGGACAACCGTGAAGAATCTACGTGGTCGATTAATTTTCGAGAACCAGGGGTTGTCCTGGAATGAACTGCGTGTGGTGTATAGCGCGTAAATGCGCCCTTTTAGGGTACATATCTCGTAAAACTGATTAATCCAAGTGTCCTTCAATAGTCTACGAAAGTCCAGCCACAATTCTCGAGGACCACCTGGGATGGAAGGGGGCCCAACTTGATATCTGCCTTGATTGGCTAGCATATCAGCAATATCATTGCCATGTATATAAGAATGGCTGGGAACCCAAATGCACCTGATCACTAATCCAGCTGCCCTGGCCTGATACAAAAGTTTGAATGTTCTAACTGAGATACAATCAGTATTGGAGTTGAAATTTGCAGATTTAAGAGCCTCCAACACACTCAACGAATCTGACACAATTAGAGATCTTGGGATATTATGCTGCAGAATTATCTGAACAGCAGTTCCCACTGCATACATTTCTGCAGTGAATATGGACCAGTGATCTGGTAGGCGAGCAGACATCCTTAGCAGTGGGTTCGAGCAGTATACACCATAGCCTACAGAGTCGGGAGATCTGGATAGCGAAGCATCTGTAAATAAAACTCGATGTTGGGGAAACTTTTCTGCCACTAATGCAGCAAACTCTTGAGGGTTCGATAACGAATACTTAGGAAGACCCGACTTGTGTACATATACTTTGCTTAGTCTCATCTCAAGCGGAATTTCATAGAAAGGTATGTTTTGCATGCCATTTATGAGTCGCTTTCTGGAAGAGAGGTCAAAAAAGGCCCGAATAAGAGGGGGGATGGTTGTACGCGCCCAAAGATGGTCCAACTGTTCATGCTCTCCAATCATCTTGCACACTGGATGGTCTGCCACCTGTAAAATCTTCGACACATACTTAAACGCAAGCCATCTACGTCTCAATGAGAGAGGAAGCTGTGCTGCCTCATAGAGGATGACATTTGTTGGAGTAGAACGCAGCAAGGACATAGACGCTCGCAGAACAGCATATTGTGCTCTATCTAGACGCTCCGAGTTGGATTTGGAGCATCTCCCGTAAAGAAGGCTCCCATAATCTAAATGCGGTAGAGCCAACACTTTAAATATTCTGTTCAGTACGGCTGGATGGCAGCCCCATTTCGTCTTGCCCAGGGCTTTGATGATATTTAGTGCTCCTAAAGTTTTGCCACATGCAGTGGCAATCTGCTTGCCCCAGCGGAAATTGCTCTCAAGTTGGACACCTAGATATTTGACTGAGGGTTTCCAAGGTATAACGTGATTTCGACAAGATATGCTAGGGGGGGACAGGGAGTCATAGATTTGGAAAAGATCATGGCTGATGACTTGTCAGGCGAAAGAGAAAGATTTCTTTGAGACATCCAGGTGTGTATCCTCCCTAGATCAGTTTTGAGTTGGTCTGCCATCAACTTTAAATCAGTGCCACTTACAAGGAGGGAAAAATCATCTGCAAACTGCAGGCTAACTGTACCGGGGGATAGTGTACCAGACGGTAGGAGGGAGTACAAGTTATAAAGGGGAGGAGCCAACACTGAACCCTGCCCCAGACCACAAGAGGAGATCACAGGACCTAATATGATGCCAACGGCTGGGTGAGTGATATACAAAGTTCTGTTCACTAGCAGCTGCTTCATCAACCGAATGAGACTAGAGGGGACAGAGGCCATCTTAAGATCGCCCAAAAACACAGATGGGAGAACGTGGTCGTAAGCGCCCCTGATATCCAAAAACACCGCCATCACCCTCTCACCGCGAGAAAATGCTCTGTAAACAAATCCTGCAAGAAACGCCAGGCAGTCCGAAAGCCAAAGAGAGCACAATCAGGGCCGATTCGTGCTTCTATGTGTTCCTCAATACGGTTCTTCACTAGCGTTTCGAGTATCTTTGTGACACACGGCGTCAATGCGATAGGTCGGTAACTGCTAGGAAAACCTATAAAATGACGCTATGCATGATTAGTTTGGATATTGCGTACAACAGTTATAGACGTGTAATCATGGAGTTCACTAACGCCGAAATTCGCGCTATTTCAATGTTTTCCTTCGTTAAAGGCATATCCGCTAGAGAAACGTTCCGTGAGATTGATGGTGTTTTGGGGGAATGGTACTCTATCAGTTCGAACCGCGGTGGAATGGTTTCGACGATTCAGAGCCGGTGAAAACGACACCATGGATAAGCTAGCCGGCGGAAGAGCTATGACGACCAATACCGATCAAATTATGGAGTACATCGAGTTAGACCGGCTTGTGAATCTCGTGACATCGTCCAGGAGATGGGAGTTTGTCACCAAACTATTTTAAACCATCTGCAGAAGCCTGGATGCAAAAAAAGCTTGATGTTTGGGTGCCGCATGATTTGACGCAAATAAACCTTCTCTACCGAATCGACGCCTGCGATATGCTGCTGAAACAGAACGAACTCGACCAATTCTTGGAGCGGATGCTGACTGGCGACGAAAAATGGATCACATACGACAATATCAAGCGAAAACTGTCGTGGTCGAAGGCAGGTGAATCGTCCCAAACAGTGGCCAAGTCGGGATTGACAGCCAGGAAGGTTTTGCTGTGTGTTTGGTGGGATTGGAAGGGAATCATCCACTATGAGCTGCGCCCATATGGCCAGACGCTTAATTCTACCATCTACTACGAACCACTGGACCGCTTGAAGCAGGCGATCGACCAGATGCATCCAGAATTGGCCAACAGGAAGGGTGTAGTGTTCCACCAGGACAACACAGACCACACGCTTCGTTGATGACTCGTCAGAAGCTACAGGAGCTCAGATGGGAGGTTTTATCGCATCCACCATATAGCCCGGACACAGCGCCAAGTGATTACCACCAGTTCCTGTCCATGGCGAACGTCCTTGGTGGTGTAAAGTTGAACTCAAAATAAGCTTGTGAAAATTGGTTGTCCGAGTTCTTTGCAAATAACGAGGGAGGCTTATACGAGGGCGGTATTATGAAGTTGCTGTCTAGATGGAAACAGATTATCGAACAAAACGGCGCATATTTGAACTAAATCGGATCACTTTAACACTTTTTATAAAGCGTTGAATAAAGAGCAAAAAAGCGGAAGGGAGATATTTGACAATCTATTATGTTGGGGAATTCATCTCATAATTTCACTAGATCTTGCGGTATGTACGTGGAAATTTCAAACCAAGATGAAAATGCGGTTCCACATTTCATCAATATTACGGTTTATCGTTCACTTAGCTATCATGATGACTCTCATTGCGAATTCACGTGGAATTCAATTTCGTTAATCGATTGTTTTCTAATTCACATGGTACCTCTTCCAGATTAAAAAATTTCTTTTAGTGACGTTCAAAGGACACAATTTAAGACAACGCACTGTTGCCAGTTATAATCCTTTCATTTACCTAGCAAATACGGAGTAGGATTTTTTGGATATGTAAAGAATTTTCGTGTTTGTTCTAGTAGAACAGCGTGTGTTGATTTGTGCCCAAATATCTGTAATTATGTCGATACTCTGGAGAACATACTATCATCTGATTTGGAGATTTAAAAGAAATATTTTATTGAGTGGTGATAATCATGAAAAATATTGGAAATTAGCTGTACCTTTCAACGATTCTGAAATCAAGCATATTTTCTATCCTGAGTACTTAGGAATTAAATAAGATTCATCTCATAATCTTCATAATCCATTAAACTTAGATACCTTTCTGTTCTTAATTTTGGCTGATTCTGTCTTATCCAATTTAAGTTATTACCTTCTTGATTGACGTATGAGCAGCAAACGTACTGCTGAAACAATTTTCCCGCACTGTGTAGGTCTATCAAGTTGGCCTGGAATTTTAAAGAAAATTTCCTAATATCTTCTACTGTAGTAGAAAAATCGATAGTTGAAGTTTCCGAGCTAATTAATGTGCAGCCTGGAGACCACAGAATTCTTCATCGAAATGCTGATTAAACTGAATGCTTAGCTAAATGCTGATGAATGCTAAATACGAAGTCGAAATATCTTCGACACTGGTGCAAAAGTCAATGATTAACTTAATGCATCTGGTATAAGTTGAAATAACACTAATTTTTTTTGGGTAAGTTAAGTACGGCCCAAATGAATTGAAATTTCTATGAAATACTCGAAGGGGCGCTAATGAAAAAACTATACCTCCATTTTTCGAGAAAAACAAAAAATTCAAATTTCTCCTATATCAGAATGAATAAGCGAAAAACTTTTTCTGCAAAAATATATTTAACCAAAAAAAAATAAAGAATAACAATAAACATAAACGTAAAATATAAAACAATGACTTTAAACTAGGTATAGAATCAACATGAAAAGAAGATTGTCATTTTCAGACAGAATAAACCAGGAGGGTTGTTGAAACATAATTATCTTCGTTTACGCGTCGTTCAGCTTTTTTCTTCAAGTCTTTTCCCATTTACCACGTAATCTCTTCGCGAAAGCCACAAAATGACCCACAGAATTTTTTTCTCCTCCAATTATTTGAATAACACCTCTCAGAGAGTAGGTTTTTCCTGTATATAACAAAGTTTACATATTATGTCATACCCCTTGTCATCTGTCCATTCAAGGAATATCAAAAAATCATTAATTTTGTATTTTATTTCCATCGAATAACAATTACATTCGGAACAAATAAGTTTTTTCCTGCTTGTGCACGATGAAGATTTGCTTCAAAATCGTCAATATTGTTTACTGGAATTGTAGCCGTTTTAATTACATCTTTATGTTCGCATGCAGTGCATAAGGTTGTAGAAGCTCGACAAATTATTAGGCAAAAGTTCTTCTTTATGAATTTTTTCATAACTTTACCTCTGAGCCCATATACTTGAGCACTCATTTTTCCTGCTGCAAGTTTTTGTAGAATGTTTTGAAAGGATATTATCAGCAGTATTCCGTTCAATTTTACACCAATTTCTATTTTGGAATTGAACTCAGAGGAATCACAAAATGCCGTAGATAGAATTTGCAGGAGGCAATCTATTGCACAAGTGTTTGTTATAATATATTTCTAATCGTCAATTTTGATCGGCTTCAGATCACTTGCATTAGCATTTCTCAAAAAAACAATTGGTATTATTCGAGATTTATCTGCTAAATTGATAAAAGCCCATTCCTTTTGTAGTTCCAAATAAGATTTTCTCGGACGATTTTTCTTCACAATGCCCTCGCCACGTCAATTTTCCAATGAGGTGTTTTCTTCTATAGACAATTTGTCATTACTTTTTGAAAGCTCCGAAGTTTTTGTTGAATTTATAGTAGAGGCATCGGTTTCTGTTTTAAGAGTTACATCAAGATCAGTTATTTTTGATGATATTTTCGAACTGATAGCAATACGCATTATACCTTCTAAGCCATCGATATGTCTTTTGATCATGTCATCAACTCTGATAGGTAGTTGGAAGTTATGAAAAATCCTATTTTTTATATTGTGGAAATTGCTTTCTACACTGGCACTGGAGCAAACTGTTCCACTATCTTTTAGAACCGTCTTCATAACTGCTGTCCAAAGCGGCAATAATTTACATAAATTTATTATAAATAATAGTAATTATAAATTTTATGATTTCAGGTAAATACTGCATATTATCATGATCTTCATCACTTTCTACACCAATTGCGGCTTTTGTTCTATCTAACATGGATTCCGCCCATGTTTTGAACCGAGATTCATACTCATCTATTTCCAAAAACTCCGAGTCGGTTGCGGGCGAAGTTGCGGGTGCTTCGTTTTCTATGGAAACAATATCTAAAATAATTCTACCTTCAGCAATGAGATCTTTGAGAAATTGTTTCTTTTGCTGGGTTAAGGTTGCATTTCAACGATAGATTTTTCCACTACAGCAGGAGAAATTTCGATTTTTTTTGTCAGGATTCATCAGCATTTCGCTAGCATTAATATTTGTCAGCATTTCAATATAAGAGGCCGTTGTCTCCGGGCTGCACATAAGTTGACCCGGAAATTTCAACCTCAATTTTTTCCACTACGGTCGAAGATATTTCTATTTTTTTCAGCATTCATCAGCATTTGGCTAGCATTAATATTTGTCAGCATTTCAATGAAAAATGCCGATGTCTCCGGGCTGCACATAAGTTGGCCCGGAAAATTGAATGACCGAATTTTTCACTACGGTCCAAAATATTCCGATTTTTTTTTCAGCATTCTGCAGCATTTGGCTAGCATTGATCTTCGTTAGCTTTTCGATGGAAAATGCTGACGTCTCCGGGCTGCACATAAGTTGGCCCGGAAAATTCAATCATCGATTTTTCCACCACTATCAAAGATAATTATTTTTTTTCTACAGCATTTACTAGCATCTATCTAGCATTCACCGTGGAATTTTTTTTTTAAGAAATGCTGAAACTTCCGGGCCAACTTGATAGACCTGCACTGTGTAATGCACTAAACCCCGGTCTTACGGCAATTCGATAAGCGTTAGTATTGAAGCATGGTCAAACGGTTACGCTGGGCTGTTGCACGTTCGTTTCTGTGGCTTATGTTGAGGCTGAAACCAAATTCGCCGTTCGGATAAAGTAGTGGGTACGCCATTAGACCCATGCGTGGGCTAAGATTTGATATTGTTTACGGTCCATTTTTGCATAAACCGCAAAATCAATATGTTCTGGCGGTTCTCCATTTTCGTCGACAAAATTTTGTTGCAACACTGTCTCCTGTCGGCAAATTGTATCTTCTAGGATCGTTGTCTGTACGTGCAAAAACCATTCGAATATCTGGCAATTCACGATTTTCAGCTATAGCTTTGCGACGTTTTTCTCGTAATATTTCTCCCATTGTGTAAAAAGCGCTTGGGTTATTTTCACGAAGCATTTCATCTAGTCTAAGCATTGCCACTGGATTGCATCCGTGGTTAGCTGGGTGTTGGAATCTATGTTGCAGAGCTTCATTAGTATCAAGTGTGTAAAGTTGACGGAATCTGGGCGTGTTTCCAGGTTGCGGAATAATGGAACCAATTCTGCTGTATGATGTTCCATGCAGACAAAATGAATAAGGCCCAGTTGATGCAAATTCTCTTAAGCTAACTTTTTGGGAAGCAAAAGCAAAGGCACTGTTATACTGTCGAATAATGTTTTGGAAATTCTTCGATTCTTCATCTGTTCCTGTGTAAAGTTATCTGAAAAAGCTGGTATTTCTTTCAATTGCATCTGCTCGCTCATTACAGCTCATTACAACAGTGCTGCCTTTCTGGCAGCACTGGCTGAATCCATCTCGCCCTTTTTTTCACTCCAAAAATGCAGAGCATTTTATCTTCAACCGGAACCCTTCTCGCTACAAATACTGATCGCATTGCGTAATTATTGTTATGAACGCGGCGTCGGTTTCTTTCAGTTCGGGTTGTCCGGGTAGCGTTTCGAGAACCCACTGGTCTGCCTCGTCGTCGTGTCTCCATTGTAAATTGAAATTTTAAAATTTTACACTGGACCTAACTCAAAATTGAAAAATTGGACGTGACCCGTTTTCAATTTTTACCCAAAAATGGAGAATAACCATCCAAATTTGGGTTTTCAATATCTTTTTCAATTATAATTTTCTAAATTAACTTACTCGGTAGGTTTGGAAATTAAAATAAGCTTAAAATCAAACTTGAAATCAAGCTCGTCAAAACACGTCTTTCCTCTTTGAAAGTCAAAGCTGAAATTATAGCTATTTAGGTATCAAATTGTATAACCGGTTGCCCAGTAGAATGAAAGCGATGAATAGAAGGTCCTTCAAGAGAGTGGTCAAATTGTTATTGCTCAAGAAGTATTATTACTCTATTGAGGAGTTCCTTAAAGACTCCATTTCTTGAATTTGTCATTTATTTTTTTTTGTAGTTTTTTTATGTATGTAATTTTATATGACTTGTCCTATACATTTTCTGTAATGTCCAAAAGGATCAATAAAGTTTATTTTATTATTATTATTATTATTATATAGATGTTTATTATAATTATTAAACGTTATTAAGTTTGACAATAACTTTTAAAATGAAACTTTTTCAAAATCGCAGTTTCCATCTTATATTTTCAAGCACGTTATATAAAATATATATTGATATAAAATTATTCAAATGCTCACTTTCTGACCAACTCAGGTAGTACTCTTGAACCTTTCTTTAACTCACCCTAACAGTTCAACTTTCACTTAAGGTAATTTTATTCAAATAACAAAATTTGAAATTTTTAACTATTGCAAATTCACAAATTATTATATTCACAAAAATTCACTTCACCATTCTTAATTGAAAGCGTAGATAAAACAACTGAAATAAAGTGTTTTTCCTCTTCTAGCAATGTTACAATATGATTTATGTCACATGTTATAATTTAAATACAAATAAAGTTAATCAAATTTACAGATGTTTTTAATGGGTTATATGACGGTAATGGTGACTTGGAGTGCAAGAAGAAGAAATTGAAGCCCATATCAGGAAAAATTTGTTGAGCGCTGGCGCCACCTACAGCGAAAATATGCCAAACACCCATAATTTTTAATTTTGTTGTGTTTTTTAGAGAAATCATAGATGTTTGGCACTTGTTATTATTTTTCTGCATCAGTTTAGATGCCTACCGTTAACTTAAAAAAATTTGATGCAAATCGGTTGATTGGTTTAGGCGCTAGATCTTACTATGCATCATATTATTATAATAGATGTATAAGATAAGAGATATGTATAAGAGAAAAAAAATTAAATCAACGTATTGTCAACATTAAATAAACGTCTAATGCACAGATTAATAAGGTATCCCTGTATGTGCCATAGAAACATTTAATTTAATCAAACCTCATTCGTTCATTTGACTCAAATCGTTCAAGAACAACCCCAATATATCAACCCCTAGTCTCCGTTAAAAGAAAATAATTTCCCATCCAATTCATTTCGGTCGTCTGTTTATAAATACATGTCATTACAAGGGATCAGGAAGCGAGTTGGGGCTCTGGTACACTCCAAGAAGTTGTTACGCAATAAATTACCCCTTGAAAGAAGTCAGTTATAGCGGTGCCCGCCCGTAAACGACCCTTGTTATGGGATCTTTCAAAAACATATGCTGCGGATCTAACGCAGTGATTATAATATAACTTGGGTTTAGGGGGAGAAAAGAAAACTCCAGATACGTTCGGGGGAGGAGAATCTATTACAGAAAGGGTCCATCATCCATCATGTGCATTTTATATCATTATACCCCTGCGTTGTATAGGTTTATTTTCGCGACATATTCGCCGTTTTCAGTTGGAGGGTTATGAACCTTAATGAAATAAACTAACTACTAGTAAGCCCGTAGATCAATGTGAAGCAAATAGATTAGTGTTGGGTACCTCTTCCATGAGGCGGCTCATTTTTATACAATGTACCACCTCACTTCAAATGTCCCACTTCGCCTCGATGAGGACCACGCGAGTCACGCGACAAATACAAAGAGAGAGAGGGAATAAGTTCTGGTCCTGGTCACCGGTACAAAAACGACAGAGGCAGAGGGAAATGAGGGCTGAGGGGATGTACTGATTCATAGTACACAGTACGCAAATTTCGTAAATTATGGAATTACGAAGGATTTTATGGCGTGGCGGCGTCTTTGCCACTTTGGTACCTCTTACCAAATATGGTGGGATTTTATAGGAGTTTCTTTGAACTCAACAGAAAAACAATTTTCTTTTCGATAATTTTATGAAAATATTGATTTTTCAGAGAAGGAGTAAAACGCTTAACTCTCGATTACTACCTGCTATTTTTGTACTAGTATCTTCTGACATTATAGTGTTAATTTTTCCGATTTGAAAATATTAATTATTATTAGGAATTCTATTGGTCATAGATAAAGAAAAATTAGAAGACATGAAAAGTCGAATCGACAAAAATTGAACGAGTTGTTATTATTAGGTGTACAAATAAGTTTCCGCGGTTTTTATAAAAATTAGGAATTTTTGTAAAGGAAAAGTACATTACGTTTTATTCAAAGTATTTTCCATCATTTGCCACTACTTTTCCCCATCTTTCTGGCAATATTCGGATACCCCGTCGAAAAAACTCTTCATCTTTTGACGCTATCCACAAATCTACCCAATTTTGGTGTCTTCATATGATGTGAAGCGCTGCTCAGACAGACCATGTGCCATCGACCGGAACAGATGATAATCAGAAGGGGCTAAGTCTGGTGAATACGGCGGGTGGGGTAAAACTTCCCAGTTGAGTGTTTCCAAGTATGTTTTTACCGGCGCCGCAACATGTGGACGAGCATTATCGTGTAAAAGAATAATTTTGTCGTGTCTGGAGTAGTGATTGGGGCGTTTTTCCTTAAGTGCCCGACTCAATCTCATCAATTGTGTTCGGTAAAGAGCTCCAGTAATGGTTTCGCTTGGTTTCAGCAATTCATAATACACGACACCAAGCTGATACCACCAAATACACAGCATGAGTTTTTTTCCATGAATATTCGGCTTAGCTGTCGATGTTGATGTTTCGCCGGGCTTAACCCATGACTTTCTCTTCTTTGGATTATCGTAGTGAATCCATTTTTCGTCACCAGTGACTATACGATGCAAAAAACTCTTTTTTTTATTCCTGGAAGCAGCATTTTACTTATGCATAATCGGCGTTCAACGTCTCTCGGCTTTAGTTCATATGGAACCCAATTTCCTTGTTTTTGAATCATTCATAACGATTTTAAACGATGTGAAATTGCTTGTTGAGTCACTTGTAGAGTAAGTGCAAGTTCTTTTTGCGTTTGGGACGAATCTTCCTCCAATAGTGCTTCTAATTCCATGTCTTCGTACACTTTCGGCCTTCCACTGCGTTCTTTGTCTTTAACGTCAAACTCACCGTTCTTAAACTTTGGAAACCATTCCTGACAACTTCTCTCACTTAAAGCAGCTTCACCATATGCTTCTAGAAGCAATCGATGCGCCTCAGCTGCAGATTTTTTCACATTAAAGAAGTAAATCAAAAGTTCCCGCAAATGATGCTTATTCGGAATAAAACTTGACATTTTTACACGAAAAAAATTACGTGATGCTGATACGGAATCACTAGTACTTTAAGGGTATGGTGTTGCCAGATGACTAAACTTGGGATATTACGTTTTACATCTGACAATTTCTCCATAACCTTCTGGTCTTTTGACAAACCGCGGAAACTTATTTGTACACCTAATATTATCAAAGGGCGAAATATTCAGTTTCTTATCAATCAAATTAACACAAATGATAAAATACAAAGATGACATTTTCGGAATAGTAATACTCAATACATGACCCTAATAAATGTTAAAATTGCGAATTTCGATGAGCCATAAATAAGAAATATATCTTTTCGGTATAATTAAGTCTCACAAAAAGAATTCAGCCAGAAATTACTAGTAATTGGATACATTTTCATAAAAACAGTTTGTTCTATAACGAACAGAAAAACTGTGTATGATATGAGAGGAAACTTTAAATTTTTTAATTACATGAGAATATATAATCACGGTTCGCTTTGATTATTTTGAATAACAAAACCCTCATATTCAGTAAAATCTTTTATTCACTCGCTCACCGTCCTAAAGTTTCAAAATCCAACAATTAATTTGCATTCTAAATTTTTCACTTTTATTGCTTCAATTCTTTCGACAGTTAACGTTAGCTTCCTCTTGCATCGACATGTTTGAAGTGAGACAGACCATCAATGTTCCTAGTTCTTACCTACCTCACCCCGCCAAGCTACACTGCCTCAACAACCCGTCGTCTATACCAGCACAAATTTTGTCCCGACATCGTATCGCGTCATAAACTGCCAGACCCCCTCGCCTCATTTGAAGTGGTACAATGTACCGTTTCAGTACAAAAATGAGGCACCTCCTACAAACTCAATTTTAAGACGTATACTACCTAACACTAAAGTAGATAGATTAAACTCATAGATCTATATAGCCAATATGTCAATTCAACCGGGTACTTGCCCAGAAATCGATATGAGAAAATAGATCAATAATAAATCCAGTAGATGACGAGATATTGTTGATGATGGAGCTCGTGTTGAATGATTATTTGGGCTATTACCATCATCTATTGTGGATGTAATGATTTCCGACGTTTCGATAGACATCTTCTATCTTTATCAAGGAGAAAAGAAAAAACCTTTTGAAAATTATCAATTTTCAAAAAGTCAATTGACAGAAGTCATGAAAGAAAATGAACCATGTTATATACTCATCTGTGATATGATGATCTTTTTAAGTCCAAACTTCTGGCAGATCTATAGATGGAGCACTTATGGAATCAGGTGTTATTTTCATAAATGCTGCTTCTTTGATTTTTCTTCTTGCAAGTTTTTCTTTGGATATTATTGATGCTTCATCCCACTTTATACGATGATTCTCATCTACAGCATGTTGGACCAACCTGGATTTGTCGCTGTCTAGTACTCGTAGAAGCTTCTGATGTTCTTTTATTCGTACATTCAGAGGGCGTTTAGTTTCTCCGATGTAAGATCTTCCGCACTCATAAGGTAATTCATATATGCAGTTCTTTGTCCTTTGTGTCTCATTATTAGGCTTAACTTTTATAAGTTTACCTCTGATAGTGTCTTGAGTTTTGAATGCAGTCGTTATGTTGAATCTATTTCCAATTCTTCTCATTTTCTCCGACAAACCTTTTACATAAGGAATTACGGTTTTAATGGTCTGATTTATATCTGTTGGTTCAGGTTGACTTTCTCTTGTTCGTCTAGCTTTTTTTAATATGTTTTTGGGGTAGCCATTGCTTCTAAGAGTTTTCGAGATGTTATTTATTTCTTCATTTTGGTCTTCTTCAGTGCAACAAATATTTATTGCTCTATCAAATAAACATTTTGCTACTTCCAATTTAGTGTTTAGTTGGTGGTATTTTAATCAAAATGTAGATATTGTCCTGTGTTCGTTGGCTTTTTATACACAGTGGTTCTTGGGATTCCATTTTGTTTATGTACGAGTACATCTAAGAATGGAAGTTGTCTGTCTTTCTCGATTTCAATTGTGAATTTAATTGATTCCTCTTGATTGTTTAGATATTGAAGGAATCCATCAATAGTGTCTCTTCCATGTTGCCAAATAATGAAAGTATCATCTACATATCTTTTCCACAGTTTGGGTTTAAGTGCATATTTTTCTAATGCCTTCTGTTCGAAAATTTCCATATATAAATCAGCTAAAATTGGTGATAGTGGTGAACCCATGGCCATTCCAAATTCTTGTTGATAAAAGATGTCTTCAAATTGGAAATATGTTGTTTCAATACAAATAGAAAGCATTTCCATAATTGCATTCACCAACTAAACACTAAATTGGGAGTACCAAAATGTTTATTTGATAGAGCAATAAATATTTGTTACACTGAAGAAGACCAAAATGAAGAAATAAATAACATCTCGAAAACTCTTAGAAGCAATGGCTACCCCAAAAAGATATTAGAAAAAGCTAGACGAAAGTCAACCTGAACCAACAGATATAAATCAGACCATTAAAACCGTAATTCCTTATGTAAAAGGTTTGTCGGAGAAAATGAGAAGAATTGGAAATAGATACAACATAACGACTGCATTCAAAACTCAAGACACTATCAGAGCTAAACTTACAAAAGTTAAGCCTAATAATGAGACACAAAGGACAAAGAACTGCATATATGAATTACCTTGCGAGTGCGGAAGATCTTACATCGGAGAAACTAAACGCCCTCTGAATATACGAATAAAAGAACATCAGAAGCTCCTACGAGTACTAGACAGCGACAAATCCAGGTTGGTCTAACATGCTGTAGATGAGAATCATCGTATAAAGTGGGATGAAGCATCAATAATATCCAAAGAAGAAAAACTTGCAAGAAGAAAAATCAAAGAAGCAGCATTTATGAAAATAACACCTGATTCCATAAGTGCTCCATCTATAGATCTGCCAGAAGTTTGGACGCCGATAGTTCGATCCAACTTAAAAAGATCATCATATCACAGATGAGTATATAACATCATTCATTTTCTTTCATGACTTCTGTCAATTGACTTTTTGAAAATTGATAATTTTTAAAAGGTTTCTTACTTTTCTCCTTGATAAAGATAGAAGATGTCTATCGAAAAGTCGGAAATCATTACATCCACAATAGATGACGGTAATAGCCCAAACAATCATTCAACATAAATCCAGTAGATCAATATAAAGGGATAGATCAATAGGCCATTAGATCGATGAAACTCATAGACTTGTAAAGCCCATGGATCTATTCAACTGTTAGATCGATAAGCCAGTAGTCCAATAAATACGCCTATCAATATAAGCGGATGGATCAAAATCCCAGTATTTCCAAGAGATCCATTAATCAATGAAGGCGCTAGATCAATATATCAATAGATTAATATATCATACAATAAAAGCGGAAATATCAATAGGCCAATCCAATAACGAACGTTTACTAAATATATACAGCAGAAATAAGAACAGCCAGGCATCCTTCATAGTAAAACCAACGCCATGGGAAAATCCTCCAAAGAGAATGTCTAATTGCTATCTACTAGTTTGCAGAAGTCAAGTTCCGCTTAGTTCTATCAGGTCTATGTTTTAGCAGTAGCGTAACAATAGGGTGGCAAAATGCCACGGGCCTCAGACCCAACAGGGCCCCCGGCCTAAAAGGCTGGGAGTTCAGAAATTTTTATACTGTCTTCAAGTAATATATTGAGGTTTACCAAAGAAGTCAAAAAGGAGCTTTAATTTGTGAGATCGTTTAACGGCCAAGTTTCACCACTATGACTGAGATCTGTAAGCGTTAAGTGTTGAAATTTTTTTCATTGTATATTTCGGAGAATTTTAGTGTAAATAAATTTGAATAATTATGGATGGCCAGATGAAATATTCATGTCCAAATATCCGAAATGAGTTCATATCTGTCTAGGTCGTAGAAAGTAAAAATTGCACCGACAAATGAAATGAATGCCCCCCATTCTTATATATTATATTCGTTACCGTTCATTTAAAAAATTGGTCACATGTGTGAACCGTTATTGTATGATCGAAAAGTCGGTAATAGGACCCTGAAGGCCCTTGCATTTAATGATTTTTAGGATTTCATTGAGTTATAAGGTTCAAACTGCTTTAGCAATGTTTTAGAAAATTATCCGTAAATGACAAAAATATTCCTCATAATTAAAACCTATTCAGGGAAAGAGGTTATTGCTAGGCAAAATTATTTGGAAACAATACATCATGACGAATTTTATAGGTGGCTCCCTCAAAAGAATATGCCCCGGGCCCCAGATGGTATAGTTACGCCACTGTATTTAAACAATTATTTGATTGAGCGGATATCTTGTTTCTGAAATCCAACTGGTAATTTTGTTCTGCCAAAACGACTGATGATAACTCATCAAGAGTTTCGTCCCTCTAACCGTCTACTTTATTTTCCAGGTGAAAATATGGTTCCAGAACCGTAGAATGAAATGGAGGAATTCAAAGGAAAGGGAACTGCTAGCCGCTGGAGGTTCTAGAGAACAAACACTCCCAAACAAAAACAATCCAAACCCAGATCTCAGCGACGCAGATGGTGACAAGCCAAAACTGGATCTAACAGATATGCAAGACATTTCTCCCGTCGGTTCTCCTCTCGATCACCAGAGGTCGCTAGATAGAGAACATACAAACGGTCTACCACTTCAAAACTATCAGTTATACGATCAAGTTGACTATGACAGTTCGAATGACAGCGACGAAGAGATAAACGTCACTTGATTCCGTGAAATTGAAAATTGTTATTGAAATTGTCTTCATGCAGGAGGAATTTCGGTTAACGGCTGTTGATCGGGATGTAAATATTGTACAGTGTCGAATTTGGTAATTCTGTTTCAGAACAGTGTCAGTATACTTGATATTTTCTCTTTTTGATGGTATGTATCAATAACAAGTTTAAGAAAACCAATACTTGAGGGAAATTTTCTCTATTGATTCTAAAAACAATTGTAAATAAAGAATAAATTTATGTGCAGATATTCAATTTTTGTCATTTGCATCCTTCCTTACTCCTTGTCAGAAAGCATTCAGATACGCTAGCCAAAGATTGAAGAGCCATCAGTACCTCCGTATTCTACGGACTTTTCAGCTTTCAGACCGCTTTGGAGCCTTCAAGCTCTTAGGCCTTCGAGTCTTTTAGGCCTTAGGCCTTCAAGCCCTTGGGACTTCAAGCTCAATAGCTTCTGGCCTTTCAGTCTTCAGGCTATCAATCCTTCAAACCTTCAAGCTTCTAGACCTTTAAGCTTTCATCCCTTCAAATCTTAAAGCTCTTAGGTCTTTTAGCCCTCAGATCTTCAAGCCTTCAGGTCCTGAATCCTTTTAGCTCTTAAATGTCTGAAAGATGAAAGGTTTAGGGGTCAAAAAGCCTGATTTCTTAAAGGAAGGAAGGCTTAAAGGTCTTGAGGCTCGAAGGCTATAAGCTTCTGACCTTTAGGCCTTTGAGCCTTCAAGCCCCTAGAGGCCTTCTAGTCTTTATTTAATTGAGCAAGTCTATTCTTGAAAGTGCAAATAAACCAAAAATATCTAAAACTAGCTGACCCGACAGACTTCGTCCGGTCAAAAAGATTTGTAATGTGGCAGTTTTTGTGCCTACTTATTTTAAAAAATTCTCCTGAACAGAATCGTCACCCTGGTGATAGGGCGTTGTGAATAAAAAATAATTAAATAAAACATATATAAGGATTTAAAAGTAAGTAATCGCTTTATTGTTAATCATGTGAATCATAATTATTATTATCATTGTAGTGCTTTCTGGTATACGATGTATTTTGTTTGATTACCTGGCGCATAGATAAGCAAATCTGATGGTTTTCATGGTGAGAAACATGGGTTTTCTAGATTAATACCACAAACACTCAATGATTGCCCCTGGGACTTGTTTATAGTCATAGCAAAAGCAAGCCGCACTGGAAACTGTAGTCGTTTAAACTCAAATGGCACATCAGTCGGAATCATTGGGATGCGCGGTATGAGAACATCTTCTCATTTATACTTTCCTTTGAGTATAGTTGCATCTATCACATTGTTTAGTAATTTTTTTATCGCTAACCGTGTACCGTTGCAAAGACGCGGTTGGTTGATATTTCGCAACATTATAACCACCGATCCAACCTTTAATTGAAGATTGTGAGGTGGCAATCCTGGCAAATCCAGCGAGTTTAAAAATTCCGGTGGATAATTGACTACATCATGTTGATTAGTAGCCGAATCAACTGATTTATATATCCTTAATTCGCCTGTAATTTGTTCTTGAATTTTGAAATTTAATTCATTTACATATATGTTTTTTGCAGCCAGTATAGCTCGTTCGCTCAACCAATCATGGTTTCTGTAATTTTGAGAAACATCTGGAAACACCTTCTGAATAAGTTCATCTTTTGATCGAGTTAACTGACAAAAACTTTGAGGAAAGTTAATGCAGCCAGTTAACATGTCTATAGGAAATTTGCCATTACCAATGTCAATGAGTTTTTTAGAGAATATGTTTCCAGATTGGTCATTTTGCAACTCGACACGCATATTCTTGCTTAAATGAAGTACTTTGACATGTTTCCACAAATTGGAGGACTTAAGACATGCATTGAGTTCATCAGCTGGCGTTGATCGTGGAATCACTGGCAATGTTTGACGAAAATCTCCTGCTAATAAAATCATTGCACCACCAAATCGGTTATTATAGCTCCATAGATCTTTTAAGGTTCTGTCTAAAGCCTCCAAAGATTTTTTATGTGCCATCGTGCATTCATCCCAAACAATCAATTTACATTGCTGCAAAACCTTTGCCATTGCAGAGTTCTTCGAAACGTTGCAGGTTGGAGTTTCATTGCTTTGCATATTTAATGGCAATTTTAGTGCTGAATGGTCTGTTCGACCACCTTCAAGCAAAGTTGCTGCGATTCCCGACGAAGCGAGTGCAAGTGCAATTTTATTTTGTGAGCGAATTGTTGCTAATATTAATGAAATCAAAAAGTTTTTTCTGTACCACCAGGTGCATGTCAGAAGTAAATCCCTTCAGTTTCATCATTTGTTACTTTCATAAGAGTTTCAAATACATACTTCTGTTGTTCATTTAACAGTGGAAGATTTGTTTGAATTAATTCTTTCAAAGCGTTGAGATCATACAGTTTTTCTCGATGCAACTCTTGGTTAAAAGCGTCATGCATTGGACGATTGGGCGCGGTCAGGCCTAATTGAATTAATAGGTTGTTTGTCATTATCAAGCACATGTCCTCAATTGAAATCAATGCTTCATTGTAAATTTCTTCACTGATTTGTATATTTGGATTTCCCATTCTATTAAGTATTTGATACAAAATATCCTCACACATATAATCTTTGTACTTGACCCACAAATCAATTGGGTTTGATGTGAAGCATGTAGATATGATTATAGAAAACAATGTTCGTATTTGATGAGCGTGTGATGATATTACAGCATCATTGACAGTTTGATCCCAATGAGCGTCATTTTCAAGCAATTGCAAACGTTGACAGGCTTCTTTGTTGGATCCACACAATTCTCCATCAACAGTTCGTAACTGTTGGAATGATGTTGGGCCAAGTACATACACCTACATTGCTTAGACAACAGTGAGTGCTTGTAATTTAATATGAACTTTATACCATAGCAATAAAGCTCAAATCGACTACGTTTTAGTTACAAATCATTTGTATGGGAAAAAGAAAAGGGCTAGTTTTAGGGTTTTTCCAGCAATAATTCTAATTTTTCTCGCCGTAAAAACCATCCTTGAACTTCAACGAACATTTTAAAAAAAGATTTGGCCAAATTGGTCCAGGCGTTGTTGAGTTATGCGCTTACCAATACATTTTGCGATTCTTTTTTATATTATAGATAACAATAATTATAGTCTTACACTTCTTTTAAGTATCACTGATAACCTTTATTTCTTCTCAAAACACCTTTTTCTTTAATGAATAAGAGAAAATTTTTCATTCTTATTATAACGACAAACTACAGAAAGTTAATCATAAAATTTTCTCTTATTTATCAAAGAAAACGGTGTTTTCTAGAATAAATAAAGACATCCATGATACTTGAAAGAAGCTAAGACTATAATTGTCTTTTTAGATATTCCTAGCCTTTAAGCAATGTTTCCTTTAGGTCTTTCAGTCTCTATCCTATAATCATTTTAGTCCACAGGCATTCAAGCCTCAGACCTTCAAGCCTTGCCCATGGGCCTTTAAGCCTCAGGCCTTTACGCCTTCGGACCTTTAAGCCCTAATGCCTAATGGCAAGCACGCCTTGGAGCTTTTGAGTCTTCATGCACTTATTTCCTCAAGCCTTTAGATATATAAACCCTTAGGATTTTAGGTCTTTAAAGGTCAGGGATTTTTAGTCATTAGACTTTGAAGCCTCTAGCTTTGAATAGTCTTGGCATTAAGGCTAATGCGCAATGGTACACAAGAGGACTCTGGACTGAAGGTTGAAACAAATACCAAAAGTTCATAAAAATTTTCATTTATTATTCTCAATAAAACGTTTTACAAAGCTATTGAAACAAACAAGTTCTTTCGCAACTGAAACTCCTTGAAAATAAAGAAGAGCAATCCTATCCTATTTGTACTTTGACAAGTGGTATTCCTTCATTTTTAGAAAGATCAATATCTATACCAGACACATCAACCTGTTTCAATTTAGGCAATTTTTCCTTCAAACCCTTCAGGTCGATCACTTTTATTGGGTTATGTCCTAAATTTAATTTTTCCAAATTGGGCATTAAAGGAAAGTTTTCCGTGGTCACTTTCTCAATTAGATTTCCCTTCAAATTCAACTCCTTCAAATTTTTAAGATATGCCAGATGTCTTGTTGGTACTTGATTGAGTTTGTTGTTTTGTAAATTCAATACCTCCAATTTTTGATCTGATTTGATTGTTGCATTATTTAAGGGTCCGTCTTCGATTCCTGTAAGGTTGCTGTATTCAATTTCCAGAATTTTCAGATGAGGTAAGGTCAGGATTTTCGAATGTAGGGTTGGTACATTCATTCTGAAAAAGTACATTCTTTCCAACGGGCTCAGAGCTATAGCTTCTGCCAATTCACCATGTTCGCTGATGCTGCTACTGTATATTGCTATCTCTTTCAACTTTTTGCAACAAGAGGTCACCTTACGTTTTATTTTATCGGAATGGCTGTAAGATATTATAAGCTTTTCTAGGTTTACCAAAGGTTCGAGAAAGTTTTCATTGAAGTTGGTAAAGTTGGAGTTTTGGAGTGTGAGAGTTTTAACATTATCGAAAAGCTCTAAGGTCCTGGAATCTAAATCTCCATGGTAATCTTCTATGACGACGTAATCAAGGTCTCGTATACGTACAGGAATATCCCTTGAGTTGAGCAAATTCTGGGATTGGGAACAGCAAATGGAGCAGATGAGTAGCAGTGTTGTTCTTAGTAACCTAGGAATTTTTAAACGATCAATATTGTGAGTAAAGTAAAGTAGAGATGTGGAAAATTCAGTATGGAAAAATATTCGTTAAAAGAAGGTGTTTTGATCGTTGAAACATTTCAACAAAATGAATAATCGATTAATGAATACGAACTATTTATCGTGCAGTGATTAATTTTAAACAAACACGAACTGTAGCTAGAAAGAAAAACATAAGAACCAAAACGTGCTGCAAGATCGGCTAAAAATATTACTGCTGTTCAAGAAAGTGTGGGAAATGAAAAACCTAAAATTACACTGGTCGACAAAATTTTGAAACAAGAAAGGTGCTGACTTATTCTGAATTACCTACCTACCCTCATTATATAACCATATTTATTTTGATTCCACCAGATCTAGTTTTCGTGTTACAGCTATTGCCGACAAAATCAAAAATTAACTGTATTTATTTTATGATTGTTTGGGCTATTACCATCATCTATTGTGGATGTAATGTTTTCCGACGTTTAGACAGACATCTTCTATATTTATCAAGGAGGAGAAGTAAAAAACCTTTTGAAAATTATCAATTTTCAAATAGTCAATATTGACAGAAGTCGTGAAAGAAAATGAAAGATGTTATATACTCATCTGTGATATGATGTCTTTTTTTAAGTTGGATCGAACTATCGGCGTCCAAACTTCTGGCAGATCTATAGATGGAGCACTTATGGAATCAGGTGTTATTTTCATAAAAGCTGCTTCTTTGATTTTTCTTCTTGCAAGTTTTTCTTCTTTGGATATTATTGATGCTTCGTCCCACTTTATACGATGATTCTCATCTACAGCATGTTGGACCAACCTGGATTTGTCGCTGTCTAGTACTCGTAGAAGCTTCTGATGTTCTTTTATTCGTACATTCAGAGGGCGTTTAGTTCCGATGTAAGATTTTCCGCACTCGCTAGGTAATTCATATATGCAGTTCTCTGTCCTTTATGTCTCATTATTAGGCTTAACTTTTGTAAGTTTAGCTCTGATAGTGTCTGATTTATATCTGTTGGTTCAGGTTGACTTTCTCTTGTTCGTCTAGCTTTTTCTAATATCTTTTTGGGGTAGCCATTGCTTCTAAGAGTTTTCGAGATGTTATTTATTTCTTCATTTTGGTCTTCTTCAGTGCAACAAATATTTATTGCTCTATCAAATAAACATTTTGCTACTCCCAATTTAGTGTTTAGTTGGTGGTTTGAATCAAAATGTAGATATTGTCCTGTGTTCGTTGGCTTCTTATATACAGTGTTTCTTGGGATTCCATTTTGTTTATGTATGAGTACATCTTAGAATGGAAGTTGTCTGTCTTTCTCGATTTCCATTGTGAATTTAATTGATTCTTCTTGATTGTTTAGATATTGAAGGAATCCATCTATAGTGTCTCTTTCATGTTGCCAAATAATGAAAGTATCATCTACATATCTTTTCCACAGTTTGGGTTTGAGTACATATTTTCTAACGCCCTCTGAATGTACTAATAAAAGAACATCAGAAGCTTCTAAGAGTACTAGACAGCGACAAATCCAGGTTGGTCCAACATGCTGTAGATGAGAATCATCGTATAAAGTGGGATGAAGCATCAATAATATCCAAAGAAGAAAAACTTGCAAGAAGAAAAATCAAAGAAGCAGCATTTATGAAAATAACACCTGATTCCATAAGTGCTCCATCTATAGATCTGCCAGAAGTTTGGACGCCGATAGTTCGATCCAACTTAAAAAAGATCATCATATCACAGATGAGTATATAACATCGTTCATTTTCTTTCATGACTTCTGTCAATAATACTTTTTGAAAATTGATAATTTTTAAAAGGATTTTACTTTTCCTCCTTGATAAAGATAGAAGATGTCTATCGAAACGTCGGAAAACATTACATCCACAATAGATGATGGTAACAGCCCAAACAATCATTCAACACGAGCTCCATCATCAACAATATCTCGTCATCAAATGTATTTATTTTACTTTCGTATTTAGAGAAATTATTTATTTGAAGAGTGCAGTGGTTTGTTCTGTTTTAAAGTGAAGTGTTTCTTAAATAATGTGAAGAAAATGTAAAATAATCCTGACAAGTTCTGTTACATTTGTGGTAACATTACTTTTAAAACTCAGCGAAGGAATTTGACACCATTAGTAACTAAGTCATTCACATCTAATGAGCCACATTCTCTATGACGAGGAGACTTGGTACGTGACTTAAATTTGTCCAAACAACAGGTAGAACTTTTGGGCTCTCGATTAAAGGGATGGAATTTATTACAACCTAAAACATGGCTTAAGATGAGTAACTGAGTAGAATTTGATTTTTTTTTTAGCAAACTTTTTTTAATTTCTTGTCTATCTGTCCGTTTGTTTGAATGAACATCACGCAAAAAACTACTGGGCACTTTTGCATGAATCTCCTTGAATTGTGTAGTCTGAAGTCCGGTTCAACATTTAGCATAAAATATTTATCAAAATTGTACCCTTAAGAGGGTCAAAAAGGGGGTCAACGTTTGTATGGAACTACGTGATTCCGTGGTCCAATCTCTTTGAAATTTTTCATGGATATTCTTTAAAGTAATTGGTGGAGGACCACATATTTATTTTTTTCAATTCGGCGATTGTGGGGCGGCAATAGAGCTGGTGAGGTGCGGAGCGGGTGCAGATACCCGAGTGAGCAACCGTAACGCGGCAGACGCGTGAAGGCAGACGTTGTTGATGGTTGTGTCAAATATTGAATTTTGCGGGCGAACTTTTCACTATTCTTGGATGGTTCAAATCATTATGATCTTACTAATATTTTATAAATGTGGCAGTGAGTTTGGATGTTTAGTTGTTTGGATTGTTGCTCAATCACACCAAAACTACTAGACCGATTTTGATCAAACTTTGCATTAATAGTAAAGTCTATCTTTGTTTCTGCGAACACAGAATTTGGAGCATATTTATCCAAACTTGGATATAGCACTTCGCATGGCTCTGTGCACAGCGGTGACAAATTGTTCAAGTGAGAGAAGCTTTCCTTGCTTAAAACGGGTTATCTACGATCTACTTTAAGTCAAGAAAAGCTTTATGCTTTACCTCTTTTGTGCATAGAGTCAAAACTTATGAAAAAGATTTCATACGACGATATAATTGATGATTTTGAAAATTTAAATTCTCGCAAGAAAATAATGTGAAACTTATTTGATCTCATTGTCTGTCACCATTAACTGATTGCTAACATGTTATATTTTAATAGAAATTGTTTGTATTGTTTTTAAACTGTCAAGTGCAATAAAAAATATGTAACATAAACAATGTTTTCTGACCACTCATTATTTTGTCTGTGTTCATATAGTGTAGGTATTTTTAAGTCATGCCTTTTCCCACCTTATGATTAGTACATGCTGCTATTTTTAACCTCCGACGCAAAAAGAGGGGTGTTATAAGTTTGACGTGTCTGTCTGTGGCATCATAGCACCCGAACGAATGAACCGATTTCAATTTAGTTTTTTTTGTATTACAGGTGTTTCACGGGCGAGTGTTCTTAGACATGTTTGATGAAAATCGATTGAGCCGTTTAAAAGTTACAGAGGTTTTACGCTTTGAAGTCGGGGGTTTTTTGTTTTGCCTGCCAAATAGACTTGTTAGGTCAACATCAAACTCTTTAGTACATAGCGGGTTGCAAAAATAATCTAGTAACTGACAGAAATATTCACAATCATACTAATAACGGGATTAAACTAACGTATTGAATTTCAAAAGTCAGTAGGGGCGGCAAACTTTGAATGGCCTACTAGCGGCAAATTTGTAAATCCGCCACTGGGCTGTTCTTTTTCATATCGGCAATAAACTTCCCTCTATCCCATTAAGTGAGGCTTCTAACATGATAGAGGACTTATGAAACGATTAAGTTTATCTTGGAAAAAATTCAGTATAACGAACACAAGTAGAAATTTTGTGGGGATTTGAAGGTGATTGCCCTAATTATAGGATTATAACTTGGGTATACAGAATACTGTTGTTTTATTTGTGAGTGGGATAGCAGAGACCGAAAAAATCTCTTACTCCAGGACAAAAAAATATCAAAATTCCTCCATTGGTGCAACCTGAAAATGTATTTTTACTACCTTTACACATAAAGCTTGGGCTCATGAAGAATTTCGTAAAAGCTATGGACAGAAGTGGAGGCGGCTTTTTATATTTAAAAGAAAAATTTTCTAAGCTGAGTGAAGCAAAAATTAAAGAGGGCATATCTGTTGGCTCCCAAATCAAGCAATTGATGAAAGATGATACATTTGAGGAAAAGCCTAGTAATTTCGAAAAATTAGCGTGGGAATCTTTCATGAAAGTAACTTCTAATTTTATAGGAAATCACAGACCAAGTGACTATACATGTGTTATCGGGGAGCTTCTATCTACTTATAAGGCTTTGGGCTGTAATATGCCATTGAAAATACATTTTCTGCATTCACATTTAGACTTCTTTCCTGAAAATTTGGGCGCCGTCAGCTATGAACACGGTGAAAGATTCCATCAAGACATTTCTACCATAGAAAAACGATATCACGATAAAACGAGACGTTCTTGAAGCAAAATACAGACGAAAATCATAAAGTAAATTCATATTAATGTAGCAATAAATCGAAATAACTTCTTTTTGTTTATAAAAATTCACAATTTCTGAAATGTTATAAAATGGTATCACAAAAAAAGTATTCGTATTTGAAATGTTTTAATTTTCTTTCTAGTATCTTTATCCTTGTCCTAAACATAACGTGTTATTAATCAGTCACCTCTGAATCCATTAAAAGTAAGAGTCTGGTGTACAATTTGGTCAGAAGGAATCACTGGACCTTAGTGTTATGAAAATGGTATCAACAAGACGGTGCCACATCGCATACAGCCACCATAACAACAGAATCACTGCCTCTTCTCAGAAACAAGTTATTTCAAAAAATGGAGAAGACAAAGTTACCTAATCTAACAAAAGTTAAAGCTGATAAAGAAAATTAATGAACGAATAATTACATACAGGGTGGGTATTTGAAAACGAAACAGACTAGATTTACAGACGAAATAAATTTTTTCGATAGAAATGCTCGGACAGGTCGATTTCTGTTTCGAGGGGGACAACTTAAGATGTAGGTTACGGACGCATAGCGCTTCAACCCTCACCCCCAAATTTTGAATAGGGAAGATGGGGTGAGTGATACCTCATTTGAAAGGTATTTTTATACTGATTTCACCACAGTAATTGTTTTTTCATTTTATGCATTAGTTCTCGAAATATTCTTAACTAAGTATTTGAAAATAAAATGGTGTTTTCATGGCACTTGAAGTGTTTTTTTTGTGAAAAATCGACATTTTGAGCTTCAAAACAACCATGACTGAAAATCACATTGATCCAATTTTGACAGAAATTATTGAAAACAATGTGGAAATTATGTGGAAGATCAGATTGTGTTTCAGCAGGATGGAGCTCCTCCACACTACGCCTTACCAGTTTGAGAATATCTGAATCAAAGATTTCCAAATCGGTGGATTGGAAGAAGGGTCCCACTGAATGGCCAGCCAGATTGCCAGATCTGTCACCACTAGATTTCTTTCTTTGGGGCCACTTAAAGAGTAAAATTTACTCTACACGGCCTGATTCCATAGAAAATTTAAGAAGACGTATAGTGAACGGATGTCGTCAAATCACTCCAGAAATGCTGCAAAATGTGCGCCATCGTTTCGAACAAGAATTATTTCATTGTATGGAAGCTAATGGTAAACAATTTGAAAGTTTAATCAATTGATGTGAGTTTTTGATAAATTATTTACTTTACTCTGAAAAGTCTTATTTCTTAGATCAATACTTCAAATCGTTCTGTACCGTACAGTTGGAGAATGATTTCAGTGAATAAAACAGCTAGTCGAACATTCTGACCCTAGTAGCATTAACACGTACATTTGCCCAGTGGTAGATGTTTTGCAATTTCAAATACAAGTACGGAAATTTTGGTGTTTCGGAAGCACAAAATGTCAATTATTCGCAAAAAATTAATTTAAGTGATAAAATTAACTAACGCATGAATATTTCGAGAACTAACGCATAAAATGAAAAATCAATTACTGTGCTGAAATCAGTATAAAAATACCTTTAAATTGAGGTATCACTCACCCCATCTTCCCTATTCAAAAATTAGGGGTGGGGGTTGTAGCAGCAAGGGTTGAAGCGCTATACGTCCGTAACCTACAACTTAAGTTGTCCCCCTCGAAATAGAAATCGACCTGTCCGAGCATTTCTATCGAAAAAACTTATTTCGTCTGTAATCTCGTCTGTTTCGTTTTCAAATGGCCACCCTGTATATGAAATACCATGCGAATGCAGAACATCTTTATCGGAGAAACAAAACGTTTTTGGAGGTGAAAATAAAAGGACATCAGAAGATTTCTCAAGTGTTACACACGCACAGGTCCAAGTTGGTCCAACATGTTGTGGATGAGAATCATCTGATAAAATGGAACGACACATATATGTAAGAAAAAAAATTTAAAAGGCGGCATTTATGAATATCACTCTTAATAAGTGCAACATCAATCAAGTTGCTGGCCTATTGTTCGAATTCGATAAAAAATATAGTACTCTGTTCTACTTGAACAAGCATCAAAAAAAAAATTAAAGAAGCAATGTGAATTGGGCTATTAGAAAAGAAATGCAAGGTAATGGAAAAGACTATACAGGGTGTCCCGTAACTCAACTCCAAGCGGTTACTGGGCGATATGCTAGGTTATACCAGTTCTAGCAGAAATTAAAAAAAATAAAAAATAATAAAGCAAAATGAATAATGAAGAATAAATAATATAATAATAAAATAAACAATAGATTTATTACTGTAATCAATAGCTTGGTTATTTAGGATTACGTTTTAAAACAATCACTGCAAAATTGAAAAATTTGTGACTACAAAAAATACCACCTAACCAAGTGACATAGAAGTTTTTTTAATTTTTGCTAGAACTAGTATAACCTATCATATTGCCCAGTAACCGCTTGACGTTGAGTTACCGGACACATTTTTTCTATTATACATAACAGAAATAAATTTGAAGGTAAAATTAGGTATTCATTGATTAAAAAATATTCCTGCTACCTAAATTATATTATGTTAAAATACACTGCTCAACAATTGATAGAAATCACTTACTTTTTCTAAATTTATTTCTGAAATATTCGCTCCAAGATTATAAATTTAGTCAGATATCAGAGTATTTTCAGTTGATAATACGGTTCACTTGAGAAAAGAATGAAAAAATGGAAAGTTGGAGAGAAAATGACTTTATTAGGAACACTCAAAATTCTGTGTTTGAATAACATAAAAATTTTATGATGAAACCACAAGAAGGCTGAAGTTTTGGTTAAGCTACTACCTAGTTGGTCCTCCACGAGCTCGTCTCAAGCATTCTACCCTACGAAGCATATACTTTCAATCAAACGATTTATAAAATTTTGGGGCAAATTCGTCCAAATATCCCGTAAAGCATTAGAAAGGTCCTCCAGGTTATGGATCGGTTGTTCTAAGGTTGACAATTGTCTATACATCTCAGACCAGATGTGTTCGATGCAATTCATGTCTGGAGAGCGAACTGGCCAGTCCATCCTATCAATAGCAAAGTTTCTAGCGCTTCATTAACCAGACGACTACGGTGTGGAGGGGCATTATCGCCAATTTATATGAAATTCTCGCCCAAGGCAGCCGCAAACGGAACAATTATGGGTGCAATAATCATATCGTGATATCTCTGGCTGGTCATTGTGGTGTTCTGCAGAACAACCAACTCTGTGCGTTGGTTCAAACAAATACCTCCCCATGCACATATAGAACCTCCGCCAAAAGCTGTTGTGGGTACCATAAACTGTTCTGCATACCTTCGACCTCTTTCCCTCCAAGCAAGAATACGTCCATCGGAGTTGACCAAACAAAATCTAGACTCATCCGTAAATAAACATCGGCTCCAATCTTCAACTGTCCAATTGCGGTGCTCCTCAGCCCATTGCCGTCGATGAACCCAGTGTTCCCTATTCAAACGGGGATGTTGTACCCTCCTACGTGCTCTCAAACCACGAACATGTAGTCGTCGTCTTACAGTCTGGTTCGAAATTAGAACTCCTGTTGCAACTCTCAGTGATCTGAGGTAAGTGGGATGTCTCCTAGCATTGAGGATCAAAAGACGATCTTGGGCAGCTGTTGTACTGCGCTGCCGACCTCCCCCATGAACATAAGCTACTGAGTCGTTTTGGATGAATCAATTCCAAGCCCGACTCACGACACTTTGCGAAACATTCAACCGCAGGGACACTTCTCGCTGGGACAAACCTTCCTGCATCCACCGTATGATTTGGTCCAGTAGCACAGGAGCCAAACGTCTTCTCGGCGTGACTGATAAGCTGATATTGTTCTCATTTCTTCAATTATTGTCACCTCATGTGTTTGAACGAGAGGAAAAAACAGATTCAATAACAAATACAACATTTGCTTTTCACTCCACCTGTAACAACCTACAGATAATAACCGATTTTGTGAACAAGAGCCGATGAAGTGAGGAAAAATTTTATATCATCAACTCAAAACATCTTAATTTTTCCTTAGAGATCATATAATGTACAGATATTCACGAGATAATTTGAACAAAATACAAATGAAGAGAAGTTCATAAGTGATCCCTAGCAATTGTTGATCGGTGTAGTAGGTGACACAAATAAAATAAGAATTGCATTGAACAAGTCATTCTTTAAAAGTGCAGATAATTATTAATCTAAAAATGACAATAATAGTTTCATCATGTGACCTATCGTGAGAATGAGACAAACTTAGGGGTTAATTGGCAGTTTAAGGACCCTTCCTATATTTTACATAATTGCTGGTCTGGTTAGGTTGTTATAAGTTAGGTTTAAACAAAACACCCGTACGTGGTCATCACCTTGTCGTGGTGTACGGGCTTATGTAGCTGTAATAAGCGAAGAACCAAGAATGACCATACCCCTTAATCCCTTTCCATCCAGGGCTCTGTCTAGGTGAGGCTTAGGTCGTGATACCTTTGCCACCATCTTAGGTTCGCCACCTAGAGACACTGGGGACAGAGCCAGCAAGCAAAGTTGCCGAACGACTAGCTAGAGGAAGTGGTACGATATGGCTGCTGGCTTTATCCGATTACTAGGCGAGAGGATGAGCCCCGTCTCTCCCCCCTAGTTCTTAACGGGCCTGGCATAGATCCGGGGAGTACAGTCGTAGCGCTATCACAACCTCGGAGCCAAGTCCTCGAGTATCAACAGGGCCATTCAAACATACACCTGGAGTGACGTATGCCCGAAGGGTGTATGGGGTCAGGACCTTCTGAGGATCTATACCCGGGCTCCGAGTTCCGTAACCAGAGCCGGGTGAACACGGAACATTCGGAACTGAGTTAGTTGACCCTCACGAGTTCTTCGTGAGGACAATGGAACGTTTCCGGAGCGCAATACAAGCTCTTCCTCACATCCCCCAATTCCCAGTGAGTGTTTGAGTGAGTGCGAAGGTGGCACATATACTGCTCGCGCAGTGGTGTTCCGCCCCTAATTGCAACCCGCCAGTATGAGTCGGTGTCCTTGGGACTCTACTGGAGAGGGTTGTGGTATGACTTAGGAGGGGGTTTTAGTGGGTGCAAGTCCGACACGAACCTGACAGCACTAAATCCTCAGTGGCTGCAGGGAAGGCATGAGGAGTTCCCCCTACCTATGAAGGCGGATAAAAAAAAGGTTTAAACAAAACAATGCGAAAATTGAAGAAAAAAACTGAAATTAATATTTGAAAAAAAAACTTTTTTTAGATTTGCTGATGTTGGGTACGGTTGAGTTCAGTAATAACAAAAAACGATATCAATTTTTTTCCATTTCAAACAGTGGAACAAGGAAAAAAAAGGGAAATAATACAAATATTAAAAATCATTGAAATATTATATATATATTTTCCAACATTAAAATAATCAACAAAAAAAAAACATTCTGTATGCTGTGAATAATATTCCGTTATTTCTCTTCTTTAAGAACATGCTTTGCTCTTTCAGCAACGAATGGGACAGATCCAGGGGTGGAATGATTTCTTCTATTGGCCTCTTTCCTGTGGTCTTTGTTTTTAATGACACGATGTTCCCTTTGAGCATTGTAAACATGTTTAGGAACCTGCCTATGCCTCTTTATTCGTCTTATTTGTGGATGGCTTGCAAACTTCTCCTTCAAAGCCTCAGCATATTTCAAAGATTGTTTTTCCCTGGGATGCAACTGAAAAAAAATTAGGTTTCACTTGCTGTTTATTACCCTCAAATAGATTTGAGTAAACTCAAGTGGTTAACACTTATATTATCGTCATTATCAATTGTTAGAGAATTAAAAGACTGCAAATAAGAAATGAATTGTTTAGATCTATGAAATAAAATGCAACGTGAATAATCACAGTGTTAGCTAAATGAACGATGAACCTCTATATTGATGAAGTTGTGAACCGCATTTCGAACACAGTTAGGAATTTCCACTAATAATCTGTTTTGAGTGAGTTAGATGCTTTTTTGAAAACTAATCAATTTCTTAAATACTCTATATTTTATATAGCTTAATATCTTCTAAAGCCTCAATCTAATACAATTCTAAATGATCATTATAGATAATTTTAACACCTATTTTTCTGATAGATATATTATCATGGTGTTGTAATCATAATATTTCTTTTTTATATCTCTCTATTTAAGTCTTTCTTATCACATTACAAACCTCAACATCTCAGTTTATCAATGAAACCTCTTGTATTTCTGATAGAACAGTTTGACAGAAATTCTATCACTTTAAACTTTATTGTTTATTGATAGACAGCGACTGTACTTTCACTATTACTGATTTGAATCGTTAGGCAACACACAATACTCGATCTTGTTAAAGTTATTCCTCTGTTTCTCAATTCAACACAACTTTTCTATTGTGAAATATGAATCTCCAACTTCTCCAGCTAACTTCCCGATAATTATAACATTGAGATTTCTCTAGATAACTTCTCAATAATTGTAAATAGGTCTACTCTGTTTAGATTTGGTTCATTTGTAAATATTTCAACTTCATGCAATACGTAATTATTATGTGAATGATGTACAATACACATTTTATTTTACCATCTTCAGCTAAACCATTTAGTAACAGTCCTCTATTAAGTAATTATGCATTTTATCTTCTGTTTATCAGGTAGATAAGACAAGCTATGACTGTGAACGGTGTAAATAATAATTATTCTTTATAAATCTCTCTGAAATTATTACATTACAAACGGCATCATCTCAGATTATCAATGAAACCTCTTGTTTTTCTGATAGAACAGTTTGAAGGAAATTCAAACTCTATCACTCTTAACTTAGTGTTTGGTTGATAGACAACGCCTGTATTCTCATTATTGATTTGAATCATTAGGCAACACACAATACTCGATCTTGGTAAAGATATTGCACTATTTCTGAATAAACACAACATTCAGACTTTTCTATTGTGAAATAGTACTCTCCAACTTCTTGAGATAACTTTCAGAAAATTATAACATTGAAATTTCTCTAGATAACTTCACAATAATTCAAAATAGGTCTGAACTGTTTAGATGTAATTCATTCGTAAATATTTTAACTTCGTGCAAGTATGTACTTATTATGTGAATGATGTACAATAAACATGTTATTTTATCATCTTCAACTCAATAATTTGGTAACAGTCCTCAATAAAGTGAAGTTTGACCCCGAATATTCATCTGGAAGCCAAACCAATCGATTGAGATCATTTTTGGTTCAATTTCCAAATATTACGCACATTTGGGCAGAATAACACTCTATTCTACTAGTTTTTAAACTAGAATTAGACATATTGTACTGAAAGGATACAGAAATATGTATATATTCTGAGAAGTTTTTATCTTCCTAATAAGAATAACGAAGGTTGAAATACTCACAGGTCCTAATTTCTCAGATGCCCTCGCCTTCCAAAGTCTCAGATTCATTTCGTCTGAACCACTAATAATATATTTGTCGTCCAAGGTCCATTGGACACATGTAAGTCTCTGCATTCTCTTGGTGTGATAAACGTCTCTAGAATGTCCTTTATCTACTTCGAAAATCCTAATAGTTTTGTCATAACTTCCAGTGACAAATTCTCTTCCAGTTGGAGAGTAATCTATGTATGTTACTGCAGCGACATGATCCTGATAGATATTTACAGGCCGATTCAGTCTTCTTGCGTCGAAAGTATATAAACTACAAAATTAATACCAATGTAAGTTTAAAAACAATAAAACATAAAAAATTACATACTTATAATCTTCACTTGCACATGTGAACGTGTAAGATTCCATCGGATTAAAACATAATTTATTAACCCGTAGTTTCATAACCACTTTCCGAAGAGGTGCACTTTCTCTCATATCATATAAGATTACACTTCTATCGCTAGCGCAAGTAGCAAGTAAATTAGTTTCAACTTGATTGAAAGCAAGGTCATATAATGAATCAACGCCCCATTGAAATGTTTTGATCGGTTCATTCCTTGATTCGTGCCATATTTGACACACTTCTCCACAGGTGGCAAATATTGGTTCTTTCCTATGATGGGACAGACCATACAAAATTGTTTTACTTAGAACCTTGAAATAAAAAAAAAGGATAAAATCATACAATTTCAATTAACACACTGACTTACGGTATTAACAGGCTGCTCATCCTCTCCCTCTTGTGGGGGTGATGAATCCCATGTTTTAATCGTTTTATCTTCACTCAAAGTTATAAAATGTTTACCACTAGGTGTGAATGTCATTCCCCTTACAACACCTTCATGTGCTACGAAGTTTCGTACACACAATTTTTGAGAAAGGTCCCAAAGTCTTACTTCACCATCAAACGCGCCACTCAATAATGCAGAAAGACGTGTCGGGTGTTTCACCATGCAAGATATACTATCACTATGTCCATCCAAACTACAAAGGAAGGGTTTAGCAAAGATACGCTCTAATTTCACAGCATTCAGTGCTCTTGTATATTCTCTTTCGGCTTCAAAATGGTGTATTTTGGGATCGTAATTGCGAGGAACTGAAAAAGGATTTAGTATGTAGTTATATGTAGAAACAGGTAAGACTATGTCCTTTACCTTTATGAAAATCATGCTTCGTTTCTCGAAGATATTCATCAGGATTTCTACTTATTACTTTAACTTTCATATTGACTGAACAAAAATATCAATAGTGACTGAATTATAATTTCATTTTTAAAAATTGTAAACTAAGATAATGCGTCTGGTTAAGAGGTTATATTGTATATTGACAGCTTACAATATGGACCATCGAATACAAAAACTCTTACTCTTTGGAGTACGTTTGGGTCCGTTTTTCATTGGCTAAAATCATTAAATAGCTGATTTTCTTTGTTATAGTTCTAATTCAACGTATTTCAGTATATTTCATCTTTGAATTGGCATTTTTAAGTTTCGAATTTTTTGTTTGGATAACATCGCCAGATGACGCCACTCTTGAAGCGTTCCTGATCCAATTAATTTCTTATAGAGTTTGAAAGCTATATCTATTGACCGATAGATGGCTCTAGCGCCAGACTAGATTTGTTCATGTCAGATAATACATCTCTCTTTCAAAATTCTGTACATTTCTGACCCCTTATTTATGGCATAAGGCATTGTTCTCTTCAAATAATGTGGAAGCGAAAATTTATATAGGGTGTTTCAAATTAGAGTGCCTGTTAAGCGTTTCTGGAGCACACGTTCTAGATGGAGCCATTGAAGATGATATGATTGATATTTACCTACTACATCTTTTGATTCACTGCGGGTATATAAAAAAATTGTAATTTTTTTTTAAATCAAACAACATTATTTTTAAAACACTTTGTATCGTTTAATAGAATTGATTAAGTGTTTTCGGAAGTGGTACCATCTAAAACTAATTCAAAAGAGGGGATCTGTTACTGTCGATTTGGTCATAAAGTAAATTATTTCTTCTATATCCTCTATTGATTTCTACTGATTTTAATAAGATCAGCATTCTTGTTTTGTTTTCTATGTATAGTACTTCGTAATTTGGATTGTTAAACTTATTACATTGTAGGTATACCGTTTCCAAGAATTCTGCCTATGGTACCTGTGGTATATGCCATATTTAAGTTTGAACATTTTATGATTTTTTCATTCAAACCAGATTTTCTGGAATGTGAACATCTCCTTTACGTATTTGTGATTTTTTTTTGTCAGGTCAGTGGGTTACTGCACTGTAAAAAATAAAATTCTGCGCTCAAACTCCTCAGGAGTTTGAGAATTTTTTTTTCAATCAAACCATTTTAATTTGAATTAATCTAAAATTGATTACGCCAAATGAACTATTTTTCTTGATTAAAACAACCTAGTTGATTATAAAGAACAGCTAAAACATTCGCCTGAAACTTTTTACATTTCAGCGAAATGAAAGAAACAACATAAACATACAATTACAAGAAATTGTTTATGCACTTGTCTCAATATCCATAATTGATTGATACAAATACATTATTCTAAATAGGTTTTAACGAAACCATTCGTTCGTTTCATTTTTATTTGTTCAATAGAACGAAGGTACGGTTGTCGTAAATTCTGTCAGTTGATGCAACGACTACAGTTTCTTGAGACAAGAATCTCGTGAGATTATATTATTCGCCTCATTTACTTGAAGAAAACTATAAATATTTGAATAAAATTGAACATATAATTGTTGCAATATGAAATGACATTTGTAAAAAAATATTGCGTAATTGATTTAATAAAACGAATTAATTGTAGCAATTTTTTTATATTGGCTGTAATTAAATCAAAATTCTTTCTCTTTTATATTAAATATATCCCATTTAAATGCAATTATTTGTGCATTTTACTCACAATATTGTTGTATCCGGTGATAAAGATGACATGGAATACATGATGCGCAAGCTAATTAAAGAATACGAGAAGTCGGGCTTAAATGTCAACTTAGAAAACCAAATATCTTTGTGTTGGTGGAGAACCGGGTGATATGGTATTGGATGATGACAGGGATGAGATGATAACCCACTGCCTGGACTATAGCTTTTGTAGCGGCACTCTGTCAGCGGCAGGGGAGTGTATAGGGATCTCTTGGCGGCACTCTATATAGCCACGCATAGCTTAGTTCACAGCACTTCGGTGGCATAGAGGTTTGCGCTTAAGTTTCACACCGACTAGGTACTAGGTGCCGGGTTCAACTCCCGGCGGCTCCTCAAAACTTCTAACCCTTGCGTCTATGGCATGGCGCACACAAGCCATACTGATGAGTCCAAATGTGTGCGCCAGGGACGAAACGCATAAGTAGGGATATAAATTCCTTCGATTCTACATTGGTGACCCCGACGTGATGGGAACGGTTGTCTTTTCGACGTATCTTGGAAAAGCAGACGGTTGACGCTTGAGGTATACTCGCTCCTCTCTGCAACTACCAACGAAACTCTAGACGCCTTTCCCATTCCGTACAATATGCATGGTCTGCCGCGGTATTGCGGTATTTATTAATATAAAAGAGAAATTATTGTTCTGTGAAGAAAAATAATGATTACATACAAATGTTTTTTTTTGTTTTATCAAATTATTCCTTTGCTAGTGTCAAAAACCCTTCAATTTAGCTCAAATCAATCAGTTTCTTAACCCAAGAAACTTTCACTTGACATAAGAGATATTATCATTTTTATCGACTGAATTCTCGACCCATTCAGCTAAGATCCTTTAAATCAACTACAAATCGAGTTTCAGTGAAATGTAATATTTATTTACATGAAACCAAAATTTTTATTCTACGAAAAGTATCAATAGTTACATACTAATTAATATTACCGTTGGATCAAATTTTTTTACCACCTGAGTCAAAAACTCTGAGCTTGGTTGAAACTAATCAGTTTCTTAACTCAAGAAACTTTTATTTAGGGTAAACGCCATTCTCAACCGTAGAGGGCGGTAGGGTCAAGTACTTTATGCGTTTGGCTGTATTCAAACGTACGGAGTACTTGAGACAAATTAATATGGTTTGAGATGAGGAACTATTTTTTACAGTGTGTGTTTAATTTAGAAGGTAAGTTAGTCGTTTTTAATTATAATTTAAGTTATTATATTTGAATACAAAAAATATCCCATAATATAAGCTCTGCACTTCAGGACTTTCATTGCAATTAATGCGAACGGTGGGCATGTTCAGTATTTAACTTAACCGTATGATTTGTCATGGTTTTATTTTTCAGTTAAAAGATTATTTCTTGGTTTTGCTATCCATCCATATATTCAAATAATTTACAACTTGAAGTCCCGCTCATCAAAATTTAAAGTTAAGAATTTATGCGATAGCCAGAATGAAATTCGTATTCCTGGAGGTAGATACATATTCAATAGACTCATCTGCATTGTTGCAGAGAATGTTCGTTCTTTATCAGAACGATGAACGATTGCCTCAAAAATGCCACTTAACATGTTCATCCACTAAGCTCTTCAATTGTGGAGGCTCATACAGACACACTCCAAACATGAAGAGATTTGGTTTTTCTGTCGGACATCCTAGCAAATGCCAACAGTGGATTTTGAATTCAGGTGAGCTTTTATTTTATCAATATTGTTCTAAACGATTACGGTAATTGCAAACAAGATATCAATATGCTTAATTTTTCTAGGTAATATTGGTTTGCAAATCTTGAGAGCCTAAAATCGTTAAATCAACGGTTTCTATGTGATAAACATTACAGTGCTGAATTTCTAACTTCCGTACGACTCCCATTGAATGCAATTCCACTTAAATACTCCGGTGAGGTTGAAATTGAGGATGAATTCCAACATAATCGAATTGATCTTACTCCTAAATTTAAATCCTTCTCTTTAAACAATTATTTTACACATATGAAAAAAAGTACTTAGGAGTTAAATTAGATTCATTTCTCAATTACAAGGCTCATTTAAATGATCTGAGCCTAAAACTGAATACTAGGAATAATATTATTCAGAAATTAGCTGGATCATCTTGGGGTGCTGATGCTTCCACTCTTCGCACAGCATCTCTTGCCCTAGTCTTTTAATTTTAATGAGTCATTTCACTTACAAATCTAAGGTACCTATGATTTTTAATACATTTCAAAAAGTTTCAGAGGCTGTTTCTGAGTAAACTATTGAGTAAATTTAATCACTAATTACTGTTTCTTTCAAAGTGATATCAAAACCACAATAAAACAATATATCTTTTATTGAATGCGTTCTGTTAATGAGGAAATGTGATTATTACATTTACGGTTACATTATGAGCGGAGTCATAATTTTTATATCACTGTTAAAACTTATTACCAGCTTAAATCAAAATATTTAAGTTTTCAGATAACCCAAATAACCTTTTCTAATAAATTTTTTAATTCGCGGTCTATTAGATTAGATGCGCAGGGAGGAATGCGTTAGTTCCCTTTGGTGTAAGCGATTTCAGTTCAATATCCACGGAGTGCGACTACTGCTTGGTCCCTATACTGTGGGGACCAAGCTCTGGAGAACATACTATCATCAAATTTTAAGGAATTATTTTGTTGAGGGGCGATTATGTCCAAATCCCAACAAAACAGAGGGATCTTGTTTCCATCTGAATAATCATGAAAAATATAGGAAACTAGCTGACCCGACAGACTTCGTCCTGTCAAAAAGATTTGTAATGTGGCAGTTTTTGTGCCTACGCATTTAAAAAAATTCTCCAGAACAGTTCCGTCACCCTGGTGATAGGGCGTTGTGAATAAAAAATAATCAAATAAAACATATATAAGGATTTAAAAGTAAGTAATCGCTTTATTGTTAATTATGTGAATCATAATTATTATTATTATCATTGTAGTGCTTTGTGGTATACGATGTTTTTTGTTTGATTACCTGGCGCATAGATAAACAAATCTGATGGTTTTCCAACACGGGAACAGGCAACATACAATTGACCATGTGAGAAACATGGGTTTTCTAGATTAATACCACAAACACTTAATGACTGCCCCTGGGACTTGTTTATAGTCATAGCAAAAGCAAGCCGCACTGGAAACTGTAGTCGTTTAAACTCAAATGGCACATCAGTCGGAATCATTGGGATGCGCGGTATGAGAACATCTTCTCCTTTATACTTTCCTTTGAGTATAGTTGCTTCTATCACATTGTTTAGTAATTTTTTTATCGCTAACCGTGTACCGTTGCAAAGACGCGGTTAGTTGATATTTCGCAACATTATAACCACCGATCCAACCTTTAATTGGAGATTGTGAGGTGGCAATCCTGGCAAATTCAGCGAAATTAAAAATTCCCATGGATAGTTGACTACATCATCTTGATTAGTAGCTGAATCAACTGATTTATATATTCTCAATTCGCCTGTAATTTGTTCTTGAATTTTGAAATTTAATTCATTTACATCTATGTTTTTTGCAACCAGTATAGCTCGTTCGCTGAACCAATCATGGTTTCTGTAATTTTGAGAAACATCTGGAAACACCTTCTGAATAAGTTCATCTTTTGATCGAAAATCTCCTGCTAATAAAATCATTGCACCACCAAATCGGTTATTATTGCTCCGTAGATCTTTTAAGGTTCTGTCTAAAGCCTCCAAAGATTTTTTATGTGCCATCGTGCATTCATCCCAAACAATCAATTTACATTGCTGCAAAACCTTTTTAGTTACAAATCATTTGTATGGGAAAAAGAAAAGGGCTATTTTTAGGGTTTTTCCAGCAATAATTCTAATTTTTCTCGCCGTAAAAACTATCCTTGAACTTCAACGAACATTTTAAAAAAAGATTTGGCCAAATTGGTCCAGGCGTTGTTGAGTTATGCGCTTACCAACACATTTTGCGATTCATTTTTATATTATAGATTAGCTGTAACTTTCAATGATTCTCCTATCCAATATAATTTCTATGCTAAGTACTTAAGAGTTAAATTAGATTCATCTCTCAATTACAAGGCTCATTTAGATGATCTGAGCCTAAAACTGAAAACTAGGAATAATATTCTTTAGAAATTAGCTGGATCATCTTGGAGTGCTGATGCTTCCACGCTTCGCACAGCATCTCTAGCCCTAGTCTTTTCTGCAGCAGAGTATTGTTGCTCTGTTTGGTTTAATAGTTCACATACACAAAAAATTATTGCACAATTGAATACTACATCCATGAGAATAATTACTGGCACCATAAGATCTACACCGGTTCATTGACGACCAGTTTTGTCTAACATTGTCCCTCCCCATATTCGCAGACAGACTGCAGCTCTGAATTCTTGGAAGAATATCATCCTTTTCGCAATTTATTCCCAATTATTTCATATATTCCACAAAAAAGAATTCCTAGATTGAAGTCAAGTAAACCATTATGGCATAATAGGTTCATCAATATGAACATAAGTGATAAAGAATTATGGAAGACTGAGTGGAACTCTTACGAAATTTTCAATAAGTATCTCGTTTCCGATCCTTCTGAAAAAATTCCTGGTTTTGATATTCCAAGAAAAATTTGGACAGTTCTTAATCGTTTGAGAACAGGTCATGGTCGTACCTATAGCATGCTATTCAAATGGAACTCAGTTCCTAGCGCAAATTGTGAATGTGGAGAAGCAGAAGAAACTTATCTCATCAATTGTTGTCCCATATATAAATTTCAAGATGGTTTTAGGGCCATTCATGATGTTTCCGGTTCTTTCTTGGAATGGGTTATAAATTTCAAACGAATATCATACGTTTTTTTGTTATTCAGTTCTTTTTTCTGCTTTTGTCTTTTTATTTCCAGATTCGATGTGGACAACTTGAAGAAGTCTCTGTCTCCATTAATAGAAGACCACTCTTGAAAAAAGAAGTCCCTAAAATATATTTCAGCTTATTTTTGTACTTTCACACTTAGGCGGGGAGCCAGGGTGGTTTTACTGGGGTTTTTTCCCTAGGCTTTTATGTGATACGCCGAATTGTATGACACCCCGTCACTAACCCTTGATCTATATGGTTTATTGTTTGCTAACTAAATATTGTAAGCCCAAAGTTCAAAAGAATATATATATACACACACATGTGAAAGGAGGGTACCAGGTTTTGCCACAAGTTAGCGCCACCTTATTGGCAGGATGGTTAAACAACTAGGAAATATAAAAACAATGACTATAGCAATATCTATTTCTTTTATTCTTTCAATGTGTTGAGTTGTATTTGAAGATTTTAAATGATCTATTCAAAATTTATATTCTTGTATGCTTGAGTCAATATTATTTCAGAATTGAAATATAGATCTTAGTATAATAACAATTTAACTGTTGTTCAAAATTATAACTTTCTCTTTCTTGGGTTAGCAAATGTATTCAATTCCACTCCACCACTTTTAACTCTTATTAAATTCAATGAAGATACCTCCACACTTTCCAACTTAGGTGCCACTTTCTTGATGTCCTCAAAGTCCAACTCCATTATGAGATTATAGCTAATGTCTAACACCTCCAGACTTGGAAGTATAGAAATCATATCAGTACTGAGTTTCCTTTCCAACGAATTTCCTGTCAATATGATTGATTTGACATTTACTAAACCTTCAAATGTTCCCCTTTCTATTTTCCTAAGACTATTGTAACTCAGGACCAGATTTGTCAACTTTTTGAGCTTTTCAAAAGCTCCGTTCTCTATAGTTTCCAAGTCGCAACCTAATATGATGAGATTTTCTAGGTTAACATTTGACAAGGTTTCTCTACGAAGAGTAGGAATTTTCTCAGTGCGCACTGCAAGATGTTTTAGAGACTCCAATTCACCAATCTTCTTCAGGGTTTCGTTTTCAAAATTACCTATACCACTTTCAGATACCTCCAGTTGCTCCAAATTGTTGCAACAACCTGTTATGTTGAATGCGACGTTGGACATTTTGTTGTCGACAATTTCTAGAATCTTCAAGTTTGGAAGGGAGTTGAGGAAGTTAGCATGAAAGGAACTGATGTTGCTTTTTCTAATTTGAAGATATTTGATGTGGTGGAATAGTTCGAAAGTATCAGGGTTGAGAGGGCCATTATACTTCTCGATGAGGAGGTCGTCAACCTTCAGGGCACTCACAGGGTTTTTTCTTGCGTCTTGAAGACCAAACACTGGAAGAGCAAGGATTGGCAATATAGTGATCACCAAGGAAGACAACCTAGAAATAAGTATTGATACAAAAATAATCATGGACAATTTTCAATAACAAAAACTTTTATATCTACTCGTGGGTTGAGACTGCGAAGATGAACTTTCAGATTATACAAAATATCGATAAGGTTGACGAGGGTTGCTTTTAATATTTCGGTATTAGAGAACAAAAACAAGTACTGATCATCGAAAATCTCTTTACTGTTTACTCTAGTGCTACGATCGCGACATGTCCAGTTTTTTCCGAAAAACAGGCGACCATTTGCTTGGAAGTACTTCGTACGCGAGCAACTTTTGTTGGATTTGGCTCATATTGAAACACCCATACAGTCGACTGCTGTTTGCTTTCGGGCTCATACGCGTAAATCCACGATTCATCACCTGTCACGATGTCATGGACGTGCACCGCGATCGTATATTTGGAGCATTTCTTTCGACTAAACGACACGAGAAACATGATCCAAATGGATGGATTTCTTTAATGTTATTGCCATTTATCAACGAAAACCGCTTAAGAATTCGTTCAGAGCTTGAACAACGGTTTGACGAAGAAGGTGCATTATTTTTAACGTATTATAACCAGTTATGAAACGTGACCAATTAAAAACGTGATCGTCTGTTTTCTCCACCCCCCCTTCCGGAGAAACTCAAGATACGATGCAGACAATTGAACCTTAAGACCCGCCCATCTGCCATGTCATACATTTGAATCAGTTCGTGAGATTATCACTTATAATACCACAAGAGCTTCAAAATTATCAGGTATTTCCCGATAGGTTCGTTGCAAACAAATGAAGGAGTCAAGTTTTTCAGGTTAAAAAATCACGAGCGCGATGCGCGAGTGATTTTTCCTGAAAAACTTGACGATTTTATTTGTTTGCAGGAACCTATCGGGAAATACCAGATAATTTTGAAGGTCGTGTGGTATTCGAGGATTATTTTTCTGTCCCAAATGTCGGCCAATAGAATTGCACCATGAGACGAAATGTACAGTTAACAAATAAGAATTTCATAATGAATAAAACAACATTTAATTAAGAATCAGGGTGGTGCAATTAAAAATACAATTGTTATAAACATTGGTGCATGTTTTCTTCAAGTCAGAGTTATCGGTAATGGTCCCAGAAGAGGTAGATGGCATGAGGTTTATGCTGTTGATGGCATTTTCTGCAGTAGGCTCACTCCTTCGCAGTTTCTTGACAATTAATTCGTGGTGTTCCTGGTCGAGTTGGAGATACGGCTTGATGGAGTTACTGTTGGCATGTCCATTTATTTTGATTATCTGCTGCTCTCCCAGGCTCGATTTTGCTAGATTGGAGACGGCTGTTGCACGACTGGAGTGATTGGTGATTTTTTTGTTACCAAGGTCAAGCCCAGCTTTTTGTGCTGACTCCTTAACCCACTTTGAAATCGTGTTTTGGCCTACTGGGAAATCCTTGTACCACCTAGCGCCTGGAACTTTATTCCAGAATGGATTTTGGGTCAGGAATAGTCTGTCGCTCTTGATATTGACATCTCTCTTCTCTCTCAATTTCTGGAACAGTCTCACTGGGCACTTGTCAGGGATTTCCCGATTCTCCACCAGCCACTTGCTGTCTGATAATTTTTTATCACCACCTTGTGTGGTCTTGCTGAAAATTGGATTGTATTCAATTCTCCCAGTTGTTTCCCCGTCATTTCGCTGTTCTGCCTTGAAGTGATGTATTGACGCCATGCTGCCCTAACCACCTCTCCAAGCCAATTCCACTGATATTATCATGAATAATTTTTTCTGGAGGCCTCGTCCCAAAAAGTTGTCATTGCATCCCAATCTTTTTCCTCCAACGCTGCTGCACTTGCCCTCCGTTTTTCCGGAATAGATTGTAAAGCCTTACGCTTGGCATCACGAGCTCCTCGAGCGGTCTTGAATGCAGCATCCGAAAATGGGTTGATTTTGATGTCGAAATCGTTCAAATACTTTTCTTGAAGTAATTTGGCAGTCTGATTCCACATTGTTTTTATTGTACCTTCCTTATAGTCTTCTCCATCCATTTTCTTCATATTGTAAGCGTAATCTTTCATAATGTTTGCCAATTGCACTTCACTCGTTTCAGCACTCAATGTGTATTCCCTCTCAGTACAAAAAGTAGTAAATTGGTTCCAAACTGTTTTTTTTTGCCTTCTCCGTATTAATGGGAACATTTCCTTTGACTTTTTTATCGATGGTGGACATAGAACAAACTCCAAATCGACTCATTTTCATGCAAAATCTCCAATTTTCACAATTGAAACCAACCTGTCAGTTTGACGTGTGCTTAATTTGACTGGATCATGTATTGTTTATATATAGCAACTACCAGAGAAAATGTTCAAAAAATTATCAGTATAATACCATGTAGGTTGTACCACGTAACGTCGAATGGTGCAATTCTATTGGTCGATATTTGGGTCGGAAAAATAATCACAAAAACACGATGATTCAGTATTGGTATAAATTAATTTGGCAAGATAATGACGCTAGCCAATTAAAAATGCGATCGTCTATTGTCGCCGCCCTCGTAGTAGATGAACTCATAATACAGTGCCGGCAATTGAACCTTAAACCCCGCCCATCTGCCATGTTGATGTAAATTTCGAATCAGTTCGAGATAATATAACGTCAGTATGCTACATGTAAGGGTCACTTATTCCCATTATTTGGAAGACAGGAGACATTGAATGCTACTTTTTAATGTGAGATCATTGACAAAGAATTGATGCCGGATATCTGCAAGAAACTGCGGTATGTTTATGAATACGAGGTTTGCCTTTTATATTTCGGAATCAGGGAAAGTGAACAAGCTTTTTTGACGGTCAAATGTTCATGCAATATTGAATGTATACTGGTCTCACTAATGCCTGAAGTTGTCTCAATCTCACGTTAGGTCACATGACGATCTTGCAATATCAGTTGGCGCACAGCATCAATGGTTTTCGGAACAACAACTGATTTTGGACGATCTTCAGGAAATTCGTCTTGGAGTGAACTACGACTTCGGTTGATTTCATCATCAATGTACTGTTGTTGAGTCAATCCACGTCGAAATTTGTAAAAATTAATCCCAACGAAATGTTTACGAAATTCCATCTTTTGGGCGAAATGAATTTTTCAAGTTACTGTCAACAACACGAACAGTATGTCAAAATGTTCTGACTACGTATAACCTCAAAAATGTCAAGCTTTACTTTACGATAGAGCTGTCCGTTGGCTGATTGCAACACTATAGTGTTGTCCAATCTCGATATATTAAAAGCAACCCTCATATATGTGCACACATTTTTGTCGAAATCTGACGAATACCTTATGAGTAATCCGATGCTTATAAAAATTTCTTTGAATTTTCAGCATAAATTTGGTCCAGCAGGACGGTCGGTCGGACACACTCAAATTTGACCACGGAGTCGAACCCAATTTTTTTGTTAATTTTGTAACCAGAAACGAAGTTGAAATTACTCTTTCAAAGCCTGCTTCGTCATCAATAATTCTAGGAAGGACTATAACTATGCATGCAAAGATTGATTTTATCGCACCGAATCACGGGATTATATTAAATAATAATTCTACTCACATCTTTGAAACTACAATTCTAGAAGAGCTTCTCTCTCTCATAAATACATTTATGAGTCTTGCTTGAATCATCTTATCAAGTTTGACATTTTAGTATCTGTAGACCTCTGAAGATAATCCCACAGAATATTCCACATGTTCTGTCAATAATGAAATCTGTGAAATGGTCATTCATCTCACACTCAAGTTGATGAACTGAATATTTTTACAATGTTGCTCATTGACATCACAAAGAATTTCAGCAATTCTTTTGCTCTCTTTTGCTCTAACTGCTCATTACTAATGAGTTACTTACAAACAAAATGTTGTCTCACTCACATTGAGATAATACTCGAAAATTGAAAGTTTAATATTGTTGTCTACAGTGACGGCTCGTGCCCTCTAGGAGTGGGTCGGTCAGACCAAGCCAATTCATCTTAAAACATAGTAAAATTAAAATCATATTCATCATGTTGTGAACGCTGTCAATTAGAATTATTCTAATAATGGGAAACCTGTTATCTACTAAAAAAACTAATCTAATCACCGCAATTTGATACTACCTCTCTTACACTTGCCATCTGGATAACTCACATTCAACTTGTAACCGAAAACGAACGAAAACTCGTACAACCCTAAGCCCTACACACTAACATCTTACTCCAAACTACTGACCTAGTGAACTGAACTCTGATAATCAAAGTGTAAACACACGCAATGCAATTCTCATTTACCCCCTCCCCAAGGGTATCTTGGCCGACCTAGTCTTTAAAAAATGAACAAGCTGTTTTGCTATTTACAGTCACTAAGAATGAATTTTTATGGTCAGAAAATCACAAAATTTATTCCATACAGTACGAATACACTTTTTTCTGAAATTGAAATAATATTCAAGTACTTATGATAATAGTCATTTTAGATTTGAGGGTGAAAATTTCAATTATTAGCAGGATACGTGACAAAATTTCAAATTTTGAAATTTTCAAAATGATTTCTCTTTCTATCTCAAATTAAGGATAAACATATGAAGTAGTCGGATATTAAATTACAATTTTTAATTTGATATTTGCAATAAACATCGATAATAATTAACAATTTCACCCGCCTGCCGTTTCACATAGGGACGGCCGAGGGTTCTCGGCCGACCTCGAAAGTGTCACAGGTATATAGAGTTCCATAATAGGAACTTCGAGTGACGTATGTGTTAGATGAAATCATAAACTGAAAGATGTGGCTCGGCTGGCTGAGCTGCGTTATTACGTATAAGGACAGATGCGATGTAACATCCTAGGTTTTCTTTCATACAAAAAATCGTAGTCTCATTTCACTCTATGTTGAGACGCCACTGGCGTCACGTACCTCGAAAAAGAGTTGCTGGACAAAATAGATTCTATGGTTAGAACTGTGAAGTTTCTGCAGACAACTTACGCGACTGCGTGGAAAAACCAGAGGAAGGAAGGAATCGAAGATGGAGTTGATTATGATTACCAGTTCCGCTGTGGGCGAATTAAGTTCTTTTTTCGAAAGTTTTTAGTTAGTGCTTGTGTGAGTGCTAAACCGAAGCCATTGCTACATTGAGTGCCGCTCGAATCTATTTTACAGGTAGAATTCAGATCAATTTAATTATTATGAAAGATCCATCCAGTTTACTAACCCTTTTGTTGGTAAACAACATTGGAATTCTCATTGTTTCAGGAAATTTAGTGTTTTCGTATCTATGCCATCATTATAGATTGTTTCCTTAATCATTGTTTAATTTAATGATGTATTAGGTGGTATTTGGGCCTTTGTCATTAATACGGTTGTCTTGTGAATGTAATTCCTTTGCTCACATAATGCTTTGCCTAATTTCATATAACTCTATTTCCTTTGTTCACATAATGCTTTGTTTAATTTCATATAACTATTTCCTTTGTTCACATAATGCTTTGTTTAACTATACATATAACTATTTCCTTTGTTTTCATAATGCTTTGTTTAATTTCATATAACTATTTCCTTTGTTCACATAATACTTTGTTTAACTTCATATAACTACTTCCTTTGTTCACATAATGCTTTGTTTAATTCATATAACTCTATTTCCTTTGTGCACTTAATGCTTGTTTGATTCATATAACTCCTTATAGCATGTGATTCCATCATTTTCGATATAATGCCTTATTTACAGTTTTCTCCAATGTGTTACTGGAGTGTAACCGATCAACGTTATTTACTGTACCCTATGGTACAATAGGAATTGCCAATCGCTCTGGGGTTTTGAGCCTGTGATTAAGCAGTAACATAATATGGAGACCTCCACTAGTGGTAGTACTAGTATGGTCAATATGGAATAATGGATGTAACCAGTGTACGTAGCACCATGTTGTTATATCGAAGGTTAACGTTGTTAAGTTACCCCTGTCTCATGTAATCATTATGTATGTCTCGTACTCTTGTAATTGGTCATTTTACTGTGTAATGTACTTGCCTTACTATTCATGGTTATTGTTGTGTATATTTCGTTCTGTGTTAACTTATTCTTCTTTCTGTCGTGATGTATCTTCTTGTTGCCGTTATGTATATTTCCTTCGGTTGATTATGTAGATAATCTGCTTTCATTATTTATATTGCTCATTATCGTTTACCTATACCTGGGTCTGTTATTTATGTCCATAATGCATTTTGGTTCTTATTATTTACTTGTGATTGATATTCTATGAAGATTTGTTGTTTATTTATGCTTTGATCTCGTACTGCTATCTATTTATCTATATGCTCGTATTACATGATATTTCATTTAGGGGTCTCGAAATTGTGGACCATTCCTATACTGTTGTATGAGATTTCTTAGGTTCCTGGATCGAAGGCCTTGAAGGGCCGGTTCCAAACAAAAAAAAAAACAAAAAATTGAAGGCAGGGACCGTTACTATCATGTGCTATAAGGCATGAGAGAATATACCTTTTTTTAATCAACCGCGAAACTTTCTGTCATTTTTTCAGAGCCGCCGTTGAAACTCCATGACCTTCCCCGTGTTCCCAATTCCTTAGCTCATACAATATTATATTTATGGCTCACATACCCTGGGGCCGTGACCATGACGATGGTCATAATTAGTCGTTTACTTATTTGCCATGATTATTATCCTGTTGCATTATTGAAGTATACATTTGCCATGATTATTAATTCTTGTTGTACCATTGAAGTTGCCATATTTACCACGTTACTATACTCTTGTATTATGGAAGTTGCTCTGATTATCCCGATTATCGTCTGTGCTGTATTGTTATAGTTTCTTTTCCTGGATTGTTATACCCCTAACATCACCTAAACAAATGGGTTTTATGCCTGAGGCTTTCCCCTATATTTTTTTAGACCCTTAATAAATAGCTGATTGTCTGGGTCTAACCGTTGTATTTTATTTACCATCTTTGATTCCCAATTATTTTCACTAATTTCAATTATCATGAACTTGAATTATTACGTAAACATAACGTAGAGTCCTACCCTTGCTAGACGATCACATTAAATGGCCAAGTCTTTGTATCTGGAGTCATTCAGACTCCAGTGCCGTAGTTAGTTTTGAAAATGATATTTGTCATTCTTTTCGAAAGAAAAAAGTGGCAAATGTTACAGCGGGAACTTGGAATAAAAATTATTTGAGGTGTTTGACCTAAATAATGTGTACTTCGATGTGTTGAGTGGAAATATGAGATATATAGAGGGCAGAGGAAAAGATACTAAGGGAATTTCTCGAGATTTAAACATTGCTATTAATTTTTCAAATAAGTTTCGATTAAAAAAATATTTATTTTCACCTTCTCTTTTTCGGTTGCGTTTGGGTCGGCCCGGCCGACCCTGCCTACCCTGACAAGCCGTCACTGGTTGTCTTTCATATTGTTGAACTTTAGGGACCAGAAAAATGTGTGTTTATTTTTAATCTAATATATAAAAATTAGTCGGGTTTTCCTTCCTGACGCTGTAGCTCCTGAACGCACGAACCGATTTCCACGGTTTTTTCATTTATTGAAAAGGTCTCGGGCTCCGTGAGGTTTATAGCAAAGAAAATTCAGGAAAAATTCAACAGAAAAGCCAGAAAAATGTTTTTCACATACAGCGCCATCTCTAATACATAGCATGTAATATAAACTAATATTTTAACTAGATGGCGCCGGTGCGTGATACATTGTTTGATGTGACTACGGCGACTCTTCCAGATGGCGGTCATACTGCACATTTTGTGCTTAAGTTGCTACTCAATTTAAAAACAATTAATATTCCAACATGCAATATTTCCCGATCCAGTTCTATGGGAAAATTGTAGATGCAATGCAAGCTCATTGTTTGAGATAAGTGCACAATAGCACATAAGAAATCACTTGACTTCATACTGAAGGATCTTCGGCGAAATAACATCTTTGGCGGCTTGATGATATTGTTGGCAGGTGATTTCAGGTAGACGTTGCCAGTAATTCCCCGTGGAATGCCTGCAGATGAATTGAATGCTTGCCTGAAGGCATCACCTTTATGGAATAACGTGAAAACATTATCGCTATCAAATGTTTTCCCAGTTGGAAAGAAGAATAGAAAAGGAGAAGATGTCCTCAAGCCGAAATGCGTCATAGACTATAATGCTGCTAAAAAAGGTGTAGATTATTGCAGGAATGCTTGCCTGAATGCATAATCTTTATGGAATAACGTATAAACATTATCGCTTACCAATAATATGAGAGTTCAAATTCAAAATGATCAAAGTGCTGCACAATTTTTCAAACAATTGTTAGCTGTTGGAAATGGAAAAGTCTCAGTTGATGCGACATCTGGATTAATTACTCTTACCAACGACTTTTGCCGATTTGTAGACTCTCAATTAGCTCTTCCCAAACATTAGTAAGAATTATCAGAATTATACTTGGTTAAGTCAACGAGCAATTCTTGCCGCATAGAATAACCATTCAATCAAAAATTGCTGGCGATTTGTTGACATACAAATCCGTTGATTCCATAACAAATCCCGATGATGTAGTAAATTATCCAACGGGGTTTTGAACTCTCTGGAGTTACTAGGATTTCCACCACATAACTTGCAACTTAAAGTTGGTACAGTGATATTGCGTAATTTGTATACACCGCGACTTTGCAACGGTACTGGACTTTCGGTAAAAAGACTTATACCGAATTTGATTAAGGCAACTATTATTAACGGAAAGTACGCAGGTGAAAATGTATGTATTCTTCGAATACCAATGATTCCGACTGATCCTCTGTTTGACTTTCAGCAATTGCAATTTTCAGTTCGTCTTCCGTTTGCAATTAACAAGTCGCAAGGCCAATTGCTTAGTGTTTTTCACATGGGCAGTTTACGTTGCGTGTTCACGAGTTGGGAAACCATCCGCTTTGTTTGTGTTAACGTCAGACCAAAAAATAAAAAATGTGGTTTACCAAAGAGCACTTCAATGAAACGGATAATTTGTGGTCACGTATAAGGCTTCGATTCAGTATTTACTTTGGATTTACTCTCATTTACTTACAGAAGTTCAACTAAATAACATTAAAAAACATTTTTGTAATCGAAATGAATTCATAACTGTTGTGAAATGAAATAAAATGTTTCCTTTTCAAATATAAAACAAAAAAAAAATTTTTCTTCATCTTTTAATCACCAATCGAAACGTTACATAAAACGAAGCCATCTGGTGGCGAGACGGAGTTCGCCGGGTTTGCTAGTTACTTATAATCGCTTTCAAAGTTAGGGATGACAAAATCGTGAAAAATCAATTTTTTCAAATTAGAACCCTATTTTTTTATGGCAGATATTGAATCTACGTTAAAAAATAATGTGAGTGTATGCATCACACCCTTGCCCTAAAGTGGATATTTTCTGAGTTATTCACAAAAAACTGTTTTTCGTCTTGAGCTATTCCTTTTCCCTTCACGCCAAAAAGATGAAATTTTCAGGAACTGTTATTTGAACCATGCTGTAGATTTTTCACCCCTTCTTGAAACTGACTTCAAGTTACTATTAGGAGAACCATGGCAAACTCTCGCATAACTAGAGAAGATGCTCAAAGTTTTAACCGTTAATTTCTAGACATTCATTTATACGTCTCAGGAATGCTTCATGCGTTGCTCTTCTTATTTCATCGGGAGGAAGAGATCTGCTAAAGTGTTTGAAAACCAAATTGAGTTTCAAAACTATGAATCTAAAAATCTAAACAAACCTGAGCGCATTTCTGACTCGTTCTATGCAGTCCTCTTTATCAGTCAGGGGAGTTGAGTAGACAATATTTTTTATCCTACCACAAACATAATAGTCTAAAGGAGTTGAATCGGAAGAACGTGGTGGCCAAAGATGTGGACCATTGTTCGCCAACCATCGATCTTCAAATAGCCTGTATAGGATATTTGACACATTGAGTGAATTGTGTGGAAGCGCGCCATCTTGTTGATACCATAAGTCATTATTGTTCTGTACTAGCGGCTTAATTATTTGAGTCAATATGTCAGAATATCTATCTCCTAAGGCAGAGCATTCTTAAAATAATGCAAACATGTGTAGTGTTCTATCTTACCAGTTAAAGTCCCATCATAAATGTGAACATCAAGAATTGCATTATTTTTGATGGCGCAAAAAACATTGTAACTCCAGTCCTCTTGAAAGTTCCATTGTCTGAACTGGTGGTTGTTCTCTTCATCCCAATAATGACTGTTATGCCTATTGAAAGAACCATTCTTTGTGAACTTAGATTCATCTGTCCAAATTATACAGTCCAAAAAGTTTTCATTCTCTTGAAATCGAATCATCATAGCTTCGCAAAACTCTGTTCTCCTGACGAAATCAGTTTCCTTCAAATGCTGTACCCTATTGAATTTATATGGGTGCATTTTATGTTTTTTTTATATTCTCCAAACACTCGATTGAGATAATCCCAGAGCAATCTCGGCATCTTTGAGAGAATTTTGAGGATTCACACGAAAATATGCAAGAACTGTAATTTCGTTGTTCTCATCTTCTACTACACTCTTTTCTCTGTGTATAGTTTTCTTAACGAAAGATCCGACATTTCTTAAGTTTGTCATTGTTCTGTTAATTGTATCTCTCGTTGGTCTGGGTCGGTCAGGAAACCTCTCAATGAACAGTCGAATCGTTCTATCTACAACTTTATTACATTCTCCATGAAGTAGAATGAGATTTAAATAATCTTCATTGATAAAATTAGGCATAGTGATCGATTTTATAACTTAATACGAATTATCACCAAATTAATAGTAAATACAAAATGCTACTGAATAAAGAGGAATTTGGCAGATGTAATTAATGATTTCTATCATTAAAAAAAAGAATGTAAAACATGGTGAGTTTTTGCATATGGTTCATAAGGAATTATTTATTTATCACTGGAGAAAACCGATGGCCGATTAGTTGAAATAAAGAGGTTTCCGATACAAATTCGAATCCAAATTCGCCATCTATTTAGAAACAACCTGTAACTTTTTTCTCTTGCATATTAGGGTAGTAAAGTCTAAAACATGGTTTAAGTAACAGTTCCTGAAAATTTCATCTTTTTGGCGTGAAGGGAAAAGAAATAGCTGAAAATTCAAGACGAAAAACAGTTTTTTGTGAAAAACTAAGAAAATTTCCACTTTAGGGCAAGGGTGTGATGCATACACTCACATTATTTTTTAACGTAGATTCAATATCTGCCATAAAAAAATGGGGTTCTAATTTGAAAAAATTGATTTTTCACGATTTTGTCATCCCTAACTTTGAAAGCGATTTTTTCACCCCCTGTATCATGAATCGCAATTTCGATTTTTAAAGTGGATACATCAATCTTACATCTTGAAAAATCCCAAAAATGTAAATTTTCCATCCAAGAACCTCGAAGTTATTCTTGTTTCAGCGGAGCTCTATTTTCGATTTTTTTTCGAATTTTCCCGCTCAGAAAGAATTTTCCAACCAAAACTGAAGAATGTTACATCAAAATAACTTGAAATTTTCTAAGGAATCTATTTCTGCAATGAAAAAATGGTGTTGTAATTTGAAAAACGGAAGTTGACGTTATTTCCGGAAAAACCGTAGGTGCTCATGCTTTGAAAATATTTTAGATTTCATCAGCATCGTGAAATACTTATAAGTGCTGAATTTCATTAAAATACGTTCAGTAGTTTCCCGTATAAATATGGGTGAGACTATCGCCTGATATTTTTACAAAAATTCAATACTAATGTATTATGAATTATTTATGAATATACAGGGTGTTAAGGAAAAGAGTATCATGCATAAAGCCACGCCATAAGGTATGAAAAAGGATTAAAGAAAATGAAATAAAAAAAATTAGCACCCTGTATTTCTTGAAGGAAGCACTTTCGGATACCCTGTATATATTGACCGTACTTCACCATAACATTCATTCATACTAATGTAGTACTTTAAAGACTCAGTGTTGTCGAAACAATTATCGTAAGACTTAATGAAGTGGAGGAAACTTCAATCATTAATTATTATTTTTATTTCTGAATTCTAGATTTTTTTTTGGTTCTCAACCAGTATATAGGTACCTATCAATCACTGAGCTGGCTGCTACCAACTTTATTTAAAATATCTGATGCAAAAATCTCTTGAGTAGAATTTAGCTACTTATGGTGTTTAGAATTTCAAAGTTCTATCTCGAAATCCACTGATTTTTTAAGGAAAATTAAAATTTCAAAAAATTTACAAATATAATTAGAACTTTATAATCGTTTAACAAAATTCACTCCACTAGGCGCAGATTGTTTCAAAGTTAAACCAACCACCTCAACTGTTATCAACTTTGGTGCAACCTTTTTGATACCTTCAAGATCCAGTTCATCTATTAGATTGTAGCTCAAAGTTAGCATTTCTAGACTTGGCAGTTCCGGAAACATCTGGGTGGTTACCTTTTGTAATAGATTTCCTTTCAATTTAAGCGTCTTGAGGTCATCCAAACCCTTAAATGTTTCCGGTTTTATAGCAGTCAAATAATTCAAACTTAAATCTAAATGTTTGAGATTTCGGAGCTTTTCTAGAGCACCATCTTCTATTCTGCTGAGTTTTCCTTCCTTTATAATCAAATATTCTAGATGTGGGTTCACTATAGTACCTTTATGAAGGATATTTATATTTTCTGTGCGTAAACTCAGAATTTTCAATGATTCCAAACTACCCATCTGCTTCAAAAAATTATTCTCTATTTCTGGAATGCCACTTTTGTACATTTCTAGTGTTGTGAGTTTATCACAACATTTTCCAATGTTGTAATCTACTTTCTCCATGAAATTCTCGGTCACCTCCAGGAGTTGCAGATTTGGCAGATTTTGAAGGAAATCCAAATGGAAGGAACTGAAGTTATTTTTGATCAAAGCGAGTTTTTCAACGTTCTTGAAGAATATGAGAGCAGCTGAGTCGAATGGTCCATTGTGATCTCGAATCAACAGGTTCTGAACTTGAAGAACATCCACAGGGTGTCGTACCGTGACTTCTTTGCTTAAACATGATGAAATTAGAACTGAAATTACACACACAGCTGTTGTCAAGTTGATCCTAAAATAGATGAGAAAAGAGATCATACACGAAGCATATTGAATCATCATAAAAATGCTGAATCACTTTTTTTGAAGTAGACTGATACAGGATGTGAAGGTTGATTATTGAACATTTTAAACATTAACAGTTTATTATCAACATGTGGTTTCAACAGGACGATGCCACTAGCCACAGCACAACAAGCCAATAATAAAGTTTTTGAAATGTCTCAAATAGTTTGTGTTTTATTTAGATTCAAAGTTGTCAGGTCCATATTGAAAACCCATTATTAAGTTTGTATTGATCAATGTCCCACATCTGGTTATAATAACCCAAGGGTTCCTACAGTGGCGGATTTACAAATTTGCCGCTAGTAGGCCATTCAATTTTTGCCGCCCCTACTGACTTTTGAAATTCAATACGTTAGTTTAATCCCGTTATTAGTATGATTGTGAACTTAATGATATTTCTGTCAGTTACTAGATTATTTTTGCAACCCGCTATGTACTGAAGAGTTTAATGTTGACTTAAATTAAATATATGCCGTAGAGAATATTGCGACTTGATTCTTTATTGCGATAATGATTTCCATGTGGAAACCATAATAGGGGATCGGAATTTCTGGAGATATACGATGCTTCCAAAATTAGAGGACTTTACAAGAAGTGCATTCTTCCAGAAATAATAGAGGGCAGAATACCAAGAGGAATGAGTGTCCGCGAGATAAATTGAAATTATTATGGAAGTGGGTAAGTGTTTCTCACGAACGAAGCCTACATTCTACTCTCTCAGCGGAAAAATTATATCGAATTTTTCAGATGCAGGGTCGAACACCCGTAAAAGTTATATTTTTTTGACACGGGGGCAGTGTTTTTCTGCTGAGGTTTTTCCCCTGGACTATTGTATCATACGCAGAATTGTATGGTACCCCGTGCACCAACCTCAGCTAGGGACGTTTTGTTTCAATATGTATATCAGCTCCCTCAATCCAAACAATATATTTTAAAAAACAAAAATTTTTATTTCCCATGTTTGATATGCCCAGGAAAAATGTTTTGGAGACATAGAAATTTTATATGCTTCTTCAACTGATTAGATTTGTCCGAATAAATTTTTTTCATGTAGTATAGCGCCCCATGTACAAATTCAAGAGATTGTTTTAATTAATTTGCATCACTCACATTCACATAAATAATTATAGGTCAATTTAGACATTCAGGGTTACATTAATTCCCAACAAGCTGAAAGTTGGTGCAATTGTTCAGAACCTAATTATGAATAAAATTTGAAAGTTTTTCATTATTCCGCTGTACAGAAATATTCTAGTCAAGGTCAAAGGTCAAGAATGCGTTTTCACGATTTTCAGCAAAAAGGCAAGTTTTATCACAAAATTACTCCAGAAAAATCGTAGAACATATATTATCTATAAAATATTTATCAACTTTTTTCCTAAGAGCCACCGTTTTTTTGAGATACAACGTTTCAAAAAGTTATAAAAGTTGTAATCGTCATAATATGCATTCTGGGATATGAGTTTATCCATCATACTATACTTATTTTTCAATGTACCCCAGATAGCTCGATACACCATTTTGACTCACCCTGTATACGTGGCCAAATCATGTATATTATGACGATTACAACTTTCATAATTTTGTGAACCGTTATATCTCAAAAACGGTGACTCTTTGGAACAAAATATTGATACACATTTTATAGATAATTATATGTTCTACAATAGTTGTCTGGAGCAATTTTAACATAAAAGTTGACGTTTTGCAGAAAATCGTGAAAACCGCATTTTTTGGCCTCCTTGAATAAAATTTCTCCATACAGGAAACTAATATTTTATTCATAATTATGTTTTGAACAATTTCACCGACTCTCAGCTTGTAGGGGAATTTATGTAACTTCACCCTTGTTATTTGGTCTCAATTGACCGGTCTAAATAGAATGAACTCTGTATTTACCATTCTCTTCGAAACCCACAAAAAATCCATAAACACAAATTTACGTTCCGTTTCGATCCTACCCACCGGCGACAGTACCTAGAAAGTTTATTAGGGTCATAAATACCGTACAGACCGTCCTATTTCGTACAATGGGCGTGCCTGTTTTCAGTTCCTTGAAATTTTCGCTTGGTGCCATCTAGCGTAATTCGAGTTTCGCCGCAAGGTGGTGTACAGCCTTAACAAGTATTTGACAGGCAAAACAAAAAACCCCTGACTTTAAAGCGTAAAACCTCTATAACTTTTATAAAGCTCAATCGATTTTCATCAAACATGTCTAAGAACACTCATCCGTAAAACACCTGTAATACAAAAAAAACTAAATTGAAATCGGTTCATTCGTTCGGGTGCTATGATGCCACAGACAGACAGACACGTCAAACTTATAACACCCCTCTATTTACGTCGGGGGTTAAAAATAGCAGCATGTAGGTGGGGAAAGACATGATTTAAAAATACCTGCACTATATGAACACACACAAAATAATGAGTGATTAGAAAACATTGTTTTTATTACATATTTTCATTGCACTTAACAGTTTGAAAACAATACAAACAATTTCTTTTAAAATAGAACATGTTAACAATCAGTTAATGGTGACAGACAATGAGATCAAATAAGTTTTACATTATTTTCTTTCGAGATTTCAAATTTGCAAAATCATCAATTATATCGTTGTATGAAATCTTTTTCATAAGTTCTGACTCTATGCACAAAAGATTTAAAGCATTAACCTTTTCTTGACTTAAAGTAGATCGTAGATAATTTTTAACCCGTTTTAAGCAAGAAAAGCTTCTCTCAGCTGAACAATTTGCCACCGCTGTACACAGAGCCATGCGAAGTGCAATATCCAAGTTTGGATAAATATGCTCCAAATTCTGTTTTCGCAGAAACAAAGATAGACTTTACTATTAATGCATAGTTTGATCAAAATCGGTCTAGTAGTTTTGGTGTGATCGAGCAACAATCCAAACAACTAATCATCCAAACTCACTGCCACATTTATAAAATATTAGTAAGATCATAATGATTTGAACCATCCAAGAATAGTGAAAAGTTCGCCCGCAAAATTCAATATTTGAGACGACCATCAACAACGTCTACCTTCACGCGTCTGTCGCGTTCCGGTTGCTCACTCGGGTATCTGCCCCGCTCCGCACCTCACCAGCGCTATTGCCGCCCCACAACCGCCGAATTGAAAAAATGAATATGTGGTCCTCCACCAACTACTTTAAAGAATATCCATGAAAAATTTCAAAGAAATTGGACCACGAAATCACGTAGTTCCATAAAAACGTTGACCCCTTTTTGACCCCCTCAAGGATACAATTTTGATAAATATTTTATGCTAAATGTTAAACCGGACTTCAGACTACATAATTCAAGGAGATTCATGTAAAAGTGCCCAGTAGTTTTTGCGTGATGTTTATTCAAACAAACGAACAGACAGACAGACAAACGAGAAATTAAAAAAATCTAATTCTACTAAGTTACTCATCTTAAGCCATCCTAGCGAATTTTTTTCGAATATCTTTAATGTACAGACTATTTTAGGTTTAAGATTTTATTATAGTATAGATTGATACACGTATAATTATAAAAAAAATCTGTAAAAAAAATTTGCTAACTTTGCCGCCCCTCTAAATCTGCCGCCCTAGGCACCGGCCTACTTGGCCTATTGGTAAATCCGCCACTGGGTGCCTACTTGGCTCATGTAGCAGGATACATGTCGAAAAAAATGTTTATCGATATTTGTTTGATTGTAGAAATAGTATATTTTCAAGTAAATTACCAGAAGAGCATTTATATGGGTGTTTTTAGGAGCATGATGATAAGAATTGTATACTTTTTAAGACCATTATCATCAATGGCATAAGTTTAAAGATAAATTCGTTGATATAGTAATAAGAGATTGTGGGGAATTCACATTTTCTAACATCCATCATATTATTAAAAATATTGCAAGTATTTGTATGAAAATAACAAATATAAAAAAAATATTGACAGAATAAATTTTCGATTAAAGACCATCATAAGAAGAGGAAAATGTTTTGAGAGCAACGTTTTGGTACTGGCTTACTTTTTTTTTTTTGATTATTTTATTTTCAACGTGATATTTTAACAATTTGTTATTTTTCTGTTGATTTAATATGGCGTTTCTATTTAGAATAAGTATTTTTTCATTGCGATAAGTGTTTACACTCTTTATAAGTGTTTTATATTTAGCATAAGTTATACATGTGAAATTACTGTTTTACTAATGTTTATTATTGTTTTGTCGATATCCTGGATTTTTACTAATGCATTTCTCATGAAGTTTGAAACTTCATCAGATTTATTCATTTCACATAAATATTATTTATTTTTCATGTTGTTTTTCTATTGCATTATAATTTCAAAATAAGCTAATCGAAATCCTCTATAAAATGTTTATTGTTTCTATCATTTACATGCTACTAATACTGAAGCCTCAACTCTTTCTATCAATTTTTTATGCTCTGTTTCTGAATAATTTGTATTCATGGTTGAATGTCATGTTATGATTTTCAAAATTTTTTGAGTTAATTTTGTTTCGATTATAAGTAAAATATTTTACTTTCGTTTATAATCGTATGACTTCTATTGTAACATCCCAGGTTTTCCAATACAAAAAAATCGTAGTCTCATTGCACCCTTTATGATACGCCCTGGCAGTTACCAAACCGTAGAAATAAAATTCCATGGTCAGAATAAAAAGAACACGGCTGTCACTGAGAAGTCGACCTGCGCGCATGGTGACAGATCAAAAAAGAAGGGTGCAAGATGGAGGCGTGATCATCAGTTTTTAGTTTTGTGGGGACAGAAGTAAGAGAGTCCCAAAAGAAGTGTTTAGTGCCTTTGTGTGTGTTCGAAAACGAAGCCATCTTACGTTGAGTGACCCTAGAATATATCTCGCAAGTATAATTGAGACTATTTTAAATGTTATTAGTTGCTTGTTGATTTGTTCAGTGAATTTATTATTTCTCTATTATGCTTGTAAATTAATACTGTTATGATGCAATATTATTTGTTTCATGATGTATTAGGTGGTGTTTGGGCATTTGTCATTAATACTGTTGTCTTGTGAATGTAATTCCTTTGTTCACATAATGCTTTGTTTGATTCATATAACCCTATTTCATTTGTTCACATAATGCTTTGTTTGATTCATATAACTCTATTTCCTTTGTTCTCATAAGGCTTTGTCTGATTCATATAACCCTATTTCATTTGTTCACATAATGCTTTGTTTGATTCATATAACTCTATTTCTTTTGTTCGCATAATGCTTTGTTGATTCATATAACTCTATTTCCTTTGTTCTCATAATGCTTTGTCTGATTCATATAACTCTATTTCCTTTGTGCACTTAATACTTTGTTTGATTCATGTAATTCCTTATAGCATGTGATTCCATCATTTTCGATCTTATTGCCTTTGCAGTTCAGGTGTCTACCATAACAACGAATGACTTATTTTACAGCTTTCTACAATGTGTTACTGGAGTGTAACCGATCAACTTTATTTACTGTACCCTATGGTACAATAGGAATTGCCAATCTCTCTGTAGTTCTGAGCCTGTGATTAAGCAGGAACGTATGGAGACCTCCACTAGTGGTAGTACTAGTATGGTCAATATGGAATAATGGATGTAACCAGTGTACGTAGCACTCTGGTGTTATATCGAAGGTTAACGTTGTTAAGTTACCTCTATGTCATGTTATCATTATGTATGTCTTGTACTGTTGTTCTTGGTCATTTTACTGTGTAATGTACTTGCCTTACTATTCATGGTTATTGTTGTGTATATTTCGTACTGTGTTAACTTATTCTTCTTACTGTCGTGATGTATCCTGTTGTCGTTATGTATATTTCCTTCGGTTGATTACGTAGATTCTCTGCTTTCATTATTTATATTGCTTATGATCGTCTATCTATACCTGTCTGCTATTTATGTCCATAATGCATACTGGTTCTTATTATTTACTTGTGATTGATATTCTATGAAGGTTTGTTGTTTATTTATGCCATGATCTCGTACTGCTATTTATTTATCTATATGCTCGTATTACATGATATTTCATTTAGGGGTCTCGAGATTGTGGACCATTCCTATACTGTTGTATGAGATTTCTTAGGTTCCTGGATCGAAGGCCTTGAAGGGCCAGTCCCAGACGCCTTAAGGTAGGGACCGTTACCATCATGTGCTATAAGGCATGAGAGAATATACCTTTTTATATCAACCGCGAAACTTTCTGTCATTTTTTCAGAGCCGCCGCTGGACCTCCATGACCTTCCCCGTGTTCCCAATTCCTTAGCTCATACAATATTATAGTTATGGCTCACATACCCTGGGGCCGTGACCATGACGATGGTCATAATTAGTCATTTACTCATTTGCCATGATTATTATCCTGTTGCATTATTGAAGTATACATTTGCTATGATCATTAATTCTTCCTGTACCATTGAAGTTGCTATATTTACCATGTTACTATACTCTTTTATTATGGAAGTTGCTCTGATTATCCTGATTATCGTCTGTGCTGTATTGTTATAGTTTCTTTTCCTAGATTGTTATACTCGCCTTTACTAGCTGTTAATATTCCATCTTTTAGTTTTAAACAAGTGACCAAACACCACCTAAAGGGGTTTTATGCCTGAGGCTTTCCCTATATTTTTAGACCCTTAATAAATAGCTGATTGTCTGGGTCTAACCGTTGTGTTTTATTTACCATCTTTGTTTCCCAATTATTTTCACTAATCTCAATTATCACGAACTTGAATTATTACGTAAACATAACATAGAGTCCTACCCTTGCTAGACGATCACATCAAATGGCCATGTCTTTGTATCTGAGTCATTCAGACTCCAGTGCCGTAGTTAGTTTTGAAAATGATATTTGTCATTCTTTTGAAAGAAAAAAGTGGCAAATGTTACACTATATCCTTTATTTTTCTCGTCTTCATTTCCTGTTTTCTTTTTATTTTGTTTATTATGTTCATACCAGTTGATATCTTCGCTTTCATTTGGATTAATTTAATTATCCCTTATCTGAATTTTAAAGTCTATTCAGTTTTGGAATTAATTTCATATGATATAATACTCTGTTATTATATTCCTAAATATCCACCACAATAAACAATAAAATGATGTATTTTGAGAGATTCTTAAGTTCCTGTTATTTTCAATAAATCTTGTCCAATCTCTGTGATGCCACTTTTATCCATTTCTAATATTTTTAATTTATTGCAGCATTTTTCGATATTGTAGTCCACTTTTTTCATCACGTTATATACTATTTCTGGTATTTTTGAATACGAACACCCATAAGAAAATCAATTTTGAAGGAGCTGAAATTACTTTGTGTCAAGGTAAGATTTTTAAGGTTTTTGAAAATAATGAATTTGTCTGAGTTAAAAGGTCCATTATAATTTTGAATAAAACATGTTTTATTCGAAGAACATCCACCGACCAGGCGATAAGTTATTAATAAGTTTTCCCTTGAATTGACGGAAAAAAAATAAATTTCCACGCAAAGTTAATATAAAAATAACAAATAAAAATTTTAGTTTGGATTAGTCTAACTTACATATCTGCGTGAACTGAATTCTTTGAAAAATTACTGCAATGTTCTAGGGGATCACTGTTATAATTATTGTGAATATGTAATCTATATAATAAAGTAATAAGATCGGGGACCAGAGAAAATTTTGACAGGTGGTCCCGTTAGGGACCCGGAAAGCGTAGCTTTCAGGCAGCCTGCAGGCCGCTCGAGAGGGAATCTTAAAACAGATCGAAAAGGCGTATCCTGTTCTAGGAGAAGCGACCCTGAAACCACCCCGGGCGCTTCTAAAGTGCCCGAAATTTTCGAAAGAAAATCGCGAAAATGACGTTTTTCGCGAAATCGCCTAAAGTGCCTCAGAAAAAAGGAAATAGGCTCCGAAGCCGTAACGCCCAGCGTCCCGGACTCGCCACATATTCCGAGAGCGAGGACGTCCGGTTTCCTTAGAACCCATTAGAACTCCGGAGCCCCCTATTTCTAGGCTAAAATCCCGTAAGTAAAACGGCAATTTTAGTTTCGCCAGCCCCGCGAAACGTCAAAATCAACCATGATGCTTTCGCTCAGTGCGGGCCCCTCGAGCCTCTAAACACATTTTCGGCGGTAGAAAAAATGAAACTTGAGGAAATTCCCCATCTCTGGGTACCAATTTTCATATCCAAGTAGCGAGATAAGGCCGCGAATTCTTCATTCCAAATTCGGCAATTTTACGGTGAAATGAGGCAAAATGTCAGAATTTCTCATACGATTCCGATGATAGCCGAACGCGAGCTCCAAATTTGAAAATACGGCATCAATTTTTCCCTCGATATGGCCTGTGAAAGATTGTTTGCGCCTTCCAAGCACTCGAATAAGAATCTACAGGAGATTCCGAATCTCTAGATACCTACCACTTTCCGTGAATCGCAAGAAAAACACCTCAAATATGCGTTTGAAAATCGTCATTTCAGGCTCTATTTTCGCGCTAATTCATTTTCGTCCTTGAAGAATGCACACAGATCGCGATGAATCGCTATACAGGCTGTGCTATCTCGAAAAAATCGCTATACAGGCTGTGCTTATGGAAAGCACTGATTTTCACCAGATTCTTTCTTCGAGAGATTTTCCGTCTGAATTTTTATGGAAAAAGCACCCACTGCGAACCAATTAGAGAGTGGGATCTAATTTCGATAAAATGTCATACAGGGTGTGCGATTTACAATGAATTTGCGATCATGTGATATACGAGGTGCTCAATTCTCAAGTTAATTTGATTTTTTCGCGCAAATTCGAGTTTTTGTGTTCCTTCGATGTGTTTTGGTTCTGAATTCGATTAAATATATTCGATTCATATACAGTGTGTCAGATCTGAGTAGCGCTGACATTCACCAGAGTTTTTCTCTAGCTTTTGTGCTTTTCCGCGTAAGGGAGCTGATTACGATAAAATGTCATACAGGGTGTGCAATTTACAATGAGTTTACGATCGGGTGATATACAGGGTGTGCAATTTAAAAGTTCTTTCATTATTTTTTGCTTTCGGTTTTTGTGCTCCTCGGGGTTTTAAGCTTTCTTTCAAGTTTTTTGCGCGCTTTCGTTGATTTTGTGCTCCTTCAGGGTTTTTTGAGTTCCTTTGGATTTTTTCGTTCTTTCGTGTTACTTTGGGTTCTATCATGTTTTTCGCGTTTTTTCGTATTTGGTCGGGTACTTTCTTGGTGGAATGCACTGAACTTGAAACGATAGAGTTATAAACGATATTCTTTCGGTTTGTTTTTATGATGAAAGCACCCACTGCGAATCAATTATATACGGGGTGTCCCATATGCATTTTTTCTTCAGGTTTTCTCGCGAATGAGAGCTGATTTCGGTATAATGTCATACAGGGTGTGCGATTTACAATGAATTTGCGATCGGGTGATATACGGGGTGAGCACTTTACAAGTTCTTCTGTTTTTTTGCGCGCTCTCAAGTTTTTTCAAGTTTTTGTGTTCCTTCGGGTTGTTTTACGGAAAAATTATTTTCGAAACATATACGGGGTGTTACATAGGAGCTCCATAGAATAATTTTGATACTTCCTTCGTGGTAATTACTGAACTCGAATAGATGGAGTAACAACGATATTCTCTTGGTTTTTTTTTTCACTGTTAATCAATTGTATACTGAGTGTCTCATATGCATTTTCCTTCCAGTTTTCTCGCGAATGGGAGCTGATTTCGATAAAATGTCATACAGGGTGTGCAATTTACAATGAGTTTACGATCGGGTGATATACGGGGTGTGCAATTTACAAGTACTTTTGTGTTTCGGGTTTTTTTCAGGTTCCTTTAGATTCTTTGTGTTACTTGGTGTTCTTTCGTGTTTTCTCGCGTTGTTTCGTGTAATTTCGGTTTCTTTCGTGTAACTTCGGTTTCTTTCGTGTTTCTTCGGATTCCTTCGTGTTTTTTCGCGTTTCTCCGTGTTTTTTCCAGTTCTTTCAAGTTTTTTCGCTTTCAACGGGTAATTTGACGTGTTTCGTGTTTCTGCGCGCTTCATTGATGTATGGGCCCTATTGATCTGTGGTCTATATTGATCTATGGTCTATATTGATCCATGGGCCAATTGAACTACTGGCCTATTGAACTACTGGCCTATGGATCTACGGGCCTATTGATCTACCCGCTTACTAGTCTCTATTTATATTTCGAGAACCTTTGACATTATGAGAAACAAACCAGGGAATCATCAATTCTTGTCTCTACACATATCAAATATGATTGTGTTATACAGGGTGGGTAGAAATTGAACGAATTATTATGTTAATTATCACGCGATATCACGAAGAATCATAATAGACCATTTTACAGCAGAATGTATGCTACGTCTTTCAGCTAAATTTTCGACAGAAGAATGATTATAAGAGACCTCGAACCGATTTTACAAGACGATAACACACCATCTCATCGAGCCACCATTTTTAAGGATTTTAAGATCAAACACTCTATAAATACCATCTACCAGTCACCTCATTCACCCGGACTAGCTACGTGTGACTTCATTCTTTCTCCAGACTGATATTACCGCTCCGGGAAACCAGATTTGACTCTATAGATGCAATGAAAGAAAATTTGCAGAAGGATATACGATCACGAAAATTCTACGAATAAAATTCATTCATATATCTCTTATTTTGGAGAACTATCAACATAAATCTAAATTTGATTTGAGAAGTAGTATTATACGAGGGTTTCCTTTATATTTCGGGATTGGACAACCCTAGTTTTGCAATTGTTCAAAGAAATGCTCCAAAAATACGATCACAGTGCTCCGAAGCACGTCTATGGTGACAGGTGATGAATCGTATGAGCCCGAAAGTAAATAGCAGTCGACTGTATGGGTGTTTCAAGATGAGCCAAAACCAACAAAAGTTGCTCGCTTTCGTAGTCCTTCCTAGCAAATGGTCGCCTCTTTTTCGAAAAACTGGACATGTCGCAATCGTACATCTTATCCATGCCAGGTTTACCCAGCATGTTGTTTATCGTGTAATATGTAAGATCGAGCTTTTCACCACACGTACCCTGCACATGAGGGCATTGGGCCGGAAGATGTCCACGCCAGCACGTTAAGCCTCGGGCTTAACTGCTAGTTCGGTATCGGAGAACCCTAGCCTAACCACTACTAGTCGGCAGTATACAGTCTACATGCTCGAGGCTCGTTGGAATCGGACATGCTACGGGAACGCATTCTCTCCTTACTTTTGGACCTTGGGGATCCGAGCCTGAGTCACAGCTCCACAATAAGATCATTCCTATAGACTAACTATAGATAGGCAACTCTGGCATGAAGTTGGATCCAGGTTTCCAGAGCTCAACTTACAGCGCCATCTTTAGTTATTCCACAATTTATTACAGATTCCATTCGCACAAAGTTTCGTCTTGTGGCGTCCTCTAGGCATTTTATATGAGTTATCATAGGATTCCAAGAAAGCGCAGGTTGAATCCCATATTTCTATTGAATTTGAAAACAAACACATTTTAAATGACCATTATTTTAATCTGCTGTAGATTGTCACAATTTCAATAAGAAAATATCATTTGTTTAGAAAATTGTGACAATTTGCAACAGATTAAAAGAATTATAGTCATTTCAAATATATCTACCCTTCAAATCGAAGAACATACTAATCTTTAGAGACTGAAAGAAAATAAACAAAAATAAACTTTGGAAATATATATATATAATGCAGTATATAATCAATTTTCAAAAATTTCAATATCGAGGAAAAGAATAAACGAAACAACAATAATTTATGCAACAATTACTCATCAAATTATGAACAATACATTAAAATAATAAATTAGAATATTAGAATGCAATTTAAGCATGAAATGCATTAGATTTATATTTTTATGACAGAAACAATTTCTTAAAGTCTATTTTCTTTTCTTTTTAGATATGTTTTCGGATGCCATCTTCATTATTGGATCATAAGATCTTATTGTTTTTTTCCCGATAAAATTTTATTAATAGTTCTGTCATAAAAGTACACAATGAATGGCAAAATCAATAAATTTATCACTGATTTTCTTATGTTCTATACAGAACAGAGCTCTTATATCTTCTATATCTATGTTGTTCATAATTTTTTTCTGATATTCATTTGATTTTATTTAAATCAAAGAGAACTAATGATGGTATACTAAGATTTAGAGCCAAAGCTGAAATTCCATGAATTTGGCGTTCCAACGGTAACATATCCGTTGAAGTATTCTAGGAATCTTCTGATAAACGATTTTTATGAAACCCACTGTAACATTTGCCACTTTTTCTTTCGAAAGGAATGACAAATATTATTTTAAAACTAACTACGACACTGGAAACTGAATGATTCCAGATACAAAGACTTGGTCATTTGATGTGATCGTCTAACAAGGGTAGTACGTTATGTTTACGTAATAATCCAATAATTGAGATCAGTGAAAATAATTGGGAAACAAAGATAGTAAATAAAACACACCACTTAGACTCAAACAATCTATTAAGCTATCTAACAAGCTATTTATTAAGGGTCTGAAAAATATAGGGGAAAGCCTCAGGCAGAAAACCCCTCATGTTAGGTGATGTTAGGGCACTTGTTTAAAACTAAATAGTCAATCATTAACAACTAGCAGAGGCAAGTATAACAGTTCTGAGAGAAAACTATAACAATACTAAACAGATAGTAATCATAATAATCAGAGCAACTTCCATAATACAAAGAGAATAATAAACATGGTAAATATGGCAACTTCAATGGTACAACAAGAATTAATAATCATGGCAAATATGTAAACTTCAATAATACAACAAGGATAATAATCATGGCAAATGTATACTTCAATAATGCAACAGGATAATAATCATGGCACATAAGTAAACGACTAATTATGACCATCGTCATGGTCACGGCCCCAGGGTATGTGAGCCATAACTATAATATTGTATGAGCTAAGGAATTGGGAACACGGGGAAGGTCATGGAGTTCCAGCGGAGGCTCTGAAAAAATGACAGAAAGTTTCGCGGTTGATTAAAAAGGTATATTCTCTCATGCCTTATAGCACATGATGGTAACGGTCCCTGCCTTGAGGCGTTTGGAACCGGCCCTTCAAGGCCTTCCATCCAGGAACCTAAGAAATCTCATACAACAGTATAGGAATGGTCCACAATCACGATAATAAGCAATATAAATGGTGAAAGCAGAGAATCTACATAATCAACCGAAGGAAATATACATAACGACAGCAAGAAAATACATTACGACAGTAAGAAGAATAAGTTGACACAGTACAGAAATATGCACAACAATAACCATGAATAGTAAGGCAAGTACATTACACAGCACAATGACCAACTACAACAGTACGAAATATACATAATGATTACATGAGGCAGGGTAACTTAACAACGTTAACCTTCGATATAACACTGGTTACATCCATTATTCCATATCAACCATACTAGTACTACCACTAGTGGAGGTATCCATATGTTCCTGCTTAATCACAGGTTCAGACCCCCAGAGCGATTGGCAATTCCTATTGTACCATAGGGTATAGTAAATAAAGTTGGTTGGTTACACTCCAGTAACACATTGTAGAAAGCTGAAAATAAGGCATTCATTGTTATGGTAGACAACTTCAAGGGCAATAATATCGAAAATGATGGAATCACATGCTATAAGGAGTTATATGAATCAAACAAAGCATTATGTGAACAAAGGAAATAGTTATAAGAAATGAGACGAAGCAGTATGTGAACAAAGGAATTAGTTATATGAAATTAAACAAAGCATTATGTGAACAAAGGAAATAGTTATATGAAGTTAGAAAAAGGGCTATATGCACAAAAATTACATTCACAAGACAACAGCATTAATGAGAAAGGCCCAAACACCACCTAATACATCATTGAATTTAACCATAATTTAAAAACACTCTAGAATAATGGCATTGATAAGAAAACAATAAATTTCCTGAACAATGAGATTTCCAATGTTGTTTACCAACAAAGGGTTAGTAAACTCGATGGATCTTTCATAATAATTAAATTAATCTGAGTTCTACCTGAAAAATAGATTCGAGTGGCACTCAATTAAACAATGGCTTCGGTTTAGCACTCACACAAGCACTCACTAAAAACTTTCGAAAAGAACTTAATTCTCTCACAACTCAACTGATAATCCTCACCATCTTGGATTCCTTCCTTCCTCTCGTGCCCCCCACGCAGTCGCGTAGGTTGACGCAGACGCTTCCCAGTTCTAACCATAGAATTCATTTTGGCCATCAATTCTCCTTCGAGGTACGTGAAGGCAGTGGCGTCTCAACATAGGGTGAAATGAGACTACGATTTTTTGTATGAAAGAAAACCTAGGATGTTACACCACTACTAGTGCAATACCCAAAACTATAATCAGTTATAGGAATGAGCAGTTCACTTATATATAAATACCTTGTTGCCTCAAAGTTTCTTCAGGAGTTCTGGATGGTAGAAAAAATATGTCATCATTATGAGGGTTACATAATCTGAAAGATTATTGAAATTACAAAAATGATAATCATAGGGAGTAAAATGAATTACTTGGCAAATTATGTGTTGACAGAGCCAGTCTTTTTAGCTTTCCATGTGGGTCTATACAATCCATATGAAAATGCTTTATGCAAATAACGTTTTTGGATGAATGAAGACATGGATTTCCGATTCTTTCCAACCAAACATTTCTAACACCCTCAACTTGTGTAATGAAAAAACCTAGAAAGAAAACAGTATTAGAAACTGTCCGAAATTTTTAATAATCAGAAATTACTACACGAATATGAAATTGCTACAGAAAAAATTAATTCACAGTACATTTTTAGTGAGTTATAAGTTAATCCAAAACCACTACTTAAATGAATGCAATAATACACATACCTTATGACATTACTATCACTGTAGCAATTTTCCCTCTAAGAAATTATTCACTCATTTATGTTTCATCAAATGATTATATCGATTTAATTCCCTTCAACTTCAAATATCTCCAAAATTGTGCAATTTACAAAAAAAGATGATGAATGATTTTATCTTCAAAAAAGACTAATGATTCTAGGAAGTACAAGATACGGACCTTTAGTTTAAGTGATATTTGTTTTACATGCAATTTAACCAATCTGTACTGTAGTAGTGAGAAACCCACAAGAAATGGAATAAATCTATTGATGCCAAAATATGCATAACTGTTATAAAAAACCTTCTACAAGAGATCATTTCAATTGATATTGTCGTTTGAATATTACGGGTAAAAATGCAATTTTTATGAAATTTCAACACCCTATATCTTTTGAACGGGGTCAAATTTGGAAAAATGTTATAGGAAGAAAATGTTTATTTTGACATCAAAAATCTATGGTTAAAATAAATGCGTCAAAGATATATAATTATCAGAAATCCACAGATTTCTTTGCCACTCCTGGGATCTATCATGTCTACTGGGTTTGTTCAAAACAGAACCTGTATAAATTTATAGGTACAAGATAATTGCAGCCTGTTTACGACGCTTCATCATCAAGTTCATATATCCAACATAAACATTTCAAAATGCCGAATATTAAAGAATCCATTTCCCTCTCTTTATCTTATCAATAACTGTGTCGGTAAGGTTGACCAATAATTTTAACATCATTTGTCGTTTATAATTCGAAGACGAAACCAAAAAACGATGTGAGTGACCCGATAAACTTATTTGATTGAGTCTAATCATATTTCAATTTTCTAGGTTACTTAAGGAGTTAACTTTTTTGTTTCTTTGTTGCACATGGTCCAATTGCGACATTTTGAATACACGGGACGTATTGAATCTTCATTTAATCACAAGAATAGAGATAACGGACTATAATGGACCCATGAACAGAGATACCTTCGGTCTTTTTAAACATTTATTCGAGTTAGAAATAAGAAATAGTGATATAACTCTCAGTACAGATTTCCTTCAAGCACTACCAAGGCTTCGTAAACTGACCATGGTGGATAATCACATCACGAAAATAGACTCCAATACAACAGGTTGTTGCTATTATATCAAGCATTTATATTTGGAAAACAACAATATAAAAAATCTAAAAATTGAAGACATTGGACACATACCTCATATTTTCACATTGGTGTTACACAAAGAAATTGTACCAATATTGAGGACGAACGTTTTCACCGGCTCACCCCGTATCATGGAGATGAATATAACTTATTCTGGTTTGGAAACCATCGAAATCGGGGCCTTTAACGGGTTAGAAGAATTGACGTTCCTCAATTTGGAAGGGAACAAGTTGAGAAGCATATCATGGCAGGTTATTGGTCATTTGCAAATCCTTGAAACCCTCATGTTGGGAAGTAACCTTTTGACGGAGTTTTCTAGTTTAAATGTTCGTGATATGGACTGGTTGAAATTTATTGATATTTCGTACAATCCTATAACTAATTTAGATGTTGCTAATGTTAGAGATTACACTCTCAGAGTGAAAAAAATCAATGTGACTGGGATTAAAGGTGTGAAGCAGGATATAATGACTTTTGGACATTGAAAATGTTAATTAATTAATTGAATAAATAGCAAATTCAACTGTTTCAATCGAATTACGGTATATTTTTGAAAATAGGAAAAAATCCTTGTGATCCTAGTAGTTATAGACCCATCAGTTTATTGAGTGTTCCTTTCAAGATATTAGAAAGGTTAATTCTTTTTAGAATTGAATCTTCTATAGAAAATGTCTACAAAATTTCCAGGGAGACTTTAAGAAAAATAGAAATTGTTCAGATCAGGTACTCAGCCTTACAACTTTCATAGAATCAGGCTTCAATGATAGGTTGAAAACAGGAGCTGCTTTCATTGATTTATCTTCGGCATATGACACTGTGTGGAAAGATGGATTAATTTTCAATTTCTATAACCATCTGAAGTATATGTTATCTGATAGAAGGTTTCGTGTTTTTATTGACAATACACTGTAAAAAATAGTTCCTCATCTCAAACCATATTAATTTGTCTCAAGTACTCCGTACGTTTGAATACAGCCAAATGCATAAAGTACTTGACCCTACCGCCCTCTACGGTTGAGAATGGCGTTTACCTAAATAAAAGTTTCTTGAGTTAAGAAACTGATTAGTTTCAACCAAGCTCAGAGTTTTTGACTCAGGTGGTAAAAAAATTTGGTCCAACGGTAATATTAATTAGTATGTAACTATTGATACTTTTCGAAGAATAAAAATTTTCGTTTCATGTAAATAAATATTACATTTCACTGAAACTCGATTTGTAGTTGATTTAAAGGATCTTAGTTGAATGGGTCGAGAATTCAGTCGATAAAAATGATAATATCTCTTATGTCAAGTGAAAGTTTCTTGGGTTAAGAAACTGATTGATTTGAGCTAAATTGAAGGGTTTTTGACACTAGCAAAGGAATAATTTGATAAAACAAAAAAAAACATTTTGTATGTAATCATTATTTTTCTTCACAGAACAATAATTTCTCTTTTATATTAATGAATACCGCAATACCGCGGCAGACCATGAATATTGTACGGAATGGGAAAGGCGTCTAGAGTTTCGTTGGTAGTTGCAGAGAGGGAGCGAGTATACCTCAAGCGTCAACCGTCTGCTTTTCCAAGACACGTCGTAAAGACAACCGTTCCCATCACGTCGGGGTCACCAATGTAGAATCGAAGGAATTTATCCCTACTTATGCGTTTCGTCCCTGGCGCACACATTTGGACTCATCAGTATGGCTTGTGTGCGCCATGCCATAGACGCAGGGGTTAGAAGTTTTGAGGGAGTTGAACCCGGCACCTAGTACCTAGTCGGTGTGAAACTTGAGCGCAAACCTCTAGGCCACCGAAGCGCTGTGAACTAAGCTATGCGTGGCTATATAGAGTGCCGCCAAGAGATACCTATACACTCCCCTGCCGCTGACAGAGTGCCGCTACAAAAGCTATAGTCCAGGCAGTGGGTTATCATCTCATCCCTGTCATCATCCAATACCAGATCACCCGGTTCTCCACCAACACAAAGATATTTGGTTTTCTCTAAGTTGACATTTAAGCCCCACTTCTCGTATTCTTTAATTAGCTTGCGCATCATGTATTCCATGTCATCTTTATCACCGGATACAACAATATTGTGAGTAAAATGCACAAATAATTGCATTTAAATGGGATATATTTAATATAAAAGAGATAGAGTTTTGATTTAATTGCAGCCAATATAAAAAAATTGCTACAATTAATTCGTTTTATTAAATCAATTACGCAATATTTTTTTACAAATGTCACTTCATATTGCAACAATTATATGTTCAATTTTATTCAAATATTTATAGTTTTCTTCAAGTAAATGAGGCGAATAATATAATCTCACGAGATTCTTGTCTCAAGAAACTGTAGTCGTTGCATCAACTGACAGAATTTACGACAACCGTACCTTCGTTCTATTGAACAAATAAAAATGAAACGAACGAATGGTTTCGTTAAAACCTATTTAGAATAATGTATTTGTATCAATCAATTATGGATATTGAGACAAGTGCATAAACAATTTCTTGTAATTGTATGTTTATGTTGAATCAGTTGTTTCTTTCATTTCGCTGAAATGTAAAAAGTTTCAGGCGAATGTTTTAGCTGTTCTCTATAATCAACTAGGTTGTTTTAATCAAGAAAAATAGTTCATTTGGCGTAATCAATTTTAGATTAATTCAAATTAAAATGGTTTGATTGAAAAAAAATTCTCAAACTCCTGAGGAGTTTGAGCGCAGAATTTTATTTTTTACAGTGTACGAATAGCAATTTCAAAACATTGAAAAAGGGTCTTCCTCAAGGATCAGTTTTAGCTCCTTTACTTTTCAATTTATATCTAAGTGATTTACCCACGACATCATCTCAGAAATTTGTTTATGCTGACGACATTGCTATTGCTTACCAACATTCGGATTTCCATACTCTGGAAAACATACTGTCATCTGATTTGGAAATTTTAAAGAACTATTTTATTGAGAGGCGATTATGTCCAAATACCAACAAAACAGAGGTATCTTGTTTCCATCTGAATAATCATGAAAAATATAGGAAATTTTTTCATCTTAATAATTCAACATATGCCTGAATATCACATGAGCGGCATAATTCAGTCCATATTTGCTATGCACGTTTGAGAAACTAAAAATTCCAGCTGCTTTAGTAATTCAAATTTCTTGCCGCTCAGTTCCTGCACTACCAAATATGGCGGCCAATTTGTGTTACCAAATAGTTATTTTTGTACCTAGTGCGTTATATGGATCCTAACGCCCGGAGGGAAACATTCGGCCCGGGGCCTTTGGCCCGAGGGATGAATGTTGCCCGATGGGCGTTAGGATCTAATAACAATTTCATATTTCACGAATATATCATTTAATTACAATAAAATTCGATTGCTCTTATGATTTTTTTCCATTTAACTTTCAGTAGTAACCATGGCATTTGTTAATATTTTGAAGTTCGTTATTGCTGTCATCATTTTAATAAGTGAATGTTATTATTGTTTTCGTTGTGAAGATTTAAAGAAATAACAGAAATGAATAGCAATTTGCCAAATAATATAATTGAAAATGCAGCCAAAGCTGCAAATAATTTATTACCAGAAAAATCAAGACTCATCTACGACAAGGATTATGAAACATTCCATCAATGGAAGTTGAAAAATGAAATAATTGCTATAGATGAAACAGTGTTATTGGCGTTCTTTCAAGAATTGGTATTCTATTTTATTTTTCATTTTGTTCATGTGTGGGTAATTTTTTCATTTCAGTCTGAAAAATTTTGTCTTGCGTCATTGTGGACGAAATATTCTATTTTGAAATCTACACTGATTGTCGATGAAAATATTAATATTTCACAATTCTCCTGGCTAGTAGCGTTTTTAAAAATGAAATCTAAAGGATATATTCCGAAAAAATCCAAAGTTTTGACAGCAGAACAAGTTCATACATTCATCAATGAAGCTCCTGATGAAATTCATCTTCTTCATAAAGTAGTTCTAATAATGGGTGTTTTTGGAGGACTAAGGAGAGATGAATTAGTGAAAATGTCTATCAAAGATATAGAAGATAAGGGTAGCTGTTTACTTGTTAAAATACCCGAAACTAAAACCGGTATGTCAAAAGGATTTAGCATTGTAGAGGAAGAAAAAATAGGAGCTTTGGGGCTGGTCAGAAAATATATATCCTTGAGACCCAGTGGAGTGAAGAATCCTAGATTTTTCCTCACGTTCCGAAATGGTCGGTGCACCATCCAACCTGTTGGCAAAAATACCATAGGAAGTGTACCTTCGATGATTGCCAAATACTTAAAATTGGATCATGCAAATGAATATACAGGACATTGTTTGAGACGGACTTCAGCAACTCTTTTAACTGAGGCTGGTGCATCATATGAAACGTTAAAAATACACGGAATATGGAAGAGTGCATCTGTGGCGGAAGGTTACATAGAGCAGAGCATTTTTTCCAAAAACAAAATATCGTCGATGATTGTGAATTCGGTAACAGATTCTCATGAATTCTCTAGTGGTTCTCTTGTGAACGAACTTCCAAGTACTTGTGGTCAAGTTTTCGCTCCTCAGGTTTCGAAAACATCCCAAGATTCGCGATTGAAGAATTTTTCCGGGAAATTCGAAAACTGCACTTTTAATTTTAATTAAGAAAGACTTTGTTTTCGTTTGTTGAGTTGTCGTTGTTTTAGCATTAAAATTCTGCGAAATAAATAATTTCTTTCTAGCTTATTTTGCTTCTCGCACAACGAGCGGGCGTTATGATCCATAATGCCCGCTAAAATGCCCACGGGCATAATGAGTGTATTTATAGCAACTCTTTTTAAGGTAAAATAAACATATAATGTACAAGTGAAAAATAAAATTAGTTAGAAGTTTTCATTTCTTGTTTATTACTGTTCTGTGCTGTCAACCATTTTTTCGGTTGCTATGGTAATGATCTACTGCCTTTATTAAAAATATACCTTCCAAGATTTTCATATTCACAATGACACAAACGACGTGATTCTTTCCGGCCTTGTCCAGGAAGCACGTTCTTTTCGGACTAGAAAGGAAAATGTCTTTTTCAGAGAAAAATTGAGCAATTCCTGTACGAAAAAATTTTATATCCTACCTAGGCCTGATGTGTTGTTATCGCCTGTCCTCTTTCTAATCTTATCAAATTCTTCTTCATATATCTTCAGATATATTTGCAGATTTGTGACCTTACGACCTCAAAAGATTATAAATTGTTGCCAGTTTGTATTCACGGTTCCTATGTAGTTCTATTTCAGTGTCAGATAAATGAGTATCAGAAAATGTGAGTATACCTAACCTACCTTATTTATAGAATAAATTTGCTATATATTTTTCACTTTTGAGAATCCTCCTTGACCTAGAGGAATGAACTTCATACTTTTAGTACATGACTAGCAAACCCCGCCAAATCCAGATGGCTTCGTATTATGTAACATTTCGTTTGGTGATTAAAGATGAAGAAAAAATTTTTCGTTTGTTTTATATTTGAAAAAGAAAAAATTATTTTATTTCACAACAGTATTGAATTCATTTCGATTACAAAAATGAAGTGTTATTTAGTTGAACTAGAGTAAATACTAAATCGGAGTTTATACGTGTCCCCAAATTATCCGTTTCATTGAAGTGCTCTTTGGTAAACCACATTTTTAACAAAGCGGATGGTTTCACAACTCGTGAACACGGAACATATAACTGCCCATGTGAAAAACAATGATTTTCTGAATTTTCCCGCAAACATTAAGCAATTGGCCTTGCGACTTGTTAATTGTCATTGCAAACGAAAGACGAACTGGAAATTGCAGTGTTTTGAAGTCAAACGGAAGATCCGTCGGAATCATTGGTATTCGAGGAATACATACATTTTCACTTGCGTACTTTGCCTCAATAAAATTCGGTAGTCTTTTTACCGAAAGTCGAATACCGTTGCAAAGTCGTGGGGATTCAAATTACGCAATATAGTAATAACTGTACCAACCTTGAGTTGCGTTATGTGGTGGAAATTCTGGTAACTCCAGAGACTTCAAAAACGTTGGATAATTTACTTCATCATCAGGATTTGTTATGGAATCAACGGATTTGTATGTCACCAAATTGCCAGCAATTTTCGATTGAATGGTGAAATTCAGTGCGTTTACATCATTATTCTTTGCGGTAAGAATTGCTCGTTGACTTAACACGTTCACGGCGACTATAGATTTTGCCAATTCAATTTATGTGCGGCACATGCCCTCGGTGGCATGTGACAGTCGATGGTCACTATGCGGCACATGCCCAGAGATATAGTGAGGGAGAATCTTCGAGATGCGCGAAATGGCTAATTTTTCGTGTGCCATTTTTATACTTTCGGTTCATTGGCGTAGAAAACAGTGTATCAGAGAGACAGTTTGTAGCAAATGAAAATGAAAATGGAATGTACAGAGCGTATCAATTTCTTAGATAAATCTATAGCTTCAGAATCTACACTCAGAATATCAGTCCAAACTGTCCTCATATCAACTGATTTTCTTCTTCTTCTTCTAATGCATATTCACTAATGAATGTTTGCGACCACACGATTCATTTCTATCCTCTCTAGCTGTATGTATTAGGCTTTCCATTGTTCGCAAGCCCGTCAACTGTCTTATGTTACGTAGCCATGACATCCTCTTTCTTCCCATTCCTCTCCTTCCTTCAATCTTTCCCTCGATAATCAATTGTAGAAGCTGGTATTTCGAGTTTCGCATTATATGCCCTAACTGATTTTGGGAAACTAAAAAGAATCATATTACTTTGGAAAGTAAACAACACGCCACTGAGCAAATAAACAATGCCATGCGCTATGAACAGTTGGATAATTTCAATCAAAACTTGCGTATAAAACCTCGACCTTCTTTGTTTAATAGTTTTTACACGTTTTAACAATACAAGACATGTTCAAAGTATCGAAGTATCTATCAGCACAATGTAAAATTCGAGCAATTTCTAACTCATCTGACAAGTATGTCAACCTAGAATCGCTGACTACGAAAGTATAAAAAGGTGGAAATTTGACATAAGAATTTAGCCACCAATTTTGGATGCGCAGTGGTTGAAGCGTATTCTCCCCACTCTATATCTCTGAACATGCCCCAGGGGATATGTGAGTAGAATTTATTTCGAGCTCCATCTATTGAACGGACAATTAAATATTTAATATACTGCATTCTGGAAATCGTTTGGGAAGTAGTAACACAGTATAGATACCAACCAGTAGGCGCACTCAGTGGATTTTCTTACACCAAGTCTGTCTGACTGAAGAATATAAATTTTAATGAGATCTATTTAAAATTCAAAGAAGAATATAATATTTTTGAGATTGAAGAAACAAATACAACCTAACCTATAATTCAGTGAAATTTCTTTGAGTCAAAATCTACCATGAACCAGCAAAGCTAATTTATTTAATCATTTATTTTAATTCCAGTAAGTATTCTGTTTCAATTTTGTGTTATTTTCAAATTAATTAAAAAATGATTAACAATTGTAGCGTATACAACTGCAAAAACAATTGTTTCAATAATCCCAAACTTTCTTTTTCTCAATACCATTAGACACCGACAGGTGAGTGATACATACAGTATTGTAGAAAACGTTGTTTATTAAAAGCTCCGTTATTTGAGTAATGCTTCATTCAATTAGTTAAGATTAATTGAGATACCAGGAACCAATGGAATTTCAGGAGGTTTACGCTTACTGTCGTCATTTCTTTACGATTATTTGAGATATCAGGAACCAATGGAATTTCAGGAGGTTTACGCCTACTATCGTCATTTCTTTAGGATTAGTTGAGATATCAGGAACCAATGGAATTTCAGGAGGTTTCATTAAACACATTCGATGCTTTCAACTACCAACTAATTATTTTTCCATATAATACCTATTCTTCAACTCAATCTTCGTTTAGAAAATTTTAATGAGCCATTTCACTTACAAACCTAAGGTACCTATGATTTGTACCGTCGTCCTGTGCCGCACAGGGACAAGAGGCACTTCGGTTCACTTATTTATATTTATTAGTTCGACTTTTAATCAGAGTGATCAAAAATTCAGTGCATGCATATGGACATTGATCATCATTCGAAATGGTGTATAGGTAGTTGTTGTATGAATAAGAGGCATATCAATGTCATATTTTTTTATTTTGAGTAATGAATGTACAGCAATAAAACAACTTAAGCAGTATCCAGGTTGCCCTGGACAATCTGAACAAAAAGAAATTACTCGCCGAACTTTTTTGTCGATTTCTCTGTATCCTTAACCAGTAGATTTCAGAATCTGGCGACACCCCTTACATGGCTTTCGTCGTTTTCTGCCTGGACCTTCTGGTTTGCAAAAATTATGGACCCTTTTCTTAGGAGTTTTGGGTTTTTCAGAAGGTTGGACCAAAGAATATGCCAGTTGTCGTCTAAACTCTGTTATGCTCAGCTTTGTCCTTGCACACATGTTGTGTATTATTAACGCACTAAAGGAAAAGCCCGTGTGGCCACGGGCGCAAGTAAGGTAGCGCGCGGTCGTTATTAGCAAATGTAATGCACTAAACCCCGGTCTTACGGCAATTCGATAAGCGTAGTATTGAAGCATGGTCAAACGGTTACGCTGGGCTGTTGCAAGTTCGTTTCTGTGGCTTATGTTGGGGCTGAAACCAAATTCGCCCTTCGGATAAATTAGTGGGTACGCCATTGGATCCATGTGTGGGCTAAGATTTGATATTGTTTGCAATGGTCCATTTTTTGCATGAACCGCAAAATAAATATGTTCTGGCGGTTCTCCGTTTTCGCCGACAAATATTGTTGCAAAACTGTCTCCTGTCGGCCAATTGTATCTTCTAGGATCGTTGCCTGTACGCTCAAAAACCATTCCAATATCTGGTAATTCCCGATTTTTAGCTATAGCTTTGCGAAGTTCTTCTCGTAATATTTCTCCCATTGTGTAAAAAGCGCTTGCAAATGGGTTATTTCCACGAAGCATTTCATCTAGTCGAAGCATTGCCACTGGATTGCATCCTTGGTTAGCTGGGTGTTGGAATCTATGTTGCAGAGCAATTAGTGTCAAGTGTGTAAAGTTGACAGAATCTGGGCGTGTTTCCAGGTTGCGGAATAATGGAACCAATTCTGCTGTATGATGTTCCATGCAGACAAAATGAATAAGGGCTAGTTGATGTAAATTCTCTTAAGCTAACTTTTTGGGAAGCAAACGCAAAGGCAGTGTTATACTGGCGTATATTGTTTTGGAAATTCTTCGATTCTTCATCTGTTCCTGTGTAAAGTCCTCTGAGCAAAGCTGGTACTTCTTTCAATTGCATCTGCTCGTTCATTACAACTTTGCCTTTCTGGCAGCACTGGCTGAATCCATCTCGCCCTTTTTCACCCCTAAAATGCAGAGCATTGCAAAATTGACCCGGTTCGCTCATTTCGCCGACAGAAAACGCGGAATTTCGTCTTCAACCGGAGCCCTTCTCGCTACAAATACTGATCGCATTGGGTAATTATTGTTATGAACGCGGCGTCGGTTTCTTTCAGTTCGGGTTGTCCGGGTAGCGTTTCGAGAACCCACTGGTCTGCCTCGTCATCGTGTCTCCATAGTAAATTAAAATTTTAAAATTTTACACTGGACCTAACTCAAAATTGAAAAATCAGACGTGACCCGTTTTCAATTTTTACCCAAAAATGGAGAATAACCATCCAATTTTGGGTTTTCAATATCTTTTTGAATTATGATTTTCTAAATTAACTCGGTAGGTTAAGAAATTAAATAAGCTTAAAATCAAACTTAAAATCAAGCGTTATTAAGTTTGATTTTTAAAATAAAACTTTTTCAAAATCGCAGTTTCCATCTTATATTTTCAAGCACGTTATATAAAATATAAATTGTTATAAAATTATTCGAATGCTCACTTTCTGACCAACTCAGGTAGTACTTTTGAACCTTTTTTAACTCGCCCCAACAGTTCAACTTTCACTTAAGGCTTTACATCACCTTCTTTGTGCCTATACTATTTCAATGCTATTTACTTCAAAAATAACGCGTAAACCGTTTGTCGGATTTCATTCAAAATTTGAGTGAGCATTGGCATGAGTATTCCCTAGTGCGTACTTTCCGCCGATTTTTGATATGATGCATAGTTTTTGGCTAATTACACTTTCAAAATTGAAATACTCTTCAGATGCAAATATTTACTCAAGGAAATATTTTATCGAAAAAAACTCATAGGCAGTCGTTCGGTATTACATTGAACTTTGAAATTAGCTAAATTTTTTTTTCAATTTTCTCAATTTTTCGAGTTATTCTCGTTCTTGTATTAAATAATTGTATTTGGCCCTCCTCCCAATGGTTAATACCTCTTTACGGCAGATGGGCCAATAGAATCTTATCCTTCATTTATGATCATTCATGACCCCAGGTATGATTGACACTTTTATGACCTTCCGATTTGAGATCTCTCTGATTGGACGGAATTCTGAGATTACTATTTTTAATAGTTAAAATGGAGGAAAAGAGAGAATTCAAATACTTTCAGCTTATCGGTTGCAATGAAAAGTTTGAAATTAAAAAGTAATCTTCCGGCCTCAATGTAAAAGAAAATTAATTGAGTGGAAACCGCAACCTTATGGTTCAACCGTTTTCGGGTTTATAAGAGAAAATTGATAATGAAGTGAAATGAAAATTTCTCATAATTTATGTATTGCAGGTGCTATAAAAATAAAACAAAAATATTATAAAGTTTTTTCATTAGAATTCATTGGTGTTCAAGTGTTCAATTTGGACGTTTTTGAATCCCTACTTTGGGATTCCCAGCGGCAAACTTCAATTATTTCTAGCTTTCCTCAAGTTATAGAACTGGATGCACCTCCAGTCAGAAATATTCTATGCTAGAGCACCGACTAAATCTATTGTAGGTACTTGAGTATTGTTGTGTATTGTGTATTATTATGTACTTCAAGAATTTCTGTATAGTTGATTTATACATTTAAAAATAACTTATTGTATGTACAATGTCCAAATCTGTACAAGGCTAATGACCCCAGCAGTCGATGCCTTCAATTACAAATTATTATTATATTCTACCTGAATAGCTGGAGTCCTATCTAGCGAAAGAAACGAAAGTGATCTCAGATTTGCTGTTTCAAGGAATTTCATTTTTAGTATAGGCGTCAACTTCATCTCTGAACGCTCTTTATTTCTGAACTATTCAATACAGTTAGTACAGTGTTATTTCGTATAAGATTCTAATACATAATTTCATTCCGCACCTATGGCGAATAAGCGAACTGCTCCATCAAGAGTGACAAAAAGAACCAGAAAATCAAGATTGATAAGAAATCTTCTGAAGACAGGATAAGTTCAGTTCATGATAATATATTTATAAAATTAGATATAAATATGATATATTTCATGTGACTCTATGAAAGAGTAAAATTGGACATGATATTGAAATTATTATGGAAGTGGGTAAGTGTTTCTCACGAACGAAGCGGAAAAAATTATATCGAATTTTTTCAGATGCAAGGGTCGAACACCCGTAGAAAGTTATATTTTTTTGACACGGGGGCAGGGTTTTTTCTGCTGAGGTTTTTCCCTGGACTATTGTATCATACGCAGAATTGTATGGTACCCCGTGCACCAACCTCAGATAGGGACATTTTGTTTCAATATGTATTGCATTATATCAGCTCCCTCAATCCAAATAATATATTTTAAAAAACAAAAATTTTTTATTTCCCATGTTTGATATGCCCAGGAAAAATGTTTTGGAGACATGGAAATTTTAAATGCTTCTTCAACTGATTAGATTTGTCCGAATAAATTTTTTTTCATGTTGTATAGCGCCCCATGTACAAATTCAAGAGATTGTTTTAATTAATTTGCATCACTCACATTCACATAAATAATTATAGGGTCAATTTAGACATTCAGGGTTACATTAATTCCCAACAAGCTGAAAGTTGGTGCAATTGTTCAGAACCTAATTATGAATAAATTTTGAAAGTTTTTCATTATTCCGCTGTACGGAAATATTTAAGTCAAGGTCAAAGGTCAAGAATGCGTTTTTCGCGATTTTCAGCAAAATGGCAAGTTTTATCACAAAATTACTCCAGAAAAAATTGTAGAATATTTATTATCTATAAAATATGTATCAACTTTTTTTTTCCTAAGAGCCACCGTTTTTGACATAAAACGATTCAAAAAGTTATAAAAGTTGTAATCGTCATAATATGCATTCTGGGATATGAGTTTATCCATCATACTATACTTATTTTTCAATGTACCCCCAGATAGCTCGATACACAATTTTGACTCACCCTGTATACGTGGCCAAATCATGTATATTATGACGATTACAACTTTCATAATTTTTTGAACCGTTATATCTCAAAAACGGTGACTTTTTGGAACAAAATATTGATACACATTTTATAGATAATTATATGTTCTACAATATTTGTCTGGAGTAATTTTAACATAAAAGTTGACGTTTGCAGAAAATGGTGAAAAACGCATTTTTTTGCCTCTTGAATACAATTTTTCCATACAGGGAAACTAATATTTTATTCATAATTATGTTTTGAACAATTTCACCGACTCTCAGCTTGTAGGGAATTTATGTAACTTCACCCTTGTTATTTGATCTCAATTGACCGGTCTAAATAGAATGAGCTCTGTATTTACCATTCTCTTCGAAACCCACAAAAATTCCGTTTCGATCCTACCCACCGGCGACAGTACCTAGAAAGTTTATTAAGGGTCATAAATACCGTACAGACCGTCCTATTTCGTACAATGGGCGTGCCTGTTTTCAGTTCCTTGAAATTTTCGCTTGGTGCCATCTAGCGGAATTGGAGTTTGGCAGCAAGGTGTTGTACAGCCTTAAGGTAATATTATTCAAATAACAAAATTTGAAATTTTTAATTATTGCAAGTTCACAATGTTCTCCACACTTTGGCGCAGTCTGAGAACAATGGACCGGGAATATTCGAGATCTGGGATTGTTTCACCTTTTCCAGTATAAACTATGATGTTGAAGGTGTAACCCTCTGGCAAACAAAGTTTATAGAGTTTGACGCCGTATTTATGTGTCTTGTTCGGTATATATTGACGAAACTTGAGTCTTCCTCGAAATGGCACCATAGATTCGTCTATCACTAGTATCTTTCCAGGTTCAAGCACACTCTGAAAGTTTCGAAGTAACATCGAAACCAATTTTTCAATTTCGTACAAACGATTGGTAGAATCATCACATGTTTCGTTGTTCTCAAAATGGAGTAATTTGAGTAATAAAAGGTAACGATCTCGACGAAACACACTTGTAATAAATTTGTTGAAAAATATATCGTCTTTTGACCAGTATAAATTGATATGGGGAACTTCTGTTAAGCCCATGGCTAGAGTAACACCTAAAGCTCGAATTTCGTCTCGATTTGTTTCAGTCCATGCATTTAAGCGAGACTTTCTCGAAGGGTTAGTATTTAGTAACTGTTGAGCCGCATAATTGTTGGTTTCAGTAACTATCAGATCTAGTATATCCTACGTAATAAAAAAATATTTCATCAGATGATTATATCGACTCAATTCCTTTCAACTTAAAAATTTCAGAAATGGTGCAATTTAGGATAAAAGATGATGAATGATTTTATCTGATTTAGTTCAAGTGATATTTATTTTTCTTGGAATTCAAGTAATCTGTACAGTAGTAGTGAGAAACCCACAAGAAATGGAATAAATCTATTGATACCAAAATATGCATGACTGTTATCAAAAACCTTCTACAAGAGATCATTTCAATCAATATTGTCGTTTGAATATAACAGGTGAGAATTGAGAATGCAATATTTTTATGAAATTGCAACACATCATATCTTTTGAACGAGGCCAAATTCGGAAAAATGTTATAGGAAGAAAATGTTTCCTTTGAAATCAACAATCTAAGGTTTGAATTAACGCAGTAGTCAAAGACTCACCCTGTATATCGTCATTTTATCTAAATAGGTATCTCATTCTGTAGGGTTTGATCAAAATGATAAAAGGATTATGTTAACTTTCACATTACCTTATTGACTTGTCCACTCCTTTCAGGAACTCCCTGGTGGTGAACGTAATTCTCCTCGGAGCTGCATTCTTGCTCTACCAGCATTTCCAGCTACCAAACGACACTGAAGAAAACCCCGTGGATCTGCTTGAGATCAGGCACCTTCTCGTCAACAATTACACTGGAACCATTGACAGAGAAGTGATGAAACTCTTCGGAAATGTGGAAACCCTAACTGTGACCAACAGCTACATACCATACATCAAAGAAGACTTCTTCAACTCCTTGACGAACTTGAGGAAGCTCTATTTAAGTGGAAACGTCATCATTGAAGAAGAACTAGCTGATATAACTAAGTGCTGCAAGTATCTGACTGATATCGAATTGTTCAATAGCGGAGCATCTGTTTTTACTTCTGCTGAGTGGAAGAAGACCGGTGACCTACCTGCCTTGGAGAGGATTTTCATGCATGGCGAAAACATCGCCGAATTAGGTTCTGACCTCCTTGCAAACCCTCACTTGAGGGAGGTAACCATTAAGTTTAGTAAAACGTTCGGACCTATCTCTGATGGAGCTTTCAACAAAGTGGGGCAATTGGAATTTCTTAATTTGCAAGGCAACAAGTTAAAGAAGATTTCTAAAGCTCTTTTAACTCCCTTGAAGAACCTGAAAGAGTTGAACTTGGCTGATAATGACTTACAGACGTTATCTTCAGATTCATTACCCTCAATGCCAAAGTTAGAGAAATTGAGTATCGGTAACAATCCACTGAGAACTTTGAACTTGAATGGAATAAAAAAATTGGCTCCTAAATTGAGAGAGATCGATGTAACTGGTATCAAAGAGATTGATCTACCAAATATTGAAGGTGTTAAATATGTACAGTCCTAGATTTTGTCATTTTTCATTAAATGGTGAAAATTTATTTGATTTCTTATTAAATTCATCCATTCGTTTGCTCTTATTTATTTTTCATTTTGATCTCTAACTTTACAATATATCAGTTGTCAAAAATATTACCTGTGTTAAATGAAGGTTTGAGCTTCATGAAATTTACAATTCAGCATCAAGTAACAACCAATTGGGGGGAACATAGGTACTCATTTTTGCACCCTGTTCCTAGTGATGGCTCCAAATTAAAATATTTTTTATAAAAACACAACTCTTCAGAGAATGTTACATAATTTACCATTAAAAAAAAATATTTTAGCTGAAAGTCATACTGAATTCTTTCGCTAGTGATTTTCCAGCAGTGTATTGGTGAAAATATTGAAATTTCTGAATTTTAATCACTATTCGATGGAACTCTTCAAGAGATATTACCCATGTATCATATCAACTTGTCCAATACAATTTAGTAGATAAACGACAGACGGGCGAAAGAGGAAGGCAAAAATAAACTATCAGATTTCTGATTGGCCAGCGACTTACCTCCCTTAATGCCCCTGGTTTGGTTCTGAATCACCATGTTTTTGTAATTATCTCAGAAAATGTTCAGAACTTAGTGGTAAAACGACAAATGGGCTAACTTTAATATCTAATTGTAGCTACTGTACAAAGGGAACGCGGTAAGACGATCAGGTTTCTGATTAGCCTATGCCTTTTCTTATAAATGCCCTTGCATTGTACTGAATCATGTTTTTGTAATAATCTCTGGAAATTGTCAGAATTTAAGTTGAACGTAGTCACGTAATAGTGAGGCTTTAGATCCTGCTATCGGCACTGTTTAACTGAAGGGGGCGACAGTAGACGATGAGGTTTCTGATCCATGTCCATAATGGACCATGGGAGCCATATATTTCAATTGACCAAACAGCAGTTTCGTTATCCATGTTTCTTGATTAAATACGCCCACACTCAATTACCGACGAACGAACAATAAAAACATTCGCGCGCGGCTGGTAACAGACACTGCCGCGCGCGGCAGTCGCGCTGTGATTGGACACACCTTTAAAAGGAGAAGGCGACAGTAGACGATCAGGTCTCTGAATGGCCAGTGAACTATCTTGCAGAATGTCCATGTTTAAGTACTGAATCATCATGTTTTCGTAATGATCTCAGGAAATTACCAGAATTCAGAAGTTGTACGATAGATGGGCGGGTCTCAAGATCTCATTTTTGGCACTGTATGAAAGGGTGGGGACAAGACGTTCTAGTTTCCGATTGGCCAGCGCCTTATCTGTCTAAATGCCCTTGTTTTAGTACTGAAACATCATGTTTTTGTAATGATCTCAGGAATTGACCAGAATTCAGAAGTTGAACAATAGATGGGCGGGGCTCAAGATCTTATTTTAGGCACTGTATGAAAGGGTGGCGACAAGACGATCTGGTTTCTGATTGGCGGGTGCCTTATCTATCTAAATGCCCTTGTTTAAGTACTGAATCATCATGTTTTCGTAATGATCTCAGGAATGACCAGAATTTAGAAGTTGAACGATAGATAGGCGATCATGTTTCTGTAATTATCTTGGAAAATGAACAGAATTCATTAAACAACGACAAATGGGCGATGTTTGAAATCTTATTGTCGGCAATGTTGAAGGAGGGATGCCATTATAGACGATCAGATTTCTGATTGGCCAGCGACTTACCTGTAATTATCTCAGGAAATGATCAGAATTTAGTAGTAAAGTTACAAAAGGGCGGGGCTTGAGATACTGTTGTCGGCACTGTAAGAAGGAGGAGGTTTCTGATTGGCCAACAACTTATCTTGATAAATGCCCTTGTTTTAATACTGAATCATGGTTTTGAATAATTCCAGGAAATTACCATAATTTACGCAGTAAGCATGACACATTTCAGATACATTTCATATGAGGTAAGGGTGAATCATTATGAAACATTTCAAAAGGGTCGTCACAGAATATATTACCTACAATTAGGTTTAACTTTTTATACTTAGAACTTGTTAATAAAATACAAGATTAAACTTACCACAACCAGTAACATTCGATGTTTTTTCTCGATTTCTCTCTCGATTTATTGTGATATTCTTTGCACCTAGTATCCCATAATGGACCATGGGAGCCATATATTTCAATTAACCGAACAGCAGTTTCGTTATCCATGTTACTTGATAAAATTCGTCCACACACAATTACCGACGAACGAACAGTAAAAACATTCGCGCGCGGCTGGTAACAGACACTGCCGCGCGCGGAAATAGTCCAATCACAGCGCGGCTGGCTGCTTGCGTCGTGCCGCGCTGTGATTGGACACACCTTTAAAAGGAGAAGACGACAATAGACGATCAGGTCTCTGAATGGCCAGTGAACAATCTTGCATAATGCCCTTGTTTAAGTACTGAATCATCATGTTTTCGTAATGATCTCAGGAAATGACCAGAATTCAAAAGATAGATGGGCGGGGCTCAAGATCTCATTTTTGGCACTGCATGAAAGGGTGGAGACAAGAAGTTCTAGTTTCTGATTGTCCAGCGCCTTATCAGTCTAAATGCCCTTGTTTGAGTACTGAATCATCATGTTTTCGTAATGATCTCATGAATGACCAGAATTTAGAAGTTGAACAATAGATGGGCGGGGCTCAAGATCTTATTTTTGGCACTGTATGAAAGGGTGGCGACAAGACGATCTGGTTTCTGATTGGCCGGTGCCTTATCTATCTAAATGCCCTTGTTTTGGTATTGAATCATTATGTTTTTGTAATGATCTCAGAAAATCACCAGAATTTAGAAGTTGAACGATAGATAGGCGATCATGTTTCTGTAATTATCTTGGAAAATGAACAGAATTCATTAAACAACGACAAATGGGCGATGTTTGAAATCTTATTGTCGGCAATGTTGAAGGAGGGATGCCATTATAGACGATCAGATTTCTGATTGGCCAGCGACTTACCTGTAATTATCTCAGGAAATGATCAGAATTTAGTAGTAAAGTTACAAAAGGGCGGGGCTTGAGATACTGTTGTCGGCACTGTAAGAAGGAGGAGGTTTCTGATTGGCCAACAACTTATCTTGATAAATGCCCTTGTTTTAATACTAAATCATGGTTTTGAATAATTCCAGGAAATTACCATAATTTACGCAGTAAGCATGACACATTTCAGATACATTTCATATGAGGTATAGGTGAATCATTATGAAACATTTCAAAAGGGTCGTCACAGAATATATTACCTACAATTAGGTTTAACTTTTTATACTTAGTACTTGTTAATAAAATACAAGATTAAACTTACCACAACCAGTAACATTCGATGTTTTTTCTCGATTTCTCTCTCGATTTATTGTGATATTCTTTGCACCTAGTATCCCATAATGGACCATGGGAGCCATATATTTCAATTAACCGAACAGCAGTTTCGTTATCCATGTTACTTGATAAAATTCGTCCACACACAATTACCGACGAACGAACAGTAAAAACATTCGCGCGCGGCTGGTAACAGACACTGCCGCGCGCGAAATAATCCAATCACAGCGCGGCTGGCTGCTTGCGTCGTGCCGCGCTGTGATTGGACACACCTTTAAAAGGAGAAGACGACAATAGACGATCAGGTCTCTGAATGGCCAGTGAACAATCTTGCATAATGCCCTTGTTTAAGTACTGAATCATCATGTTTTCGTAATGATCTCAGGAAATGACCAGAATTCAAAAGATAGATGGGCGGGGCTCAAGATCTCATTTTTGGCACTGCATGAAAGGGTGGAGACAAGACGTTCTAGTTTCTGATTGTCCAGCGCCTTATCTGTCTAAATGCCCTTGTTTAAGTACTGAATCATCATGTTTTTGTAATGATCTCAGGAAATGAACAGAATTTAGAAGTTGAACAATAGATGGGCGGGGCTCAAGATCTTATTTTTGGCACTGTATGAAAGGGTGGCGACAAGACGATTTGGTTTCTGATTGGCCGGTGCCTTATCTATCTAAATGCCCTTGTTTAAGTACTGAATCATCATGTTTTCGTAATGATCTCAGGAATGGCCAGAATTTAGAAGCTGAACGATAGATAGGCGATCATGTTTCTGTAATTATCTTATAAAATGAACAAAATTTATTAGTTAAACGACAAATGGGCGAGGTTTGAGATCTTATTGTCGGCAATGTTGAAGGAGGGATGCGATAATAGACGATCAGATTTCTGATTGGCCAGCGACTTACCTGTAATTATCTCAGGAAATGACCAGAATTTAGTAGAAAAATTACAAAAGGGCGGGGCTTGAGATTTTGTTGTCGGCACTGTAAGAAGGAGGAATTTTCTGATTGGCCAGCGACTTATCTTGATAAATGCCCTTGTTTTGGTATTGAATCATGATGTTTTTGTAATGATCTCAGGATATGACCACAATTTAGAGGTTGAACGATAGATGGGCGGGGCTCAAGATCTCATTTTTGGCACTGTGTGAAAGGGTGGCGACAAGACGATCTGGTTTCTGATTGGCCAGCGCCTTATGTGTCTAAATGCCCTTGTTTAAGTACTGAATCATCATGTTTTCGTAATGATCGCATACATGACCAGAATTTAGAAGTTGAACAATAGATGGGCGGAGCTCAAGATCTTAATTTTGGCACAGTATGAAGGGATGGTGACAAGACCATCTGGTTTCTGATTGGCCAGAGCCTTATGTGTCTAAATGCTCTTGTTTAAGTACCGAATCATCATGTTTTCGTAATGATCTCATGAATGACCAGAATAAAGAAGTTGAGCGATAGATAGACGATCATGTTTTTGTAATTATCTTAGAAAATGAACAGAATTTATTAGTTAAACGACAAATGGGCGAGGTTTGAGATCTTATTGTCGGCAATGTTGAAGAAGGGATGCGATTATAGACGATCAGATTTCTGTTTGGCCAGCGACTTACCAGTAATCATCTCAGGAAATGATCAGAATTTAGTAGTAAAATTACAAAAGGGCGGGGCTTGAGATACTGTTGTCGGCACTGTAAGAAGGAGGAGGGTGATGGAACTCAGTTTTAAGCGTAAGTTGTGAATGTGGATATGCAGAAGAAACAATACCTCATCTCATCAATGATTGTCCCATATACAGGGTGTCTCAAGTTCGAGTGCCTATTAGACGTTTCTGGAGAACTAGACATATTTGAAATCTGAAAATTGGGATTATGATATTGTTCGAAGTTCTCTACAGAGCTAAAATATTTTCGAAGCCCAAAAACTTCCGGTTATACAGGGAGTGAAAATAAATTCGACGAATTTTTCCATTCCTGGTATGATCGAGTATTCAATAGTGAATACATTTTTGTTAAAACCATTGTATTAAATCGAATAGTTTTCAAAATATCCAAAAAAACTGGAAAAAAAATCAAATATGTTCAGTCAGTAATATGTTCATTATTCTTATTTTAAATATCCTGAGCGTAAACCGTTTTCACAACATCGAAGAGGAAGGATGTGAAAAGGTCATGCATCTTTTGGATTTCAAAAATATCATCACAGAGTGTTTCAAATTTTGTGTTGAAAATTGTGATCTTAAATTGGCCATAACTTCGGTTTTTCAAATAAGAACCCTATTTTTTATAATTATGTTGGATTCTGCGGTCTTATAACATATTTTATGTTATTAGCAACATGACTTATCGTGCCATTGAGATGTTTCAGGGATATTATTCATTGAAATAAATTTTATTATATTAGTCCTTGTTAAACAAAAATATTAGAAGGTTCTTGTCAATAAATTGAACAAATTTAAGAAAAATTTTGTTTTGTTCGTCTAACAAATTGCACAGAACTAAAGTGAAAAACTAAAGCAATACCCTCAATGAATTTCAATAAGTATTGAATAAACTATTATCTTCGCTAGATGAAGCAATTAATTCAATAGCTTTCAAGTGTTTATTTTTAATAAACTCATTTGTCACTACTCCGTTTCACTCACAGAAACACACGTTTTCCTTGTGACAATACTTAAACAAGGGCATTTAGACACATAAGGCGCTGACCAATCAGAAACCACATCGTCTTGTCGCCACCCTTTCACACAGTGCCAAAAATGAGATCTTGAGCCCCGCCCATCTATCGTTCAACTTCAAAATTGTGGTCATATCCTGAGATCATTACAAAAACATGATTCAATACCAAAACAAGGGCATTTATTAAGATAAGTCGCTGGCCAATCAGAAAACTCCTCCTTCTTACAGTGCCGACAACAAACTCTCAAGCCCCGCCCTTTTGTAATTTTACTACTATATTTTGGTCATTTCCTGAGATAATTACAGGTAAGTCGCTGGGCAATCAGAAATCTGATCGTCTATTATCGCATCCCTCCTTCAACATTGCCGACAATAAGATCTCAAACCTCGCCCATTTGTCGTTTAACTAATAAATTCTGTTCATTTTCTAAGATAATTACAAAAACATGATCGCCTATCTATCGCTCAACTTCTAAATTCTGGTCATTTCCTGGGATCATTACAAAAACATGTTGATTCAATACCAAAACAAGGTCATTTAAATAGATAAGGCGCCGGCCAATCAGAGACCAGATCGTCTTGTCGCCACCCCTTCATAGAGTGCCAAAAATAAGATCTTGAGCTCCACCCATCTATTGTTCAACTTCTAAATTCTGGTCATTTCCTGAGATCATTTCGAAAACATGATGATTCAGTACTTAAATAAGGGCATTTAGACACATAAGGCGCTGGACAATCAGAAACCAGATCGTCTTGTCGCCACCCTTTCACACATTGCCAAAAATGAGATCTTGAGCCCCGCCCATCTATCGTTCAACTTCTAAATTGTGGTCATATCCTGAGATCATTACAAAAACATGATGATTCAATACCAAAACAAGGGCATTTATCAAGATAAGTCGCTGGCCAATCAGAAAACTCCTTCTTACAGTGGCGACAACAAAATCTCAAGCCCCGCCCTTTTGTAATTTTACTACTAAATTCTGGTCATTTCCTGAGATAATTACAGGTAAGTCGCTGGCCAATCAGAAATCTGATCGTCTATAATCGCATCCCTCCTTCAACATTGATGACAATAAGATTTCAAACCTCGCCCATTTGTCCACTCTTCGCACAGCATCTCTAGCCCTACTCTTTTCTGCAGCTGAGTATTGTTGCTCTGTTTGATTTAATAGTGCACACACACAAAAAATTGATGCACAATTGAAAACTTCAATGAGAGTAATTAATGGCACCATAAGATCTACACCGGTTCACTGGTTACCAGTTTTGTCTAATATTGTCCCTCCCTATATTCGCAGACAGACTGCAGCTCTGAATTCTTGGAACAAATATCATTCTTTTCCCAATTTATTCCCAATTATTTAATATAGTCCACAAAATAGAATTCCCAGATTCAAGTCAAATAAACCATTATGGCATAATACGTTCTTCAATATGAACATAAGCGATAAAGATTTATGGAAGACTGAGTGGAACTCTTACGAAATGTTCAATAAGTATCTCGTTTCTGATCCTTCTGAAGAAATTCCTGGTTTTGATCTTCCAAAAAAAATTTGGAAAATTCTTAATCATCTGAGAACAGGTCATGGTCGCACCAACAGCATGCTATTCAGATAGAACTCAGTTCCTAGCGCAAGTTGTGAATGTGGAGAATCAGAAGAAACAATACTACATCTCATCGATACTTGTCCCATATATAAGTTTCAAGATCGCTTTAGGGCTATTCACGATGTTTCCGATTTTTTCTTGGAATGGGTTATAAATTTCAATAGAATATGATATGTATTTTTATTATTCAGTTCTTATTTCTGCTTTTGTCTTTTCATTTCCAGATTCGATGTGGGCAACTTGAAGAAGTCTCTGTTTCCATCAATAGAAGACCACTCTTGAAGAAAGAAGTCCCTAAAATATATTTCAACTTATTTTTGTACTTTTACACTTAGGCGGGGAGCCAGGGTTTTTTACTGGGTTTTTTTCCTGGGCTTTTATGTTATACGCCGAATTGTATGACACCCCGTCACTAACCCCTGACCTATATGCTTTATTGTTTACTAACTAAATATTGTAAGCCAAAAGTTCAAAATAATATATATGTATATAGTTTCTTCTGTGAACTTATGAGTTGATGTTTTTTATAGCATAGCACAGATTATTAATTCATTGGTTTGTCGCTGCAAATGAATACAATTTTTAGAATAATTTGAGAAAAGATTAACATATTAGTATTACATTTATATTATTATAATTTCAGAATACCAAATACTTCGTTCAAGATTGTTCTTGGGTTGATTCCGTCGAAAAGTTCAGCAGTGATGGGCATCTGAAATTTATTTTTCTCAATAACATAAACTTAAGAATCATTTAAATAGCGTTAAAAGAAAAAAATTGTGCATATATGGAGGATACTTCGAATTTGCATATTCTGAAAATTCATCTTCGTTTAGTGGAACCTACGTGGAGATTCAATAGTCGATACCTTGAGTACTATTCATACTGAATAATTATTTATTCAATTGAAAGACCATTACTTCAAACTGATTAAAAATCTAGATCAAAATGAAGTATAGATGACCCGTTATATTTCCAAATAGGGAATCAAATGCGTTGAAATTTACTGCACGTGCAGTAGAGAATGGAAACTTTCAATAAGTTCAACAGTCATACAAATCAATCTTAAGAAATCAAATTAGGTTAAATGAATAATTAAAAAATGAATTGAATTCCTTCATAACCCTAAAGGCTCCTTATCTCATAAACCCATTGTAATGCGGTAATTACCTCAACGACCTTAGGAAACCTTTGCTAGATGCAATGTTTTTATTATGATTATCAATTTTTTGAATAGACAAACAATCGGTATCAATCTATTATATAAAGACAGAAATCCTCGAACTTGAATCAGTTTTTGAGTTGCACAGCCTGAAAAATATAGCCCAAACATGTGAGTTCAATTTGTTTATTTACGTGTTTTCTTTGAATTATTTATATTTGGATGCATTACATAGTCAGTCGAAGGGTAATTGTTCTCTAACACTTTATAACAAGTCATCGGCTTACTACAATGTCTTACTACCGTAAGACATATTTTTTTATTCAACATAATTTCACTTAATAGTGATAAACTAATTCTAGCAAACTTTTCAATACCAGTTTTGTAGTATGACTTGTCCTTTGCTTCAATATAGGCCTTTGTTCAGTGATAACCACTTTATTCGACGAAAATTCTAAGCAGGGAATTCTTATGGGACCTAGAACAGGAAATAGTCGCTGGGGATCAGATCTGGACAATACAGTGGATGAGGAAGCAATTCGAAGCTAAGTTTATGGATTCTTTTCCTTGTGCATTATTTGGGCTAAGCAACTCTTGTTTTTTTCTTCAAACGATCCCATAAAGCTATGCAATAGTCGCTATTGATTGTCTTTCCTTTCTCAAGGCAGTCAATGAAAATTATTCAGTGTGCATCCCAAATTACAGTGGCTTCTTGCGTTTTTCTACGCTATTCACTTTAAAAATCGAAATCGCGATTCATGGTACAGGGGGTGAAAAAATCAATCGTGAAAAATCAATTTTTTCAAATTAGAACCCCATTTTTTTATGGCATATATTGAATCTACGTTAAAAAAATAATGTGAGTGTATGCATCACACCCTTGCCCTAAAGTGGATATTTTCTGAGTTATTCACAAAAAACTGTTTTTCGTCTTGAACTTTCAGCTATTTCATTTCCCTTCACGTCAAAAAAATGAAATTTTCAGGAACTGTTACTTAAACCATGTTTTAGATTTTACTAACCTAATATGCATGAGAAAAAAGTTACAGGTTGTTCCTAAATAGATGGCGAATTTGGATTCGAATTTGTATCGGAAACCTCTTTATTTCAACTAATCGGCCATCGGTTTTCTCTCCAGTGATAAATAAATAATTCCTTATGAACCATATGCAAAAACTTACCATGTTTTACATTCTTTTTTTAATGATAGATATCATTAATTACATCTGCCAAATTCCTCTCTATTCAGTAGCATTTTGTGTTTACTATTAATTTGGTGATAATTCGTATTAAGTTATAAAATCGATCACTATGCCTAATTTTACCAATGAAGATTATTTAAATCTCATTCTACTTCATGGAGAATGTAATAAAGTTGTAGATAGAACGATTCGACTGTTCATTGAGAGGTTTCCTGACCGACCCAGACCAACGAGAGATACCATTAACAGAACCATGACAAACTTGAGAAATGTCGGATCTTTCGTTAAGAAAACTATACACAGAGAAAAAGTGTAGTAGAAGATGGGAACAACGAAATTACAGTTCTTGCATATTTTCGTGTGAATCCTCAAAATTCTCTCAAAGATGCCGAGATTGCTCTGGGATTATCTCAATCGAGTTTTGCGAAGCTATGATGATTCGATTTCAAGAGAATGAAAACTTTTTGGACTGTATAATTTGGACAGATGAATCGAATTTCACAAAGAATAGTTCTTTCAATAGGCATAACAGTCATTGGGATGAAGAGAACAATAACCACTTCAGACAATGGAACTTTCAAGAGACCTGGAGTTTCAATGTTTTTTGCGCCATCAAAAATAATGCAATTCTCGATGTTCACATTTATGATGGGACTTTTAACTGGTAAGATAGAACACTACACATGTTTGCATTATTTAAAGAATGTTCTCCCTTAGAAGATAGATATTCTGACATATTGACTCAAATAATTGAGCCGCTAGTACAGAACCATAATGACTTATGGTATCAACAAGATGGCGCGCCTCCACACAATTCATTCGATGTGTCAAATATCCTATACAGGCTACATTACATGAAAATTCGTTCAGTAGTTTCCCGTATAAATATGGGTGAGGTGTGAAAGACCCTGTATATATATGTCAATATATACCTGATATTTATGGGAGTCCATATAGATGGAGATTAGATGAAGTGTGGTGTTGGTCTCAATCTAATGTATGCATCAAAAAATTCTTTTCTATATTTATGTAAGATTTTATTAATATGCGTTTCAACATATGGAGGTAGGATCTTCTGTTATTATCAATCAACCAAATATGACCGTAGCGTTTAGTTTTTCTGTTGAAAGTATGTTAATAAAATTATCTGATTTAACATCGTTCAGAGCTGCTTGTTCTAATTTGTTTTAATTAGAAACAGGTTTTTAGTGGTGTTTGCCTAGTAAGGCTCTATTTTTCCATCAATAGAAGAAGTATTCTCAGGATTCTTCATTCTTAAATGTCTATCGAAACGTCAGAAGCAAGAACAATAATGATATTCGATACCGCCCAAATAATAATTCTATACGACTTCCATCATTGAACATATCTCCCATGAAACTTTGAGTGTAAGCTGATGTAGCGATTTCAAAAAAATTAATTATCAATTTGTTCAAGGTTCTCCAAAACATTCCTCCACCTCCTGCCCCTACTGGCAACCATCGTATTTGCCCGTGAGGACACCAAAAGACATCCAACGGACGTCCTCAACGTCAAAAACCTCCTAATCAAAGACTACACGGGACCTCTTCGATATGACACTCTTGAGCTCTTCCGTAATATCGAATCTCTTGAATTGAAGAACTGCAACTTCACTCCCTTCCACGAAAGTTTTCTCCATCCTCTGACGAAACTGAAGCGCCTAGCCATCTCCAACAACGTCATGGAACGTGTCGATCATGATACCAGTGGTTGCTGCGAACACCTAGAAGACCTGGAGCTCACAAACAGCGGAGTTGGTGATCTGGAAGAGACTGAATTGAAGAAAATCGGTGCTATGAAGTCCCTTAAAAGGCTTTCTTTTCATAATGAGAAGATCCCGGTTCTACACGAAGACACTTTAACAGATACCAACTTGGTTGACGTAACTATCAAGCACTGCAACCTTGCCAGCATCGAGGACAACGCTTTCAAGTACCTCCAGAAGCTTGAAAACCTGAACTTGAGGAACAACAAGTTGAAGGAGATCAGGAAAGAAGTTTTTGCACCTTTGACCAATGTTAAAGTGATCAACTTGAGAGGAAACTCCTTGGAAAAGCTTACCACTGATATGATTCCATCACTTCCTAATTTGGAGGTACTGATTGTTTCACATAACCCAATAAAGGAGTTCAACCTTGAAGGTGTGAAGAATGTTGCTCCAAAATTGAGAACGGTTGATGTTTCTGGTATAGAGCTTAACACTGAGAAATCTGGTGGTGTTGAGTTGGTGAAAAATTCAATTTTGTAATTTTAAATTAACGACTGTCATTAAATTATTTAAGTTTTATATTGTTTTTTTATTTGATGACCTATTATCTGAAAAATATAAGTACGGTGACACCATTGAAATAAACTGCTCAACAAGAGATGTGGATAATATGATCAATTGTACGATTTGAGGTAATTATTCAGAAATAATATAATACAAACACAACCCCCATGATGTATGATATGCACAAACCTTTATCTCAAATTAAATACAAAGGTTCTGAACGTATCAACCGCTTCATCAGGTGTCGAAAAACGCTGACCTCTCATTATATTTTTTACGTACGTGAATAAAAAGAAGTGATTCGGTGCCAAGTCAGGACAATACGACGGATGACTCATCAAATCGATACTTTGAGTTTTCAAAAATGCAGTTGTTTGAGCGGATGTGTGACAGCTTGCATTGTCGTGGTGAAGGGTGATCCTTCTTCGACCGTTGATTTTCCTGATTCCTTGGAAGACAACTGGCAAATAAATGGTTGTGTACAACTCAGAATTAACTCTTCTGCATTGTCTTAGTAGAACGATTGCGACATGTCCAGTTTTTCAGAAAAAACAGACGACCGACCATTTGTTTGGAAGTGCCTCGTGTGCGAGCAACTTTTGTTGGGTTTGGCTCATCTTGAAATACCTATTCAGTCGACTGCTGACCAATCGACACCAGCATTCATTTGAGTGACAGGCAAATTGTGTGGAATCAAATGCGAACAAATTTATTTGACGTTCAAATGCTCATGCAATATTTTATAAAATTTTGGGGCAAATCCGTCCAAATATCCCGTAAAGCGTTAGAAAGATCCTCCAGGTTATTGATCGGTTGTTCAAAGGTTGACAATTGTCTAGACATCTCAGACCAGACATGTTCGATGCAATTCATGTCTGGAGAGCGAGCTGGCCAGTCCATCCTATCAATAGCATGAGTTTCTAGCGCTTCATTAACCAGACGACTACGGTGTGGACGGGCATTATCGTCAATTAAAATGAAATTCTCGTCCAAGGCAGCCGCAAACGGAACAATTATGGGTTCAATAATCATATCGTGATATCTCTGGCTGGTCATTGTGGTGTTCTGCAGAACAACCAACTCTGTGCGTTGGTTCAAACAAATGTCTCCCCAAACACATATATTACCTCCGCCAAAAGCTGTTGTGGGTACCATAAACTGTTCTGCATACCTTCGACCTCTTTCCCTCCAAGCAAGAATACGTCCATCGGAGTTGACCAAAGGAAATCTAGACTCATCCGTAAATAAACATCGGCTCCAATCTTCAACTGTCCAATTGCGGTGCTCCTCAGCCCATTGCCGTCGATGAACCTGGTGTTCCCTATTCAAACGGGGATGTTGCACCCTCCAACGTGCTCTCAAACCACGAACATGTAGTCGTCGTCTTACAGTCTGGTTCGAAATTAGAACTCCTGTTGCAACTATCAGTGATCTATTGAGCCGCGACGCCGGGTAAGTGAGATTTCTCTTAGCATTGAAGATCAAAAGACGATCTTGGGCAGCTGTTGTACTGCGCTGCCGACCCCCCCCCATGAACATAAGCTACTGAGTCGTTTTGGATGAACCTATTCCAAGCCCGACTCACGACACTTTGCGAAGCATTCAACCGCCGGGACACTTCTCGCTGGGATAAACCTTCCTGTATCCACCGTATGGTTTGGTCCAGTTGCACAGGAGCCAAACGTCTTCAATTATTGTCACCTTATGTGTTTGAACGAGAAAAAAAAAACAGATTCAATAACAAATACCACATTGCTTTTCACTCCAACTGTAACAGCCTACAAATAATAATCGATTTTGTGAACAAGAGCCGATGAATTGAGGAAAAATTTGATATAATCAACTCAAAACATCTTAATTTTTCCTTAGAGAACATATAATATACAGATATTCACGAGATAACTTGAAAAAAATACAAATGAAGAGAAGGTCATAAGTGATCCCTAGCAATTGTTGATCAGTGTAGTTGTCCCATATATAAATTTCAAGATGGTTTTAGGGCTATTCATGATCTATATGCTTTATTGTTGCTAACTAAATATTGTAAGCCAGAAGTTCAAAAGAATATATATAATTATACTCACTAATTTCAATGCTGTGATCCCAAATCTTGATATTTCTTTGAGCATTGTTTTTTATTTTCTCTCAAATAGCTGTACTATGTGATAAAATTGCCATTTTGCTTAGTTAAGAAAAAGTAGGATTATCCTCATCATTTCAAATTAATTTACATTTACTTTAAGTTTCAGTCGTTATGGTGAACATTTCATTAATGAATTGTCTAATTCATTTAGGATACTAAATGGTATAATACATGTTATTTTTTAGTGGATGCTCGGATTATGTTTTATTATTGAAACTGAGATACTTACTCCAGTGAAAGAGAGTTTTAGGGATTTTTGATGAGGTCCGACGAATATCTTATGAATAATTATCTAGCATGTGGATTTCCACAAAATTTGGCAGAATGATTTCTATTGACGTTGTTCAAACGATTTTCAAATCGATGAGATGGATATTCCAGGAGTTATTGAGAAAACAAATGCGAGATGCTAGTAACTCAAGAACCCTTCGACATACACTGATCAACAATTGCTAGGGATCACTTATGAACTTCTCTTCATTTGTATTTCTTTCAAGTTATCTCGTGAATATCTGTACATTATATGTTCTCTAAGGAAAAATTAAGATGTTTTGAGTTGATTATATCAAATTTTTTCTCACTTCATCGACTCTTGTTCAAAAAATCGATTATTATCTGTAGGCTGTTACAGGTGGAGTGAAAAGCAATGTGGTATTTGTTATTAAATATGTTTTTTTCTCTCGTTCAAACACATAAGGTGAAAATAAGTGAAGCAATGAGAACAATATCAGGTTATCAGTCATGCCGAGAAGACGTTTGGCTCCTGTGCAACTGGACCAAATCATACAGTGGATACAGGAAGGTTTGCCCCAGCGAGAAGTGTCCCGGCGGTTGAATGTTTCGCAAAGTGTCGTGAGTCGGGCTTGGAATAGGTTCATCCAAAACGACTCAGTAGCTTATGTTCATGGGGGAGGTCGGCAGTGCAGTACAACAGCTGCCCAAGATCGTCTTTTGATCTTCAATGCTAAGAGAAATCTCACTTACCCGGCGTCGCGGCTCAATAGATCATTGAGAGTTGCAACAGGAGTTCTAATTTCGAACCAGACTGTAAGACGACGACTACATGTTCGTGGTTTGAGAGCACGTAGGAGGGTACAACGTCCCCGTTTGAATAGGGAACACCGGGTTCATCGACGGCAATGGGCTGAGGAGCACCGCGATTGGACAGTTGAAGATTGGAGCCGATGTTTATTTACGGATGAGTCTAGATTTTGTTTGGTCAACTCCGATGGACGTATTCTTGCTTGGAGGGAAAGAGGTCGAAGCTATGCAGAACAGTTTATGGTACCCACAACAGCTTTTGGCGGAGGTTCTATATATGTATGGGGAGATATTTGTTTGAACCAACGAACAGAGTTGGTTGTTCTGCAGAACACCACAATGAACAGCCTGAAATATCACGATATGATTATTGCACCCATAATTGTTCCGTTTGTGGCTGCCTTGGGCGAGAATTTCATTTTAATTGACGATAATGCCCGTCCACACTGTAGTCGTCTGGTTAATGAAGCGCTAGAAACTCATGCTATTGATGGGATGGACTGGCCAGCTCGCTCTCCAGACATGAATTGCATCGAACATGTCTGGTCTGAGATGTCTAGACAATTGTCAACCTTAGAACAACTGATCAATAACCTAGAGGACCTTTCTATCGCTTTACGGGATATTTGGACGAATTTGCCCCAAAATTTTATAAATCGTTTGATTGAAAGTATGCCTCGTAGGGTAGAATGCTTAAGACGAGCCCGTGGGAGACCAAGTAGGTACTAGCTTAACCGAAACTTCAGCCTTCTTGTGGTTTCATCATAAAATTTTTATGTTATTCAAACACGGAATTTTGAGTGTTCCTAATAAAGTCTTTTTTTCTCTCCAACTTTCCATTTTTTCATTCTTTTCTCAAGTGAACCATATTATCAACTGAAAATACTCTGATATCTGACTAAATTTATAATCTTGGAGCGAATATTTCAGAAATAAATTTAGAGAAAGTGATCCCTATCAATTGTTGAGCAGTGTATTTGGCCCAACAACGAACTTAACCGAAATATTTTATTATTCTTCCATTCCGAAAATAACAGCTTCTTCATCAGATATTAAATTAACGTTTAATTCTAGTGAAATACCTAAAATGAAAAACAAAACTCAACAACGATATATTTTATAAAAAAATTCATAAATTCAACAAAACACGATTACACTGAAACACAAATATTTCAAGGAAAATTGAAATTCATCAGAGTTCATCTCTGATTTTCAACAATTTTTCGTTTTCATCGAAAGACAACGAATCCCAAAATTTGCGGTTTCCAAATTCTTCTGTTTCTTCCAAAGATAGAACTGTAGATATCCTTATGTACTTCAAGGGATCATTAGGATTCTTGGATACCTCAGGCCATTCCATATCGGCTGGAGTTTTTCTGTAAGAGATTAAATGTCACTTATACTTTTCATCGTACATCTGTGTTTATTTAATTTTTTTGTAAAATGGTACTTGATGTGCAGGGTTTAATTTTAACAATGAAGTAATGAAATTTGGCAGTGCTATTTTTCAAGCCTGTAAAGAACATCATACAAACGAGGGTTGCCTCAAATACATCGGGATTACAGAACAAGAGGAAATATTAATCATCGAAAATAGTTTTATTGTTTCTCAAAATATTCACTGCTATTTAATTCCGGGCTCATACGCGTAAATTCACGATTCATCACCTATCATGATGTCGTTGACGTGCTTCTAAGCACCGCGATCGTATTTTTAGAGCATTTCTTTCGACTAATCGACACGAGAAGCATGAGCCAAATGGACGCATTCCTTAAATGTTATTGCCATTCATCAAAGAAAACCGCTTAAGAATTCGTTCAAAGCTTGAACAACGGTTTCAAGAAAAAGGTGCGTTTTTTTTAACGTATTATAACTATAGCACCTATTTTCATTGAGAGTAAGCTCTACAACATGGGTTTTCGGGGTATATTTCTGCGATGGCTGGTTGATTATACCTCTAAGCGGAAAATATCAGTTAGAGTTAACAATGTACAATTCGAATTAGAACTCGGAGTTCCTCAGGGCTCTGTCCTAGGACCACTAATATTTATACTGTTCATAAACGATTTGCCCCATTATGTTAAGACAGATAAAATTATTATTTTCTCAGATGACACATCCTTTGTTGTGAGAGCGAAGAGTGTGGATGAGCTTGTTGGTCTCTGTAAGAATCTAGTTGAAAAGTTCAAGTCCTGGTGTCATGCAAACAGACTTATCTTAAATGTTGATAAAACTGAATTAATAAAATTCGAGTTAAGGCAGAGCATTCCTTTAACCCTTAATTGTGATTCAGATGTTCTTGTGTCTAAGGAGACAACAAAATTCCTGGGCCTTGTGGTTGACAGTGGACTACGGTGGACTGGTCATGTTGAATATCTTAGTAAGAAAATCTCTGTTGCCTACTATGCTATCAGTAGACTTAAGAGCTCGCTTCCACTCGGTGCTTTGATATCGGTCTACTACAGTCTGGTTTATAGTCACTTGTCATATAATGTTGAAATCTGGGGTGCTACTTCCGATTTGCATAGACTATTCATAGCACAAAAACGTATAATGCGAATGATGTTCGGATTAATGAACAGAACGTCTTGTAAACCTTGGTTCATAAAGAATGAAATATTGACACTTCCATGTATATATATTTACAAAAATCCTTCTCTATGCTAGAGATAATGAACAGAAATTTGCCAGCCTATCTTGTTTTCATAATTATGCTACAAGAAATATACATGTTTTCTCTTTTCCTGGCCATAAAACAAGCAAATTTGAGAAGTCGCCCATATACCAATGTGTAAAATTGTACAATAAATTGCCGAATGACATAAAATCACTGAATAAATTGAAATTTCGTAAAGTAGTGAAAAATTTACTTCAAAAGAAATGTTTTTACAGTGTTGAAGAATATCTTAATGATATTCTTTAGAATTAAGTTTGTTTTTTTCCCTTCTTCTTTATTCATTGTTGTGTATTAATTTGGTATAACTGACATGTCCTATACATTGTAGAATGTCTATCAGGATGAATAAATTATTCTATTCTATTCTAACCAGTTATGAAAGGAGACCAATTAAAAACCTGATCGTCTGTTTTCTCCACCTTCTGCCATGTCATACATTTGAATCAGTTCTTGAGATTATTACAAAAACACGATTATTCAGTATTGATATAAAGCAATTTGGCAAGATAATGACGCTGGCCAATTAAAAACGAGATCGTCTATTGTCGCCGCCCTCGTTTTAGATGAACTCATAATACGGTGCCGGCAATTGAACCTTAAACCTCGCCCATCTGCCATGTTGATGTAAATTTCGAATCAGTTCGAGAGAATATAAATTAAATACGTTGAGTCAGTATGCTAGATGTATTTTGAATGACAAATTGTGTGGGATCCAAGGCACAACAAATTTTTTTGATGTCTCACTTAAAACAGTGCTGTAATGACTTCATTACGAAACTGAAATAACATTTATCAAGGTCCACTGTCTTTTATTTAATAAAAAATTGTGAACGAAGTAGTATACCGTCACGTAGGACACCTTGTACTTACCCAGTTTTTGCAAAATTAAGAAAAGTCTCGACCATAATCCTGGAAATTGCTCTGTCCTCCTCAGTGGACAGAGTATCAACAATCGTTTTCAAGACATATACCGTATCATCTGCATGAGAAACGCCTGGAATCAGAATAATAGATGAGGTTAAGCTGACGTCTTTTAATTTGGCGCGAAGTATAAAACAATTTCTACTTTGCAGCTCGTGTTTTCACACAAAAAAAAATGTGACGTGACACTTGTTCTGAAGCCTTTCCTTACTCTGAACAATGTATTACTACGATGGGACGTTTTTAAGTTCAGGGAATAGGGTAAGAAATAGAAATAAAAATACCAAAAACGAAAAAAAATTGGCAGTAATACCAAAGGATGGTCAATTTAGAGGTACCTTTTTTTTTTTTCAAATAAAAATATTTTATAATCTTCTTTAACAAATAAAAGAACCATTATTCACAATTATTTTTTGAAGATTATTTCTTTCAAATGCCGACTGTGAAATATTCACATTCACGCCCCGAAACTACCCGTCTCGCAGAGCGTGTCGATTAATAAAAAGGCAATTAACAAATTCACCTCTTTATTTCACTCGTAACAATTCGTAGTTTTGAATAAGTACGATAATAAAAAGTGAGAATATTTACAATGGATGCCTGGTAAACAAATATCTGACTTCAACCGAATTAGGAACACCGCGTCAATTCGAATATCTGTGAACAATACTTCGCGGTCTAATTACGGCTAACCGAAGTACCTCTTGCTTTGAACAGGCTTTATACGGAACTAAACTGTTCTCAGGTCAAATAAATAGGGATTCAATATCCAAAAAGGTTCCCTTGACCGGAGACGATAAACAGTCAAATACTGGTGCCATGAGATATTTGTTTACCCCACATGTGAAATACATACCCCAGATGTCTCTTTGTCTCGAATAGACGCCAGAGATTTTACAAGAAAATGTAATACATATCCCAGATATCTCTTTGTCTCGAAGGTCAAAGTGGTGCTAGGGGTATATGACAGAAAAATGTGGCCAGACCATATTATTCCCTGGCGCCAACACCGATCTCGACTATGGATAACAAAATCCATTCAATATTTCCAATTTGCGATGACGCGTGTGAATATTTAGGGTGATAAGGAAAGAAAAACTATTGGGAATTTTGGACACTATTAAATTATCTATTGTTAAACTTGTGACAATGCCAACGTTTCGAAACAGACTTCGTTTCTTTTTCAAGGCTGTAAATAAATAAATAATACATTACAAGACATACAATATGATACAACACGAAAATAAATTACCTAGTTACGATGAAACAATATTGTACGCTTTTTAAAACATTCAGACATTTTCTAAGAAGACAAAATTTTTTCTAGAGGGCAGGTACACAACGTAAACATCTGCCTCATTAATTTCTATATGCATGACAATGACAATTAACTTATTTTACTATGTTACCTTATGGTAACAAAACATTTACATAGAATGGACTCAACACCATTTACGAGGCCAGCTATCACTTATTACTTTCTTATTATATTATAATATTATAGATCGTGCTTAGGTGTTGAACATCTTCTCTATGATTTACAGTGTGATTTCGTTTTATATGAATCATCTCGCTTATGTTACGTATATAACCAACCTGTTCTCTATCAAGAATTTGTACATTTTCAAAGTTAAATTTATGGCCCATAGTCATTTGATGTAAAGTTAGAGCAGTTTTATTATAATTCGCAATATTCTCACTATCATATTTATGTTGCTTAATTCTATCTCGTAAATATTGTCTTGTCTGGCAAATATAACACTTCTCACAATTAGCACAGGGTATCTTGTAAACTACTCCCGATTCTAAATTATAAGGTGTTCTGAATTTTAAATTTATGAAGAATCTCTTTGTGTTGGATAAATTATAAAAAGCACACTTGACTTTCAACTCCTTAAATATTTTATTAATTCTGCGAGAAAGACCCGGTATATATGGAAACTTCAAGTAAGAAGAAACGGTCGTGTTAGAAGAAACATTAACTGCGCGACTTACGTTGGATGTGTGTTCATTTATTATTCTCTTGACTAAGTATGTGGGATAGTTATTCTGTTTTAAAATGTTTTCAACTTTATTTAAGTTCTTCCCATGAAACTTTTCGTTGCTTAATTTTAAACCTCTTTTTAGTAAATTCTCTATTATATTAGTTTTTTGTTGCATGCTATGGTTACTGTGAAAATTTATGCATCTGTTTGTACTTATTGGTTTAGTATACCAGTCAGTAATAATGCTGGAGTTTTCTCTAATTATCAATAAATCCAAGAAAGGTAAACTATTATTCTTTTCTACTTCAATCGTGAACTGTATCTTATGATGGTAAGAGTTGAAAACACCCAAAGTATACTGTATTTTGTCGGATGGTACTAACAATAATGTATCATCCACAAAAAACTTGATGAGAGGGATATAAAATGTAAGTTTCTCAACAACACTACAGAAGACCTCATTCATAACTAAGTTAGCCAAAGATGGGCTAGTCGGTGCACTCATGGCAGTGCCATCCAATTGTTTATAAAATTTTCCCTCATAGACAAAATAACCCCCATCGAAACAAAGATCAACTAATTCCAAGAATTTTTGTCTATTGAGACCTGTATAGCAGCTTATAAATCCCCATCTTTTTTTAATGACACTAACAACGAGTTCTCTCGGGATGTTCGTAAACAAGGATATAACATCCAACGAGACAAGTACGTATCCTGGTGGCACTTTTATATCTGACAAAATTTCAGTCAATGAAAAAGAATCCTTAAGATTAAAAATGGAAGTAGACAAGGTCGAATTTAAGATATCATGTAGATATTTACCGATGTTGTAAGTAGGAGACTTAACACAACTAACTATAGATCTCAGATTAAGACCATTTTTATGGACCTTACGTAGACAGTACAGCTTGGGTGGTAAACTGTTATGTCTAATCAAAGTTTTATACTCTGTCTCAGATATATATTCTTCTTTCTTGAGTCTCATCAGGCATCCATTGACTGCATTCTGAATCTTTGTCGTTGGGTCCGTTTCCACTTTTTTGTAGGTGTCCTCATCACTCAACATTTTGTCCACTTCACTAAGATATTCATCTCTATACATAACCACGGTTGCACCTCCCTTATCAGGTCGACTTATGATGATATTCTTGATAGAGAACAGGTTGGTTATAGACGTAACATAAGCGAGATGATTCATATAAAACGAAATCACACTGTAAATCATAGAGCAGATGTTCAACACCTAAGCACGATCTATAATAATATAATAAGAAAGTAATAAGTGATAGCTGGCCTCGTAAATAGTGTTGAGTCCATTCTATGTAAATGTTTTGTTACCTTATGTTAATTGTCATTGTCATGCATATAGAAATTAATGAGGCAGATGTTTACGTTGTGTACCTGCCCTCTAGAAAAATTTTTGTCTTCTTAGAAAATGTCTGAATGTTTTAAAAAGCGTACAATATTGTTTCATCGTAACTAGGTAATTTATTTTCGTGTTGCATCATATTGTATGTCTTGTAATGTATTATTTATTTATTTACAGCCTTGAAAAAGAAACGAAGTCTGTTTCGAAACGTTGGCATTGTCACAAGTTTAACAATAGATAATTTAATAGTGTCCAAAATTCCCAATAGTTTTTCTTTCCTAATCTGATGACAATGGACGATAGCCGAGTTAATATTTAGGGTGATATTTCTTCAATGACTCGAGTAATATTGGCCTCTAATACCTCAATCGTAGTCACCTTGTCCATGTAGGCTTTGGACTTCACATAACCTCAAAGGAAAAAATCAAGAGGTGTGATGTTACATGATATAGCCGGCCAATTCACTGGTCCGAAAAGTGAAATGATCGGCTCATCGAAATGCTCCCGCAGTAAAGCCATGGTTTCACGGGGTGTATGGCAAGTGGCACCATCTTGTTGAAGACCACGGGCTTCAATTTCAGGCAACAAATAGTCTGTTATCATGGTGCGATAACGGTCACCAGTAGTAGCATTCTGGCCGTTTCCTGTTTTAAAGAAATATGAACCGATTATCCCACCATAAACCACACCAAACTTGTTTTTTCTGGATTTAACGGCAATTCTTGAGGCTCTTCGGGTTGTTCATCGCCCCGGATTCGAGCATTTTGTTTGTTCACGAATCCAATAAGCCGTAAATGGGCCTCATCAGTGAACAAAACTTTTGACGAAAAGAGTGGAACCTCAGCAAGCTTGTCAATAGCCCAACGACTAAAACGATTCGGTAGATCGGTCGGCTTCAACTCACGAACTAATTGAATTTTGTAAGCTTTCAAAAAAAGATCCTTACGTAAAATCCGCATTCTATTAATATCCTATTACCGCAGATGAAACTGCTACTTGGAAAATTTAACAGACTTAGCAGTTTCACTCCTGTGACTGCCTACAAAAGATATCGATTACACTGGTCAACAGTGGTTTTGGTGCCGAAGATTTTGGAGGTCATTTCATATGAATTTGATGCCCTGAATTCAAATATGCTATTAGTTTTTGCCTGTCAGCTCGAATTTTTAAGATATCAACATTTTTACACTATTTTAAAAGAGAAACCATGGTTTAATGAAACAAATTAAGAGAGGAATTTATATTTTATTACACAGATATTACAGATATTATTCATTATATACTATAGAAAACAGAAAAAGTCATCATTTAAACCAATTACTCACTAAACATTTTTTTTGCGTGACATTCTTGAATGTAGTTTAGAACAATCCCGTTTTAAAGACCAGCAGTAATCTGCCATCATGTGAGTATCCCATCTTTCTTGATAGCGATCCTCCATACATTTGATATCTTGGTGAAATCTTTCACCTTGTTCCTCACTAATGTCGCCAAAATTATCAGGAAAAGGGTCTAAGTGGCTGTGTAAATAGTGCACCTTAATGCTCATGTTACACCCAAGTGATCTGAAATTATTCAGCATCTCATTGACTAATTCAACATAGTTTTCAGCTTTGTGTTTACCCAGAAAATTTTGGACAACTGAATCAAATGAATTGCAGGCATTTTGTTCAATCTCAATCATTGAATTTATGAAGTCAGGGTCTTTAATCAGCTGTCTTATTTGTGTACCATCAAATATTCCTGCTTTAATTTTTTCCTTACTCAGCTGAGGCATTTTTTTCCCTATATATGCAAAGCATGATCCATTCTTATCAAGAGCCTTTACAAACTGCTTCATTAGACCCAGCTTGATATGCAGGGGTGGAAATATTTTCTCTCGCTGAACTAAAGGATCACTGATGATATTTTTTCCCCCAGCATCCATGTTTTCTCTTCTAGGCCACTCTTTTCTAACCCAGTGTTGCGTTTTTTCTCTGCTATCCCAGAGGCACAAGAAACAAGGATACTTGGTGTGGCCACTTTGCTGTCCAAGTAGAAAGTTTACCATTCTTAAGTCTACACAAATCACTCATTGGTGTTCATGATACTTTATTTTTTCCAAAACCTAAGCTATGTTGTCATATTGCTCTTTCATTTTCGTTGAGTGAGCAATTGGTATTGAGCCATATTTGTTCCCATTATGTAGAAGAACACATTTCAAACTTCGTTTTGAACTGTCGATAAATAGGCGACAATCATCCGGAAAATGTTCAGGAAGACCCATTTAATAGCATGGCAAAATAAAAGATTTTGTTCTTCAGAGAAAAAAGGTAGCAGATCTTTCTCCCTTGTGCGATAAAATGTAATTTTCGTTCCTGGTTCAAGTAAATTTTTTTCCTTCAACCTGGAAGCTAGTAATTCAGAAGCTTCTTTCGACAGGTTGAGACCTCTAGTGAGGTCATTTAACTCATCTTGGTTGAAACATTGGGGAATTGATGACATCGTTACAAAATCACTGTCACCTTCAGTAGTGTCAGAATTCTGATCAGAGAGACATGTAGCCTCACAGAGTTCTGGTAGCTGCTGAAAAGTTGGAATTGGCACTTCTTCTCAGTGAGGGATAGGGCGTCTTGCAGAGACTAAATCTGCATAAGCCCATTTATTACGGTTATTTCGATTGATTCCAGTAATATTTACTAGGCAGAAATAACAGTCATCGAAGTGATTTTTTGTTTCTCTCCAAACCATTGGTACTCCGAATTTCAGACTTTTCCTTTTCCCGGTAGTCAACTGTCGTAAATGCTCTGTACAAGTTTTACAGACAATATGTGGTGTCCAGGTTTTATCCTGATCACCAAGCTTAACACCAAAAAAAACTGCTATCATATTTAGATTCAGCAATAAAAATATAGTTAAAATCAGCTCAAAAATTCTAGGCACCAAAAAAAAAATTTTTTTTTGTAGGCCTGTGTAAGTTACCATCCTATTAATTTAAAAAAAATCAAGGATGTTTTACTCACCAATGTTTTCTGTTGTCCCACTCATTACTTCCGTCCAGCTATGGCGACCTCGATAATCGAACAAATAATGGTAGACTGGTGATTTTATAGCTGCAGCATGAAATCTCGTGCATTTATCTATATCAGCTTTGAAGAGTCTGTCGCTTAGTATCTGAAACATTATATCACCTGAATTAAGTATCCTCTATCTTTTTAAGCGTGGCGTAGTTTCGTTTTTTCATAGAAAGCTATATTTTTGGGAACAGAAAATAATCAAAGAGGGTCAGGTCTGGGGAATACGGTGGCTTTAGCAACATTAGTGCATTGTTTTTAAAAGATTAAATGGTGGTAGAAGGATCAAAAATCGGGAAAATGATACTATCTATGTCAGTTCGCCGACGTTTTTCCATCTTCAGGGCTCTACAAAAGAATATGGAGCATATAATGGTATGGGAAGCTGTCTTTCAACCCTTTGCTGTGACATCGTTATGAGGAAGCTTCAAGATGTTTGCCTCTCTCGTCTTCCTTTCAAAGTATTAATTTCTAAGCATTTAGACAGATAAGGCGCTGGCCAATCAGAAACTAGAACCTCTTGTCTCGACCCTTTCATACAGTGCCAAAAATGAGATCTTGAGCCCCGCCCGTCTATCGTTCAACTTCTGAATTCTGGTCATTTATGAGATCATTACGAAAACATGATGATTCAGTACTTAAACAAGGGCATTTAGACACATAAGGCGATGGCCAATCAGAAACCAGATCGTCTTGTCGCCACCCTTTCACACAGTGCCAAAAATGAGATCTTGAGCCCCGCCCATCTATCGTTCAACCTCTAAATTGTGGTCATATCCTGAGATCATTACAAAAACATGATGATTCAATACCAAAACAAGGGCATTTATCAAGATAAGTCGCTGGCCAATCAGAAAACTCCTCCTTCTTACAGTGCCGACAACAAAATCTCAAGCCCCGCCCTTTTGTAATTTTACTACTAAATTCTGGTCATTTCCTGAGATAATTACAGGTAAGTCGCTGGCCAATCAGAAATCTCAAATCTGATCGTCTATTATTGCATCCCTCCTTCAACATTGCCGACAATAAGATCTCAAACCTCGCCCATTTGTCGTTTAACTAATATATTCTGTTCATTTTCTACGATAATTACAGAAACATGATCGCCTATATATCGTTCAGCTTCTAAATTCTGGTCATTCCTGAGATCATTACGAAAACATAATGATTCAGTACTCAAACAAGGGCATTTAGATAGATAAGGCACCGGCCAATCAGAAACCAGATCGTCTTGTCGCCACCCTTTCATACAGTGCCAAAAATAAGATCTTGAGCCCCGCCCATCTATTGTTCAACTTCTAAATTCTGGTCATTACGAAAACATGATGATTCAATACTTAAACAAGGGCATTCTGCAAGACTGTTCACGGACCATTCAGAGACGTGATCGTCTATTGTCGCCTTCTCCTTTTAAAGGTGTGTCCAATCACGCCGCGCTGTGATTGGACGACTGCCGCGCGCGGCAGTGTCTGTTACCAGCCGCTCGCGATTGTTTTTATTGTTCGTTCGTCTGTAATTGTGTGTGGAAGTATTTTATTAAGTAACATGGATAATGAAACTGCTGTTCGGTTAATTGAAATATATGGCTTCCATGGTCCATTATGGGATACTAAGTGCAAAGAATATCACAATAATAATATAAGAGAAGATATATGGGACGAAATTGCAAAAAAATTCGTACAACCAAAGGCTGTTTTAAAAACGAAAATGAAAAGTCTTTTAAGTTCCTACAGAAGGGAGAGAAATCGAGAAAAAACATCGAATGTTACTGGTTGTCGTAAGTTTAATCTTGTCGGATATTAAATTACAATTTTTAATTTGATATTTGCAATAAACATCGATAATAATAAACAATTTCACCCGCCTGCCGTTTCACATAGGGACGGCCAAGGGTTCTCGGCCGACCTCGCAAGTGTCACAGTCAAGGTATTGTAGAGTTCCATAATAGGAACTTCGAGCGACGTATGTGTTAGATGAAATCATAAACCGAAAGCTAAGGCTCGGCTGGCTGAGCTGCGTTATTATAAGGACAGATGCGGGAACTTGGAATAAAAATTATTTGAGGTGTTTGACCGAAATAATGTGTACTTCGATGTGTTGAGTGGAAATATGAGATATATAGAGGGCAGAGGAAAAGATACTAAGGGAATTTCTCGAGATTTAAATGTTGCTATTAATTTTTCAAATAAGTTTCGATTAAAAAAATATTTATTTTCACCTTCTCTTTTTCGGTTGCGTTTGGGTCGGCCCGGCCGACCCTGCCGAGCCGTCACTATATATTAGCGTATAAGCAAGGACGTTGTGAAGGCGTAAATGCTAGTATTTGTTCTTCCACAAATCCAGGCACTGTGGATTTCGTCATGCAAATTGCAAACCACTTGAATTATTTCAGATGTATTTTCGTTTTGATATACGAGCGCTATTTGAGTTGTTTACAGTAACTTGAAATATTAATCTCGCCCAAAAGAAAAGGAATCCGAAGATCATTGATGCTGTGCGCAACTGATATTGCAAGATCATCATGTGACCTATCGTGCGATTGAGACAACCTTAGGCATTAGTGGGATACATTCAATATTGCTTGATAATTTGACGCGTTAGATCCCACACAATTTGTTAATCGCTCAAGAAAATGCTCGTGTCGATTGGTCGAAAGAAATGCTCCAAAAATACGATCGCGGTGCTTCTAAGCTCGTCTATGACATCGTGACAGGTGATGAATCGTGGATTTAGGCGTAATAGCCCGAAAGTACGATGCTATTTGAACCAAACTGGCATTACAAAGATACATTTTGTCAAAATACGATGTTTTGCTACTCACATCAATAAGTTTATTGAAGTTCTTCTGCGTTATAGGTTGTGTACCCAAATATTCCTCCCTGATCCTATCATTCACGAATTTCATCATCTTTTTATCCACCGTGAAATTGTAGTGCAAGATGTGTGGAAGAACTTCCTGCCAGTGCTCGTCTATGTAATTCAATCTGTCCTGTGGATAAAACTCTGAAAAATACAATGTAATATATTAGGTGTACAAATAAGTTTCCGCGGTTTGTCAAAAGATGGCCCCACCAGAAGGTTATGGAGAAATTGTCAGTTGTAAAACGTAATATCCCAAGTTTAGTCATCTGGCAACACCATAACCTTAAAGTACTAGTGATTCCGTATCAGCATCACGTAATTTTTTTCGTGCAAAAATGTCATGTTTTATTCCCAATAAGCATCATTTGCGGGAACTTTTGATTTACTTCTTTAATGTGAAAAAATCTGCAGCTGAGGCGCATCGATTGCTTCTAGAAGCATATGGTGAAGCTGCTTTAAGTGAGAGAAGTTGTCAGGAATGGTTTCAAAAGTTTAAGAACGGTGAGTTTGACGTTAAAGACAAAGAACGCAGTGGAAGGCCGAAAGTGTACGAAGACATGGAATTAGAAGCACTATTGGAGGAAGATTCGTCCCAAACGCAAAAAGAACTTGCACTTACTCTACAAGTGACTCAACAAGCAATTTCATATCGTTTAAAATCGTTAGGAATGATTCAAAAACAAGGAAATTGGGTTCCATATGAACTAAAGCCGAGATACGTTGAACGCCGATTATGCATGAGTGAAATGCTGCTTGCCAGGAATAAAAAAAAGAGTTTTTTGCATCGTATGTCACTGGTGACGAAAAATGGATTCACTACGATAATCCACAGAAGAGAAAGTCATGGGTTAAGCCCGGCGAACCATCAACATCGACAGCTAAGCCGAATATTCATGGAAAAAAACTCATGTTGTGTATTTGGTGGGATCAGCTTGGTGTCGTGTATTATGAATTGCTGAAACCAAGCGAAACCATTACTGGAGCTCTCTACCGAACACAATTGATGAGATTGAGTCGGGCACTTAAGGAAACACGCGCCCATTACTACTCCAGACACGACAAAATTATTCTTTTACACGATAATGATCGTCCACATGTTGCGGCGCCGGTAAAAACATACTTGGAAACACTCAAGTGGGAAGTTTTACCCCACCCGCCGTATTCACCAGACTTAGCCCCTTCTGATTATCATCTGTTCCGGTCGATGGCACATGGTCTGTCTGAGCAGCGCTTCACATCATATGAAGACACCAAAAATTGGGTAGATTTGTGGATAGCGTCAAAAGATGAAGAGTTTTTTCGACGGGGTATCCGAATGTTGCCAGAAAGATGGGGAAAAGTAGTGGCAAATGATGGAAAATACTTTGAATAAAACGTAATGTACTTTTCCTTTACAATAAATTCCTAATTTTTTATAAAAAACCGCGGAAACTTATTTGTACACCTATTAATTTTTATACCAGGTCTACAAATAAAAAACCGCCGTTTTAACATAGGTTGCACTAGCATTGCAAATCGGTCGATAAGTACTGTTCGTGTGTCGTTTCGATGGGTTGATGTGGTGAATAAATGGACTGTATGTGTTCGTATTAATAATCGTATATTTGCACAGGTTACACTTTTAACATGGAATGATTCTCGTAACTTACTTCTTGCTTCAGACCTCTTTGAAAGCTTAATGGAATTAGAATAGTGCCATTCGGGGTATACATAGTCCCTCAACGTTGGAAATACCTGGAAGCAGGTACCAAAAGGGACGACTGTGATTCGGCGGTGTAGAGTTTCACGGGGGCACATTGTAAAAGTACCAACAGAAACGTTACATAAAGGTATTTCAAGCGATGAACCAAGAGTAACCGGTTATCTTTGGTCTTTTGTGGTAAATACCTTTTGCATTCAAGCGGCTTGGGTTTTAGATCCGTGACGTCATGAATTAACCTCAATTTGATAGAGAAATGTCAAGAATAACCAAAATCGTAACCCTGCTCGAGAGCAGAGTTACTTCGACAGCGAAACCAAACACTCATGGCTAGAAGTTGATGCAGTGTATTTGGTGGGACCAGTTTGGCGTAGTGTACTATGAACTCTCGTAATACGATATATCTAGCGAAGCTGGATAATGGGTCTTGATAAGGAAAAGACCATATCTAATCGGAAATTCTCAGAGATTCCACACAGTAATAAACCTCTCAAAAATATCACGCAATTAATCATAAAACTGGGCTTTAAAACAAAATTTATTGTGATCTCCTACATGCAAATATTGATTGATAGACGACGTAATAAAACTTGAGAATTAGCTAGAGGAGTTCGACATATGATATCTTTACTTGACCCTCACGGCCCTACGAACTATGTATCAATTAGGGTTTCAAATTTAACGATGGGAAAAAGGTGGATTTTAAGTAAAAATTAAAATTAACTTAGTGGACCAATCAGAGGTTTGTATCGAGAGACTCGATTGACAGAAGCCAATGAAACTTAGATTCCGAAGTAGTTGGGGGAAATTTCAAACTATCGAAGGAACCAATTAGAAAAAATTAGGGAAGTCCGGATTATGTTCGATAATACCCACTGAAAAATGGATATTAGGAAAGATTAGGGGATGGAAAGAGAGTTCAACGTAATCGGCAACAAGGGAAACACTTGAGAGTATAAAGAAATCAGTCTGTAAAGCTGTACTTTACCTTTACATCAAAAAAGGTTGTGAAAATGGACCAGACTGCTTTCAAAATACAGCTAGTGATGATGTAACTGTGAATGCTAACTGAGTTTTCACGACCCGAACCCAATGCTATTGATCTAGAAGATATTCGGCTTCAACAGGTGGGTGCAACACTTCATTCTGCTAATGAAACAATCATAGAATCATGGAAGAATTATTGGAAGAAATGGTGATGTGTATTGACCATCAAGATCGTGTGATTTAACACCATTGGAGTCACGTGAAAGTCAAGTTTATAAGAACAATTTATAAAAATTTATTCATTATCGAAAAATAATTTAGATATATATATATTTGAAGTTGTGAGGAATGTTCAGTATTTATCGGAAGTTTATAAATAATTAAAATGTTTTACCCGATCCAGGATATAAACCTTCCCCAGACGTATGAGAGATCATCCAAGGAAGATCAGAAATTTCAGCCTCCTTCAAAAGTTGCAGGGGATGCTTTGGCAACACTGGATCGGCAGACCATTCATCCACTACTGCTCCGAATGGAGAGAAAGGATTGTACCGCCAAGGCTGCAAAATATCGCCTTAGTTTGAGACGTCAAAAATCATGTGTGGAAGTATTTTAGTATTCAAGGCTACTTTGATACGTTATTAAAGTAAGGTTATTTGTTTATTCAAAATGTATGTTTGTCAATTCGTTTATATTTACATCTCATACGATATTCGACGGATCATCACAAATAAAAATAATGTTCAGAACATAGTCATTCGTTACCTTGATACCATTAAAAGGAAATCTTTTTAGGATTAATGTTAATAGACGAAATTCGACATTCACAAAAAAAACATCCTTGGGCGAGACTCGAACTTGCATATCCAAATCGCTGGTCTGGAGCTCTATCTCTCATCCACCAAGGACATTCGGAATGACATCGAGGACAACTATCTCCCAGAATTCAAATGCCAGTATCTTCTACGATTCGCAAAAGATTTGTGGTTATTGAGGAAGGAAAGTTATAACAGTGATCCTTACGACTCACACAATCTTTCCTCATATCCCTACAACATTTGAATTCTGGAATATGTCGGTTAGAATGACGCATGTACTCGGTGGCTGAGAGATACAGCTCCAGATCAACAATTCGTATACGCGGGTTAGAGTCCCGTCCATGGATGCATATTTTCAGAAACACCAAATGTCGAATTTCGTCCTTCGATATTATTCTTTATTTTATCGTAGAAAATCATTTCATGAGAGTATCATCACCAAGAATGTCTTGAAGTCAAATACCTGGAAATGTTTAACTGCTCCAACAATTTGCTTAGCTGGTCTTCTCTTCAAACACTCCACCAGAGATTGGGTGTTCGTACTTTCGCATCCAACAATAGATCCCAATTCTAGAGCTCTTTCCAGGGGATTTTCCATAAGCACCCATGGATTCAACATACACCCACTCATTGATATTCCAGCTTTGAATAAGCCTGAAAAAATGTTTGATGAGAATTTTTATTCGGGCAATATCCACCATCTGTCATTTAATTTTTTTTAATCAATAGACATCTCTAATCGTTGTCAAGATGAATAAGCTTTCGAAGAAAGAAAAAAATGTGAAAATTTTTCAATTGATGATGATGATCATCATGTAGGAGATGTAAGCAATGGGAGAAAGAAACTAGTGATCACTTTAAAATAACTAAAACCGAACGCGACCGTCGACTGGCTTAGTTCGCGCGATGTATTTCCGGTTAGCAGGCGTTTTATGTTTTTGGATCTAATTTATCCGACGTATTTAAAAAATATTTGTGCATATATGTACGTTACTGATGTCTTAAATGTTCTCAAATTTCATTGTCATAGTTTTTTCTAGTGGTGAATCTTCTTGTTCATAACAGGCGTGTTCAGATTAATAATATTCTAATTGCAACGATATCGAATACGGCACTGGTCTAACGCGGCCACAAATGTTTTGAAGAAGTTGTTAATTAAATTACCAATGATGTTGCCGTCCGTATTGTGACAATCACGCGGTAATAAGGACTACAATTGTCACATAAAAGACTATAATTGTCAATTTTAGATATTTTTGGTTCATTTACACTTTCAAGGATAGACTTGTGCAATTAAATAATTCGAAATAAAATTTGACGTGGCACTTCTAAAATCAATTGACATCAAAACCCTATGACATCCAACTAATAAGTTGGGAAAAAACAAGAAATAAGTTATTTCCGAAGTTAATATAAGAATTAGGTCTCTATTAAACAGAATACTTTACAGTTTATGATACTAATAGATTGTTTGGTTGTTTTGATTATTGTAATTATAAAATGTATGATGCTTTTACAACCTGAAAATTGGCAACAAAGAAAATCTATAATAAGCTCAGTACAGAAAATTAAAAGAATCAAAAGCAAAGAAGCAGCATTCAAGACATCAAGATTTAGACTTACCCTTTGATTTGGGTGACATTGTATGGAAGTGTACACTGGCTCCACCTGCTGACATACCAGAGATTGTTATGGAATCTGGATTACCACCAAAGTATTTGATATTCTCCTTAACCCATTTCAAAGCGAGAGTTTGATCTTTGAGTCCATTGTTGCCAGGCGATACGTCATCTTCGGTGCTGAGAAAACCTGAGTCAAAATGTGAATTTAAAGGGATATGAGAACATTCTTGAAAGATTTCTTTCCAGATAAACAACTTATTGTTTCCGAGCTTCTTAGGGGTGGCTTAAAGATGCGTGAAGGGTGTTTGAAAATTCGTTGCTCACTGAGAGAGAGAGATGAATAGCGTTCTTGTGAAATAAAAGAAACTCAAGAACAATGAGCCATTTCGTAATTTTCAATCGTGAAACCTTTGATAACTCGAAAACTACAACAGGAAAAAATTGAAGAATCGAATAACTTTGAGAGAAATGCTCGTACAATAAACAAAAGTAAATTTGTAGCTCCAAGTGTATAGTTCTTGGATTAGAACTTTAAAAGTTTTTGAGAGTTTTAGGAATACCAGTGAAAATTCAGATTTTTCTGTGGTCTGAGAGCTAGGAAATTTTTTTTTTGGCTCGACCACTATGAGGATTGGATAACTTGTTTATACGTCCGCTCCTCGAGATCCGCGTCTCGGTGGTTTTTGAGTAATGTTAGAAATACCAAAATTTTCAATTTGTTTCTTTGATTCATGAATTTTTTCCATTTATATATTTAGATACTGACCTAACGGCCCTAATCGATAATTCAAAGTTACATAAACCACATTTTCGTCAAGAAGTATGTGTGGTTCGTACAATGCTCCAGAACCAAACATGAAAGCACCACCGTGGATGTAGACGATGACGTCCAATTTATCGTGTATCTTTGGGGTGTAGATGTTTACATAAAGGCAATCTTCAGTTCCTACAATTTGAAAAGATCGTCTTATGAGTCGCTTTGAAATATTCATATTTTACCATCTACTTTTTCACTTTCTGAATGTGAAAAGTGGTTGTATTGCAGGCATTGGTATTTGGTGTTGGCCTTCCATACACCCTCCCACGGTTTCGGAGGAACTGGTTCCTGAAATTGAAGTAAAAAAAATTACCGCATTTTTATAATAGTCTCTGGAAAAAACAGTAGCCAGAAATTCGAAATAAAATGCAAAAATATAAACCTTCTTCAATATTTATTGGAATCTCTTTGAAAAATACTCCATTTGAAGAGATATACATGTGCCAAAGTTTTTCGAATCATGGAAATGAAGGGTGTTTCATTTAGAGGTACTTTTTTCTTAAATAAAAAAAATTGAAAAACAAAGTCATTTTATAATCTTTATTAACAAATAAAAAAACATTCTTTCCAATTATTTTTTAAAGATAATTCCTTTCAAATGCTGACCTCGACTACAGTTAACAAGATCCATTCGATAGTTCCAATTTTCGATGACGAGTGTGAGTAATATTGGCCTCCAAAACCTCAAACGTAGCCAGCTTGTCCATGTAGACTTTGGACTTCACGAAGCCCCAAAGGAAAAAATCAATAGGTGTGATGTCACACGATATAGCCGGTCAATTCACTGATCTGAAGAGTGAAATGATCTGCTCGCCGAAATGCTCTCAGTGTAAAGCCATGGTTTCACGAGCTGTATGGCAAGTGACCCATCTTGTTGCAATCAAGACAACGGCTCCAATTTCGGGTAACGAACAGTCTGTTATCATGGTGCTATCACAGTATAGATACCAACTAGTAGTCGCACTCCGTGGATTTACACCAAGTCTGACTCGCGCATCTCGCAGCGATTCTAATCTCATATTTTGGTCCTTGTTCATTGTTTTTATCAATAATTCTAAGATGTCTGGAATAATGTCATTATTATTTTAGACATCTTAATTCCTTTGTATAATTACATTCCTTTGTATAATTAAATCAATTCGTTTAATATTTAGAAGAATATAATTTTTTTGAAATCTATTTAAAATTCAGAGGAGAAGTTGAAGAAAATAATACAACGTAACCAATAATTCAGTGGAATTGCTTCGAGTCAAAATCTACCAGCAAAGCTCATTTATCATAATATATTTTCATTCCAGTAAGTATTCTGTTTCAATTTTGTGTTATTTTCACTTATAATACCACAACAGCTTCAAAATTATCGGGAAATACCAGATAATTTTGAAGCTCGTGTGGTATTCGGGGAATTATTTTTCTGTCCCAAATGTCGGCCAATAGAATTGCACCATGAGACGAAATGTACAGTTAACAAATAAGAATTTCATAATGAATAAAACAACATTTAATTAAGAATCAGGGTAGTGCAATTAAAAATACAATTGTTGTAAACATTGGTGCATGTTTTCTTCAAGTCAGAGTTATCGATAATGGTCCCAGAAGAGGTAGATGGCATGAGGTTTATGCTGTTGATGGCATTTTCTGCAGTAGGCTCACTCCTTCGCAGTTTCTTGACAATTAATTCGTGGTGTTCCAGGTCGAGTTGGAGATACGACTTGATGGAGTTACTGTTGGCATGTCCAGTTATTTTGATTATCTGCTGCTCTCCCAGGCCCGATTTCGCTAGATTGGAGACGGCTGTTGCACGACTGGAGTGATTGGTGATTTTTTTGTTACCAAGGTCAAGCCCAGCTTTTTGTGCTGACTCCTTAACCCACTTTGAAATCGTGTTTTGGCCTACTGGAGAATCCTTGTACCACCTAGCGCCTGGAACTTTATTCCAGAATGGATTTTGGGTCAGGAATAGTCTGTCGCTCTTGATATAACATCTCTCTTCTCTCTCAATTTCTGGAACAGTCTCACTGGGCACTTGTCAGGGATTTCCCGATTCTCCACCAGCCACTTGCTGTCTGATAATTTTTTATCACCACCTTGTGTGGTCTTGCTGAAAATTGGATTGTATTCAATTCTCCCAGTTGTTTCCCCGTCATTTCGCTGTTCTGCCTTGAAGTGATGTATTGACGCCATGCTGCCCTCACCACCTCTCCAAGCCAATTCCACTGATATTATCATGAATAATTTTTTCTGGAGGCCATCAGGAGTTTCCTCGTTCCAAACAGTGGTCATTGCATCCCAATCTTTTTCCTCCAACGCTGCTGCACTTGCCGTCCGTTTTTCCGGAATAGATTGTAAAGCCTTACGCTTGGCATCACGAGCTCCTCGAGCGATCTTGAATGCAGCATCCGAAAATGGGTTGATTTTGATGTCGAAATCGTTCAAATACTTTTCTTGAAGTAATTTGGCAGTCTGATTCCACATTGTTTTTATTGTACCTTCCTTATAGTCTTCTCCATCCATTTTCTTCATATTGTGAGCGTAATCTTCCATAATGTTTGCCAATTGCGCTTCACTCGTTTCAGCACTCAATGTGTATTCCTCTCAGTACAAAAAGTAGTAAATTGGTTCCAAACTGTTTTTTTGCCTTCTCCGTATTCATGGGAACATTTCCTTTGACTTTTTATCGATGGTGGACAGAGAACAAACTCCAAATCGACTCATTTTCATGCAAAATCTCCAATTTTCACAATTGAATTCAACCTGTCAGTTTGACGTGTGCTTAATTCGACTGGATCATGTTTTGTTTATATATAGCAACTACCAGAGAAAATTTTCAAATAATTATCAGTATAATACCATTGTAAAGCCTGAACAACCTGTATATTAATTCCAAATTAAAGAGAACAATATTGTTTATTCATTCAGGCTTGGTATTAGTCAATACGCCAAGCTTGCAATATATTTTGTAGGACACCAATCCGAGTTCAATGAATTCGGAATAGGAGAGAATCAATCGAATAAAGATATCCAAATGATCAAGTAGTTATTTATTCATTACATGGCGATCCTGCCCAAGAAAAATAATTTTTGGAAAGTTAACAACTACGTGGTACGTACCTATATTGTGATTCAATAAGTTGAAAAGTTGCCGATTACATAAATGGTGATCGTAAAAATTCTTAAATTGAAAATGGGATCTTCCCACTCGAAGGACACGAAACAAGACGTGACGGAAAATGGTGCAGTAAATTCAAACTTCATAGTGCAGGAGAGCGAATACAACATCACGAAAGATGTTAAGATTGTAATGTTCCTTATACTGGCAATACTGGTGATGGATATGGTTTTCAAACTGTATAAGGCTCACAAGAAAAATATGGAGAGACGCATTAGAAGGAACCTCAACGTATCCCTGGGTTCTGTTGCACAAGTATAGACAAGAGTGCTACATGACTACATGGTGTGAGTGAACTATTCAGGAACAACAATAAGGTTTTGTACTCAACATTCCCTATACTTTGTTAAAGAAATTAATTGCTGACTCTTATTTTACCTATGTTGAATATCCAATTAACAGTTCTATGTTTAAGGTCCGAGGATGGAAAAACCATCATAGATATTACAATTATTGCGTATTGGTTATAGTATAATATAGTAAGTAATATGCCCACCGATGTCACAGGCTCATGAACACTAAAAACAAAGAGCTGAATTTAAAGTTAGATCAGGTAACAGTTTCATTGAAAAATACTAGCAAAAGAATTTTGAAGAAAGAAGTCCCTAAAACAGAGGCAACAAGGGCAGATATTAGAGATAACCTGGTAAGTTCATTCAATGACTTAACTCAGATTTTGAGAGACACTTGGGATACTTTAGATAACGTCGATAAACAAATTTGCAAAACTTCTTTCCTTAATAGTAGAGATAAAGTAGTACGCTCATTTCAAGTACTGGGAGTCAAGATTAAAGTTCCAACTTCATGCCTAGAAAAGATTGATCCACTAGTTTTAGACGAGGACTCAGAAGTAAAAACTCATTTGAAATTATGGCCACTGCAGAAAGTGAATTTTTCAATTTGGCAAGTAAATTACTTCCTAATCAATTCGACGGCAAAATTGAAAATTTACGTTCATTTCTGGATGCATTAGAGCTCTTGAAAAGCATCTGTACCAACGGTCAAGGTAATGCAGTTGCATTTATCAAAACACGGTTAACAGGGAAAGCTCGCGATCTGATCACCGAGGAAAATGACATTGATGATATAATTTCAAAATTGAGGAACGGAATAAAAGGGGAAAGCTCTCGTTTATTATCAGCCAGACTTTCGAGCTGTAGACAAAATCACAAAGACCCTGCTAGTTTTGCATCCGAAATAGAAGTTTTATCGGAAAAACTACAAAAGGCGTATATAAGCGAGGGAGTGCCCAGAGAAGTTGCAGAAAATTACTCTGTGGAAGCCACGGTACGCTCACTCATGCAAAATTCTAATAACGAACGAGCAAAATTAGTCGTTGAAGCTGGTTCATTTAAGTCGGTACAAGAAGTTTTATCGAAATTTGTGAGTGCTTCGAACAATCAACCCCAAAACAATGTACTTTATTTCGGGCAATATAGGCGTCCTAGGCGAGGTTTTTCAAATCGGCGTGATATTGGAAACAGGTATAATCAGAATTACCGTCAAAATAATAACAATCCCTCAGAACAAAATACCCGCAATCAAAATCGTCGTGGTCACTCGAGAGGGTACAGACGATATGGAAATGCTACTAGACAGGTAAGGTATCTCGAAAATATCGACGATAATAATTCGAAAACCAATCGGTCCCCCAACGGGTCCGATTGGGGAAAATCAAAGCAACACAATGAATTAGATAATGTCTTTTCTATCAATTTGTCACTGTCAAATATAGTTATTCTTACGACTCAAATGACAGGAATGGAAAATATGTATTTTGTCGACACAGGTGCTGATATTTCAATTTTCAAAAAGGGAAAAATACGGTCAGACATTTTCGTGGATAATTCAAAAGCGAGTAACCTTCGAGGAATTACGGATGAACTCACCAAATCATTGGGTGTTGTAGAAACTTACATTTCAGTCGAAGAATACGATCTAAAACATGCTTTTCACGTAGTCAACGACGATTTTCCGATACCAGGTGACGGAATTTTGGGTAGAGATTTTCTTGCAAAGTATAACGTTGCTATCGATTACGGCAATTGGACTATGAGAGTCAGGGTGGACGAATACCAAATAACTATTCCAATTTTGAATGGCCCCGCAGAAAATCAAGTTTTCATTCCAGCGCGATGCGAAGTTGTTAGAAACATTCGCTGTTTAGACAATATAACCGAGGATCAGTTAGTCATGAATAAGGAACTTGCACCCGGAATATTCGTAGGGAGAACCATAATAACACCATCTAATAAACTTGTTCGCATAGTAAATACAACATTAGAAGATGCCCTGGTCGACACTTCCAAAATTCAGACAAGAAATTTGAATGAATTCTATATTTACAGTGTAGAAAAGGAAAACATTGATCGAATTCCACAGTTAATGAGTGAACTCAATTCAGATATACCGGACTATGTCAAAGAAGATGTACTATTACTTTGTTCGGAATTTTCGGATATTTTTGGTTTAAAAACGGATATACTAACAACAAATAATTTTTATTCTCAAAAGCTCAAAATGACAGACAATACACCAGTTTATATAAAAAACTATAGGCTGCCCTATTCTCAAAAAAATGAAATCAATCGGCAGGTCCAAAACCTCTTAGATAACAGAATTATCGAACCGTCTTTTTCAGCTTACAACAGTCCGTTACAGCTTGTCGATAAAAAGTCAACTTCCGGTAAGAAATATCGGTTAGTGGTAGATTTTAGGGGTGTAAATAAGAAGCTTGTTGCTTGGAAATTTCCTTTACCACGAATTTCGGATGTACTTGACAATCTTGGTCGCTCAAAGGTCTTTTCAGTCATCGATCTTTTGAGTAGTTTTCATCAAATTCCCTTAGATGAGGAATCGAGAGACATCACGTCATTCAGTGTTGATTCTCAATCATACCGATTTACAAGACTTCCTTTTGGTTTATCAGTCAGTCCAACTAGTTTTCAAAGAATGATGTCTATTGCCTTTTCCGGATTGAGCCCCGAAAAAGCATTTCTTTATATGGATGACTTGATAGTTATAGGATGCTCCGTTCAACATCATATGAGTAATTTGCGAAAAGTATTCGAAACGTGTAGGAAATTCAACCTAAAGCTGAACCCTGCAAAGTGTAATTTTTTCAAAAATGAGGTAACATTCTTAGGTCATAAAATAACAGATAAGGGAATTCTTCCGGACGAAGCAAAATTTGAAGTCATTAATAAATACCCTATACCAAAAAGTAGTGAAGAGATCAAAAGATTCGTTGCTTTTTGTAATTACTACCGCAGATTTATTCCAAATTTTGCAGAAATATGTCATCCTCTGAATACGCTCACTAGAAAACGGACACAATTCCTTTGGACCGAGGAATGTCAAAATTCTTTCGAAAAATTAAAAAAGCATTGATTTGTCCACAAATTCTGCAGTATCCGGATTTTTCCAAACCATTCATACTAATTACAGATGCTTCCGAGACCGCGTGCGGAGCAGTGTTATGTCAAAATTTCGACGGTAATGAACTTCCAATAGCATACGCTTCGAAGACATTCAGTAAGGAGAAAAACACAAACCCACAATCCTGAAGGAATTAACAGCAGTTCATTTTGGCATTAAGCATTTTAGATGTTATCTATACGGAGCTAAAAATTTTTAGTAAAACTGATCATCGACCACTAGTTCACCTTTTCTCAATGAGAGATCCTTCTTCCAAATTGACGAGAATAAGATTAGACTTAGAAGAATATAATTTCGAAATTGAATATGTTAAAGGAGAAAACAACGTGATTGCAGATGCCCTGTCACGCATAACTATAGAGGATCTGAAAAAGCTAAACGCTGATAACTCACAAATACTAGCAGCAACTAGGTCAATGTCAAGGTCAAGTTATAATAAAAGTAAAACTGATTCTTCAACAATATCATCTAACATTACTACACCCGAGTGTCGTGTTCGGGAGGCGTTGAATAATTTCGATGTTTTGAAATTACCACAAGTACAATTCACAATCTCGCGAGATCATATTACAATAACAATCATTCATAAAAGAAAGAAGAGCGCTCTCACCTTGTTTTTAATCACTAACGGCAAAATTCCTGTGTTAGCACAAATTTTGTCTGAGCTGAATCGTTTCGCCAGTGAGAAAAAATTGGGTCAATTAAGAATGAATTTGAAGGATGCCTTATTTACACAGTGCACTGTAAATGAATTTAAGGAAGTAGGTCAAAATATTTTGAAAAATGTTGAAATTGTACTTTGTAGCCCGCGAAGAGTAATTAAGGATAAAGAAGAACGACATCAATTAATGACAAAATTTCATGACAATCCTGTCTACGGTGGTCATAGTGGACAGAAAAGACTGCTCAAAAAATTGAAATCTCACTATTTTTGGAAAGGCATGTCGCGTGACGTAGCTAAATACACAAGAGAGTGTCATAAGTGTCAAATCAATAAAAAGGTAAAGGTCATATAGAACCACTAGTCTTGACTCCCACACCGCAAAGAGCTTTTGACATTGTATCCATTGATACAATAGGTCCTTTTCAAAAATCAAACATTGGAAATTCTTATGCAGTAACTATTCAATGCGAACTGACGAAATATGTAACCATCATACCAATTGTCAATAAAGAAGCCAAAACTGTGGCGAGGGCAATAGTAGATGACTTTGTTCTGATATACGGCCCCATGAAGGAGGTTAGAACTGACATGGGCACCGAATATAAGAACGAAGTATTCACAAATGTTATTAAATTGTTAAATTCGGGTCATAAAACCTCAACAGCTTACCACAGCCAAACTATAGGCGGTTGTGAAAGGAATCATCGTGTTCTAAATGAGTTTATACGGATGTATGTGAACGAAACAGTTACAGACTGGGATATCTGGACCAGACATTTTGCATTCTGCTATAATACTACTCCAAGTACTTATCATAACTATACACCTTTTGAACTAGTCTTCGCAAGGAAAGCAAACCTAGATACTGAATTGTTCACAAAAGTTCGCATAGATCCAGTATACAATCTTGATGCCTTTGACCAGGAAACTCGTTACAGACTTCAGTTTGCCTTGAATAGAACTAAAAATTTCTAGACAAAGTAAAGAAGGAGCGGAAATCAAAATTAGACCAAAAATCAAACAATTTAAGTTTGGTTCCCGGTGATCTCGTGCTGACGTCAAACGAAGATAGAAAAAATTGAATTCATGGTTTGACGGCCCCTTCAAAGTAATTGAAACACAAGGTGTCAACTGCACAATTGAGGATGACAAGGGTAGGCATATTACCATGCATAAAAATAGAGTGAAAAATATTTCCCTGCGCAGTAAAGAGGTATACCTATTGACTATTTTATTATGTCCCCGACGGTTGCAACCACCCTATTGATGAACTTTTGTGTTATTGATTAAATTACTACTTATCATGTTATTTTATTATTTAGGTATAATTGTAGGGTTATAACAATCTCTAGTTTTAGTTGAAGCGATACCTTATTGTAGTAGATAGTTAATAGTGATTCTAGATGTAGCAGAGTTGTAATATGTACCTAGTTATGTCTTTTGTTATGTCTTTATTCCTTAATTTGATTGCTTGTTTCACAATTCACATTCCTGGATGTCCTTACAATCGGCCGTTGTAACGGACATCTTCAGGAAGGGGAGGTGTAAAGCCTGAACAACCTGTATATTAATTCCAAATTAAAGAGAACAATATTGTTTATTCATTCAGGCTTGGTATTAGTCAATACGCCAAGCTTGCAATATATTTTGTAGGACACCAATCCGAGTTCAATGAATTCGGAATAGGAGAGAATCAATCGAATAAAGATATCCAAATGATCAAGTAGTTATTTATTCATTACACCATGTAGGTTGTACCACTTGACGTCGAATGGTGCAATTCTATTGGTCGATATTTGGGTCGAAAAAATAATCAAATTAATTCCAAAATGATTAACAATTTTAGCGTATACAACTGCAAAAACAATAGTTTCAATAATCTCAAACTTTGTTTTTTCTCAATACAATTAGACACCGACAGGTGAGTGATACATATAGTATTGTAGAAAATGTTGTTTATTAAAAGCTCCGTTATTTGAGTAGCGCTTCATTCAATTAGTTCAGATATCAGGAACCAATGGAATTTCAGGAGGTTTACGCCTACTGTCGTCATTTCTTTACGATTAGTTGAGATATCAGGAACCAATGGAATTTCAGGAGGTTTACACTTACTGTCGTCATTTCTTTACGATTAGTTGAGATAACAGGAACCAATGGAATTTCAGGAGGTTTACGCCTACTGTCGTCATTTCTTTACGATAAGTTGAGATATCAGGAACCAATGGAATTTCAGCAGATTTACGCCTAGAGTAGGCTTAGGGCCAGTTCCATAATCGAAAATGAAGTCTCCTTTTTCGTAAGAAGTCTCCTTTACAAATGAAACGGGTTCCATAAACCAATTTTAAGGTTAAAGGAAGCTTTGAAGTATCTTTTATCATAAAGTCCGGATATTGGGCCTTTACGGAAGAAAAAGTATCCTTTTTTTTACGCATGCTCTATGACTATATAACATCACCTTATTCTGTTCTGTCATTTCATTTCGAATGCGAATGTATTCGTTTATTCCAATATTCCTTATATCTCTAGATATAAGGTCAATCGTTAATTCATTCTATAGTGCTAGTGTTTTGCTTAGGAGTTCTCTTTGTGAAAATTAGTTTTCTACACAAAACTCGAAAATGTCTTCAAGTTCAAGTTCGAGTTCTTCCTCGTCTGATGATGAACAAGACATTTTTAAGAAGGCCCTATTTACCATTTCGTCATTTGTGACTTTATTCGTCGTTTTATTTTCTATTATCTCCTTTTCGCACTTCTTCTGCACCACCAAAATAAAAATAATATTTCGAACTTTCGAATCTCCCTCCTTCATTTCGTACAAAGAATATTATGCCTTTTCTTCTATTCCATAAAATCTCATTTCTGTATGAAATATTACCAAATGCAAACAATAAATCACTAGATCCCAGAATAGCCAACCTTAGGAAATGTGAAAGTTACAAACAAAAGGGAGTTTTATCTTAATGAGGGTGGGATTATGTTTATGGAACCGGATGCGCTTTCAAACTGCCTTTAAAGGCGGCTTTCTTGAAAAGCGGCCTTTGTGGAAAAAGATCTTTTTCGTAAAGATTATGGAACTGGCCCTTGGTATAGTCGTCATTTCTTTACGATTAGTTGAGATATCAGGAACCAATGGAATTTCAGGAGGTTTACGCCTACTGCATGCGTATGCAGAAGAGTGACATTTTTTTAGACAAATGTTATGTTTGTATCTATATGATTTTCAATTTTATAAATAGAAATAACAATAATATAATATATACAGGGTGAGTCTTTGACTACTGCGTTAATTTTAACCATAGGTTCTTGAGATCAAAAGAAACACTTTTTCCATTACGGTTTTTTTATATTCAGCTGCGTTGGAAAGTTATAAGCATTTTAAGTTTTCACATTGGGCAAATACCCCTCTGTAGACCAGTATAGTTTGAATGAAAAATACTTTCCACAGCATCCACTATTGAAACTGAATTGTTTAAAAACATTATTTTCCCTATAATAAATGATTCACTCACTCATGTTTCATCCGATTAGGTCCATATCCAGAAGGAAGATACAAAATACTAATTATCTAGTAAAAAAAATTCAACACCATAAACATATTTTTGCTGATTACTATAATTTCTTTCTACTTTAAGATTATAAACAATCCCTTCCCAGTGAGAAATTCCCAAAAAACCTCAGAATTATTGGGTGTTATCATCATACATTTGTAATTTTCTTCTTAAGATTTCCAAATCATGAAAACCATACCATCATTTTTATCCAAGGCAAGAGGTTGTCACATTGCTTTTTTTTCACTCAGAGCCAGAAAATGTCATCTATGATTTTCCAAACACTGATATTATTTAAGTTTCTTCTCCTTGACAGAGACCAGTGAACAGGTCTATGAGACTGTTAAAAATATGGCAATCTTTTTCGAAATCTTCAACAACAATGAATAATGTCACTACGAATAATTATTTTACAGTGATGTTACTTTGCTTGATGATTATTTTCTCTACTGAATCCCAATAACAAATTACTTGAATAGATTACAAGTATTCTCAGATTTAGGTGTGCAATTATATTTGCTTGAAGGAATTAGGTTTGATCACCTACATTTGATTCTGAAAAACCAACTACGTGGTTTTTCGTTAGTAAGAATCTATTCTGTTTAGACTATAACTAATTACTGAACAAATTTTTTGTTTTTATAATCAGAATATCTGTTTTAATTATGTAAACAAAAACAGAAATATTGAATAATGGTTATTCATAGATTATGTCAAATTTTAATACCTTACCATAGAATATTAATTTATTACCGAACCCCAGGAGAGAAAAAAATTAATAATTGCAAAGTTTTTTTTAAATGAAAGATAATATCTGTAATCATTATCGATCTTCAGTTATAATTTTTCTCAGAATAACTAGAGTGAATTATTACCACATTGAAATGTTATAATAACGTCTCTGTGGTGGGTTGTTCCCAATAAAATAGTGTTTTGAGGTTCCTTGTTGTTTTGATTCTGTTTGAAACTGTCAACAGTTATTTAAAAAATGTGGAAAATATTATAATAAAATAATAATAATAATTTCGATAGTTTGAAATTATTCAATTCAGTATGAAATGATTATGGTCAGAAAATACATTTCTATTCTAATCTTTCTTGTTTATGAACCTATAGCTTCCAGTTAAAATATCGATTGAATTTTAATAACCATGCATCATAACAAACATTCAGAAATACTAAAACTAAGTCAAATTCTATTATCTCCTAAGTTCGTGTAGGTACCAGGTTGAATCGGTGTATGAAATAAATATGTGAAAAAACTATAAACCTACAAAATAAATCAAGGAGACTGGATTCGAAGATTTTAAAACTCTTATGATCTTAATTTGAAGCATTCCTATGTTAGAATAGATATAATTTGATGGACCTTGAAAGTCTGAAGCTATAAAGAACCAGCTCTTCATAAAGACAAGTCTTCAATTCAACAGGTCCTGACAGAAAATACATTACCTATTTCAACGGTCATGAGAATATACCGAAGTACCTATGTTAGTGAAGGAAATCTATTTCTTATGGAATATTACTCTGGATTAAATATTAAACAAGGTGCTAGACATCATAAATAATGAATACAGCAAATGGCAATTCAGATGTTGTACTGAATGTAAGACAAAAATTGTTCAGTGGTTAATTTCATCTATTAGTTTTTAGTGGTGGAACCATAGACTGGAGAGATTTCCCCAACCTTTTGAAGAAATATTTAATATAGACATAAAATATGGCAACATTGAACAAATCTTGTTGAATTGAATCATTTCAGCACAGAGTTGGATTTGGGAAAATCAGAAAATTCGGACAAAATTATTTCGATTTAATTCCTTTCAACTTCAAATATCTCAAGAATGGTGCAATTCAGGAGGAAACATGGAGAATGATTTTATCTGCAAAAAAGACTAATGATTCCAGGAAGTGCAAGATACGGACCTTTAGTTCAACGATATTTGTTTTTCATGCAATTTAACCAATCTGTAGAGTAGTAGTGAGAAACCCACAAGAAATGGAATGAATCTAACGATGCCAAAATATGCATAATAATACCAACCCCTTCCCCCCCAAGGAAAGAGTTTTTCACGCTAAATCTTCGAATGGAAACGACCCCCCTTTCCCCGCTTGTTACTCGAGATCATTTCAGGTCCCTCGCTAAAACTTGCCACTAATTCTAGAATTCCATAATCAAATTCCTCTTTTCATAAATTCAATATAGTAAAAAATAGTATCAGTTCAAACTAAATCATCACAGAATTCATTGAAAAAAATTGTTCGAAACAATTCAGTATAAAAAGAAAGTTATTTTTCATAGACTCGAAGATTGATGTTTCAGTGAAATTTAAGTATTGAGGATTTTATATTAAACACATTCGATGCTTTCAACCACAAACTACTTATTTTTCCATATAATACCTACTCTTCAACTCAATCTTCGTTTAGAAACATTTTAATGAGTCATTTTACCTACAAACTTAGGGTACCAATGATTTTTAATACATTTCAAAAAGTTTCAGAGGCTATTCCTAAATTTTGTTGTTCAGTGTTATTAATGAGCTCAAAAACACGTGAACAGTCCCTTAGAACACCATTGACCGTCATTAAAAGTGTTACTTCAATGGCAGTTGTACAAAAAATAATTATTATCCTTATGATGCACAATATTCCGACATAAGCGACACTTGAAACACCCTGTACATATCGGTAAGATGATCATCTAATAAACCTACCTGAAACCTATATTTTCCAACAGGGGTCTGGCATAGGGAACGCCTTCAAAGCTGTAGAAGGTTTTGCCATTTACAGTTTCATCTACGAAACCCTCGATTTGACCTAAAGGTGTTGTAACTTGAGGTGCTGCCTGACATGTGCCTTGAAAATTGAATATATTAATGCTTTCGTCAAGGAAAAAAAAATGGAATATTAAAGCGTTAAGCGATTCGTGTGACCTCAAATAATCAAATCCAAATATCAATTTTGAATTATAGAAATAACCAACTTAATAGCTTTCTTTCAGTTTCAGCTCAGCCACAATTCTGTTCAACTTCGAAATATAATCATTTGAATGCATATGGCAATACAATCATGAAAATTTATCTATCGGTAAACATATATATCATCATTCTTTCAATTTCGGATGCAATACAGAATTGAAATTTCTTACGGACTCATTGACATTTTTCGTTTCCGACTTTTTGCGCCCTTGTTCTGGTTGAACACAGTACTATTCGTTTCGCCCGAATGTCTGTAATTTTTGATTATCGAGCCGAAAATGGTCTCAATCGATTGGGAGAAAAACTCGAGTATGTCTTTCCGAACAGCCATATATTCTCTTCCTTCCGAAAGAGATGTGCTAACGCAAAACGCCTCTGATCTAATATCAGTGCTTTTAAGCATTTTCAACATACGAGAGTTATCAGACATTTCAATAGCTTCAAATGAATAATTATTTCCATTTTAGAATGTATCAGATGAATTCTAGAAAAAGAAGCAGTGATCCTGGATTGTATCTTCAAATATGTTGTTCACATTATTTTTGTCATGTTTTAATCATTTTTACTGATAAGGTGAATCAACAAAACAAGCCGTATATGTTTATGGTATTCTCAAGTTGATACATACTTAATTACATGAAAATAAATGAGGTTGTTTAATTCATAGGGGGCCAAATGTTAAAGGAGAAATGAGAATTTTTCAACTTCTACAAATGATAAATAGTACAAATCGATAAATTAAAGTTTATGAATTTTTAATGATAACGCATTCTGTATTTGGAGAGAAAACTAAAAATTTTTTCTCTATTTCAGTGTCGTAATGAGTTCATTACAGTACTAAATGAACTCATTACAGCATTGTTTTTAGTTATATTTTTCGTCTTCTGGTTGACAACACTGACATCCTATCCTTTCGAATGTCAACACGCGTCCATTGCATGTCAACTGTCAATATTAAACCATGTAGAGATTTGAACGCACTATTCAAATTCTTTAATCTGTCAATTTTCGTATCAGTCACGCCAACTGCGAAAATAAAATAGAAAAGGCACTAGGAGGTATAATCTGAATTTTTCATTGAATTCCAATAAATCTCTCACGAATCTTGACTGAAATAGAGAAAATATCGTCTAATACTCGTTGCAGAAGGCAATTCCAACACTCATGGTTCAAAAACTCCTCCTTTGACGCTCGTTTTCGAATTTCGCATTCGTGTTGGAATAGGTGCTCATTCTGCAACTTGATATTTTTCAATTGCGTTGGGATAAGCTTAGAACAAAATTACTTCAAACTCGATGGGAAGATCTACAGTTTGTCGAGGAAAATAGTATCATGCATAGTGCAACGCGATAGAGGTTCATAAAATATGAAGAAAGGTCCTATGAATGTATGTCGAAAACTGCTTTCTTTAAAACTTGAAGTTTGTAGTTTTATTTTTTTTTTCAATAATTTTCTACATTTTCTTCAGTATTAATTTCTATGGCATATTTTTTATAAACTCCCAAAAGACATAATCGAAGGGATTGAGATCGGGACTTCGAGCTAACCGGAGAGTTCCTCCTCGAAGATTTATGGTATTTCCAAATTTTTCTTGTAAAAATTCCTTTTCTACTCGTGAGAACTGAGCTGGTGCATTATCATGCATAAAGTGCATTCTTGCAACATGTCCAATGATGTATACAGTTCTATTAACATTCAGATAGTGTTTGCCTGTTAATCGATCAAGTAATTGAAATGGATCCAGTATGTAAATACCGACTATACCTGTCTACACATCAATGGAAAACCTATACTGGTGTTTCCTTTATATGGTCAAAAAAATTTGTTTGCGTTGGATCCCATAGAATTTGCCAGATGTTCGTAAAAAGTCTCATGACGATTGGTCGAAAGAAATGCTCCAAAAATACGATCTCGGTGATTCGAAGCACTTCTATCACATCGTGACAGGTGATCGTGGATTTACACGCATGAGCACGAAAAAAAAAATAGCAGTCGACTGTATAGGTGTTTCAAAGTAAGCCAAATCCAAGAAAACAAAAAAATAACACCAATATTTCACTCCTTGAAAAATAAATAATTAATATTGTGCTCATTTCTAGGACAAATTGAAAGAAATGTTAGGTAATTGCCATGTAAACATAAACCCCGAAGAACGAAAACCGGCAAAAACAAATAACATTCGCGAGATAAAATCAAGAAATTAATTAAATAAGCGAAGCAACAAATTAATATAGTTAATTCTGAGATGTTTAATGCAGATTAATCGACAATAAATAAAAGTTGAAATTGTTAGTGCAATAAAAATTTCAAAACTTACCAATCAACAGCACTATAAATATACCACCGAGCAGAGAAATATCCATTTTAACTCGGAGGTAAATCAACCTAGATTGTCTTTAAAATTTAATTCTTGTCCAAGCTCATTGCAGACTACGATCGTTATCTTATCTAACTGTTATTCGAATGTCTTGATTAGTCGGCTTAACATTGATTTTACAACGACGTAAACATGATCAGCAATAAAATATAGGAGGAAAATATTACATAGCGATCGTATGCATAATTAAACGCTTGTTCTGGTATATCGATTGATTCTTTGTACAATTGAATCTTCTATAGAAAATGCTCTACAAAATGCCCAGGGAGGTTGTAGGAAAAATAGAAATTGTTCAGATCAGGTTCTCAGCCTTACAACTTTCGTAGAATCAGTTATAGGTTGAAAACAGCAGCTGTTTTCATTGATTAATCTTCAGCATAACACATGGATCAATAAGTCCCGAGACTAACAATGAAAACAAAATTTTTTTTGTAAATTTTTTTTAATTCACCTTCTAGGGTGATACAATCGTTCCAACACTTTTCCAATTTTTCAATACCATGTTTAAAAAAAATTATCTTTCACTTCAAAATAAGCTTTAGTTTCAGCGTGCCTCCTGATTTGAGCCAAATCTTATTCCCTATAGTTTTTAAGATAAGCATAGAGCCAGAGCCGGATTAAGGGTGTCGTAGGCCCTAGGCACTCCAGCAGCGTAGGCCCCGAAATAATAAATATTTTTCAACTGAAATTGACCGCTAATATTAAGTAATAATTTTGTTGTTGATATAAATCCGAAAATGTGATGATGCGGTATAATAACATTATTTTATTTCGGGATTTTAATGTTTTTATTTTTCATAGAGCCATTTTCAATAGCCATAATTCCAGAATTGAGTTTATCTGCAACAATGCAACTTTTATATCTACCAGGGTTTTAGTACATGAACATGACAAGACATTAGCCGCCGGGAAAACCTCTCGGACGGGCACATGCGTTTGACACAATTGGCCACGTTTCCATGCCCACTACCAAACGCTTGCACTTAATATGTAAACACTACCATAGAGCGTGTATGCCTGTGGTTGTATTTAATCACGCTCAACCCCAAGTCAATCTTTAGTTTAAAAACTGGAAGTTAAATTTATTATAAGTCTTCTCTCGTAAACACCCTGTGCAGGAATTGGATATAAATTTTAAGTTATACGCCACTAAATTTGGCGAAAAATTGAGATGTCCATCACAAGATTATTTTTTCAGAAAACTGAACAACAATGATATTATAAAAAGGGACTGGTTGATATTTTCCGAATCTACTCGCAAGTTTTTTTGTTATAAATGTATTTTGTTCAAATCGGACCTACCTGGAAATCCAAACCTGTGTAACCAATTCCTTACAGGCTTTAATGACTGGAAAAACGCACATTCGAGAATTTCAAGTCATGAAGTGTTAAAAGAACATTTTGCATCTATTTCTGCTTTAGCGAACTACTAACAAACTAGAAAAATTGATGAGACGTTTGATATTCTTCTTCTTCTTCTTCTTTTCTTTCAAGTAAGGCTTGTGCCTGTTCCTCATCGTAACTCGCCCTATGTAGGTAGATTGTCGTTCCAGCGCTTTCTAGGTCGCCCAATGCTTCGCCTTCCTGACGATGATCTGTCTCTGGCTACCTTCACTATTCGGTCCTCTGTCATCCGAGTAATATGTTCGTTCCACTCAATTTTCCTACCTAGCACCCACTCATTAATGTTCTGTATTTGGCAATCTCTTCTGATATCTGCGCTCCTTTCCCTGTTCCGTAAAGTCTTTCCGGCTATTCTTCTTACTATTCTCATCTCTGTCGCCTCCATAATTTGTTGGGTTTTAGATGTTTCAGGTCTTGTCTCCGCTGCATATGTGAGTATAGGTCTAATTGCAGTCTTATAGATACGTACTTTAGCTTCCGTTCTCAAATATTTGTTTTTGAATATGGTGTCATCTAGTTGTGCGGCCGCTCTTGATGCTTTGATAGCTTGCCCTCTGACCTCAGATTCCAAGTCGCCAAAGCTCGAAATTTCGATACCCAAGTAACGGAAATTCATCTCTTGGTGGATTATCTTGTCATCCACTGCCAATTTACATCGTAGGTGTGTTTTTGATGTAGTCATGCACTTCGTTTTAGATACTGCTATCGATAACCCTAGCAATTTTGCGACCGTGTTAAATGTGTAGAGGAGCCTTTGCAGGTCATCCTCATTTTCTGCCACTAAAACAGCATCATCAGCATAGCACAGAATCTTTACTTCCCTGCTTCCCATTCGATAGCCTCTGTTCTTGCGTACTTTGCTTATGATCTCATCCATAATAATGTTGAAGAGTAGTGGGCTTAATGAGTCACCTTGACGTATACCTCTTTCCACGTTTATCGGTTCTGTGAGTTCGTTCTCAATTCTAGCCTGTATTTGGTTGTTTCGGTAAATATCCTCAATAGTTTTTATGATATTACTCGGTATTTGTCTGTCATACAGGAGGTGTACCACATCTTCTACTCTTATTCGATCGAACGCTTTTTCTAGGCTATGAAGCAAAGGAATGCTGGTCTATTATATTAAATGGATTTTTCTGCTATTTGCCTGATGACAAACAGATCTAAACCCTTGTTGTTCGTCAGATAGTGTGATTCGGTCAGTTATTAAGTTTGTAATCACTTTTGTGACTAGTTTAAGAGTGGATGATAATAAATTTATACCCCTGTAGTTTTCGGGTATCTTTCCATCGCCTTTCTTGAAAAGCAGGATAGCCGTGCTTGTTCGCCACTCGTCAGGAAATCTGTGCTGTTCGATAATTTTCTGCGTTAAAAAGGTCAATTCATGAACCAATCTTTCGCCACCATATTTAAGGAGTTCGTTAGTGATGTCGTCTGGGCCTGGGCTTTTCCTATTTTTGAGCTTGTCTAATGCTTTTCTTAAGTCCGATTCCGTTACCGAGATGAAATCCTCTATTACTATATTGGGTGGGGTTTGTTGTGTAGCTGATGTCGCACTCCTGTATAGGTCCTTCAAGTAACCGGTCCATTCTTTGTTTGATATTGTCAAGGAAAAAGAAAGCACATATTGGACAACGGTTTTAAGAAGAGTAGTGGAAGTAATTAAGTTTTTGGCCGAAAGGGGACTAGCGTTTAGAGGCGATAATGAAATACATGGTAATCCTTGTAATGGCAATTTTCTTGGGTGTATCGATCTCTTAGCCAAATTTGATCCGTTTCTAGAAGAACATGTAAGAAGATACGGTATTCCAGGCCGCGGAAAAGTATCATATTTATCCTCCACAACGTATGAAGAACTAATAATTTTACTGGGGTCAAAAGTATTGGAAAAAATAGTTACAGAAATCAAAGAAGCCAAGTATTATGGAATCACTGTGGATTCTACACCTGACTTAGCCATACGGATCAACTCTCCATAGTTATTAGATATGTCTCAAAAACTGGAGATATATATGAAAGATTTTTTATGTTTGTTAAAATAGAAAAACATGATGCCAAGTATCCTTTTGACACTCTAATTTCAGTTTTAGAAAATCAGGGAATAGACCCAAAATTTTGCAGATGTCAGTCTTATGACAATGCGGCTAATATGAGCGGAGTGTATTCGGGAGTACAAACTAGATTTAGGGAAATCAACAGCGTAGCCACTTGGGTACCATGTGGAGCTCATAGTCTTAATCTAGTTGGCACAGCGGCGGCAGAAAGCTGCCTAGAAGCTGTAAAATTTTTTTAAATTTTGCAATCGCTCTACAATTTCTTTGCAGCGTCCTCTCAAAGATGGTCTAAACTAAGGTCTTTGGGAAGTAAAATTTCTGTAAAAAGACTTTCAGAGACCAGATGGTCAGCACGTTATGAGGCTGTAAAAACATTATGTGCCCATTATGATGATATACGTGGTATTCTTACAAATATTTCAAGTAGTGAAGGTATGAAACCTACAACAGTGATTGAGGCACAAACCTTAATCCATCAAATGAATACTTTGGATATGGTATTACTCACAGTTATTTGGGAAGATCTACTAAAACACGTCGATATTGTAAATAAATCTCTTCAAGGCATCGAGTTTAACACGATGGTGCGACTTTACGTCAGTTTAATTCAATATGTATCTCACTGCAGAACTGAGGACATGTATAATAGCTATTATCTTAAGGCACCAGATTCAGAATTTAAAGAATCCGAAACTAGAGTTCGTAAGAGAAAACGACAGTTCGATGAAGGGCCAGATGAGACTCCCTCTCGCAGTGCCAAAGATTCCTTTAAGATTAATGTTTTTTTTTATTGTTCTGGATGTACTTTGCGCTGAAATGACAAAGAGACGCACTGCGTATACCAGCCTTTATGACACATTTAGTTTTCTTACGGATAATACACTGACCGAGGACATTATCAAGGTTAAGGCTCAAGCTCTGGTAATAATGTATCCGTCTGACTTAGAAGAAAACTTTGTTGATGAGTATTTGATTTTTTCAAATGTGTACCCCAAAAACCACCTCTATAACGGATCTCATCAAATTACAAATAAAGGATAAACTTGTGTCAAGTTTCCCAAATGTTAATATTGCATTGCGCATATACCTTTCGATATTGGGTTCGAATGCAGAAGGAGAAAGATCATTCTCCAAGTAGAAGCTTATAAAAACTTTTATGCGTTCAACAATGGGTCAAGAGAGAACTTCGTCACTGGGTCTTCTGTGTATTGAAAGTGATGTCGCTCGCGGCATTAATTTTGAAGATATAATACACGAATTCGCTGTGTCAAAATCCCGAAAAAAGGAGTTATTTTTGGATCTACTTAGTAAACCAAACGTTTTGTATTCGTATTTTTTGTGTATTTGTATTTAGATATATTATTTTGATCTTCACTATATAATAATATAAAAATGTTTATAAGTTTTTGGGGTATTTTATTTCAATATATTTTTTTTCAAAGCCTCAAGACCTTTGGCCTTCGTAGGCCCTAGGCACGTGCCTACTGTGCCTAATTGGTAATCTGGCCCTGCATAGAGCCAGTAGTCACTGGGGGCTAAATCTGACGAGTATGGGGGTGGGGAACAGGGATTCATCAAGTCAAGTAGCTTGATTTTTTTAAAAAGAACTTGACTTGAAAGTCAAGCTTATAATGAATACATACTTGACTCTTGACTTGATTTGAGATACTTATTACTTGACTTGATATCAAGCTACTTGGTATTACTTGATCTTGATACGTACGAGTCGTGCTGCGTATATTTCTGCAAGTTCATGCGTGTTTAGACAAACTTAGGAGGTTTCCCGAGCTCCGTGCTGAATGAAGGATCGCGCAGTTTTCTTAATTTCATCAAGGTGAATAAAAAGGTATAGGATTTCCAACAAGAAAAGTTTCAGAAGCTACTTGTGGAATATATGGTGAAAAAGTACCTATGGTTCAATTTTTCAATTATTTCGAGGACGAAATAAGTTTACAAGTTTATAGATACTTAAATCCTAAAGTACTTTTGCCTGGTAGAAATAAAATGAATTCTTTGGCAATGAAAATGTTTGGGTCAGCACAGGATTCCCTCAAAGGTTTACTAAACAGAAATAAATCGAAAATCTCATTTACCATAGATGGTGGTCTTCTTTCAGTATGAAAGGGTACTATGGAATCACTGCTCATTTTGTTGATGATAATTGTAGACTACATGCCATCCTTCTGGATTTTGTTTGGGCGTAGGGACAACATACTGGCAGATGAATATGTTGAGACCAATCTAAAAACTCTAAACACTTATAATATGTTCTATGGATGCTGTCTGTCAGATGAAGTATAGGTTATATATGTCTATGGTTGATAGAGGACAGTTATGGATGAATGTATTACGGTGTACGGTGTAATCTGTCGTTGAAATAAACTTCTAAAAATATAAAGTGTTTCTTTGAAGCATCGGTGATTCAAATTTTTCATCAGGTTATGGGCCCAGAACCCGCAATTCAGAGAAGTTGAGGTTGGAATTAAAATTACCACGTTGTCGAAATGGCCAATTTCACAATGGAAAAATATGGAATTCACCAGTTCGAAGGAAGGGACTACGATCACTGGAAATTCAGGATGGAGACAGTTTTGGATCAGAATGGAGTTGCAAGTTGCATCAAAGATCACATTCTGACGCCCACTGAGGACCAACAAAACTCGACAAAAAGTGCAAGTCAATAATTGTTCAATGCGTTGCAAACTCGCATCTTGAATATATAAAAGACAAACAAACCTCATTTGAAATGTGGACATCATTGGAGAAAGTTTTCCAAAGAAAAGGTATTGCTAATCAACTCTATCTACGAAGGAAATTATTAAGCCTGAAACTAAAAACAGAAAGTCTAGAAGAACATTTCATAAAATTTGAATCAATAATTAGGCAGATCAAATCTGTTGGGGCCAAATTAGAGGAAGTAGATATAGTTTGCCATCTTCTGCTTACTCTACCCGAATCTTACGACAATATTGTAACTGCCTTGGAAACACTAGAGCCACAAAAGCTTACATTGGAATTTGTAAAAGGAAAACTTCTTGACTATGAAATGAAGAAGAAAAACACCTCTGCACCAGAAAGTATACAAGGAATGGAAACAAAAAGTGGACTAGAGGTTCTGACAACAAGGACTACCAGAAGAGACTTACGAGCAGAAACCAGGAACAAAGAAGAGGACTGAAGTGCCACAACTGCGGAAAGATTGGTCATATCAGAAAGGAATGCTGGTATGGTCGAAAGGGAGAACAAATGAAGCCACAGCTGACGAAAGCCGAATCACCTTCGCAGCTTCAGTAAACAAGATCAAGTGCACGGAAAAAGAAGGTAATTTGATAAAATTTGTAGTGGATTCAGGTGCAACTGATCACATGGTGAATAATGTTAAATATTTTGTCATTTTGAAGAGCTAAAAGATAAAGTTAATATTGCTGTTGCCAAAAATGATGAAAATATAAAGGCTACTAAAGTAGGTACTATTAAAGTAAATTTAAATGAAGGGATAAATTGTAAAGCTGAAATAAAAATGTACTTTATGTTGAAAATCTCAGACAAAATTTATTATCTGTTCAAAAGCTAGAAACTGTTGGACTTAAAGTTGTATTCGAGCATAGTTCTGTTAGTATCTTCAAAGGAGATAAATTACTTGCTAGTGGTAAGAAGGAGAATAATCTGTATGTTATTGAATTTATATCTCTGAAAAGAGTACAAGCTCAATTTAGTTCTAGCTCAAAGAATTTTAATCTATGGCACTGTCAGTTAGGTCATATTGGCAATACAAATTTGAAAATCATGAAAAAGAATAATATAGTTGAAGGTATTGATGAAGTCTTTGATGAAAATAATTTTGAAATGTGTTCAATATGCATACAATCTAAACAAACCAGGTTACCATTTAATAGAGCGAATAAGAAATATTCTAAAAGACCACTTGAAATTGTGCATAGTGATATATGTGGTCCAATTTCTCCTGGTACCTATGATGATAAAAATTTATTTTGTTACATTTCTTGATGACTATACACACTTCAGTATTGTATATCTTATAAAAAATAAGAGTGAACTTTTTGAATGTTTTAAGGAATATGAAGCATTAGTTACTAATGAAACTGGTTACAGGATTGGTTCAATTCAATGTGATAATGGTAGTGAATATTGTTCAAATCAATTCAATAATTTTTGCAGAATGAAAGGTATTAAAATAAGACACTCTGTCCCGTACAATCCTGAAATGAACGGATCAGCAGAACGATTAAATAGGACATTGTTGGAAAAAGGAAGAGCGATTCTTCTGCAGTCGAAGCTACCCAAAACAATGTGGGGTGAAGCAATACTTTGCTCAACTTACCTGTTGAATAGAAGTCCCACTGCAGTAATAAAGGGTAAGACACCAGCTGAACTATTTTATAATAGGAAACCAAATGTAGAAAATCTAAAGATATTTGGAAGTTTAGTTTATTGTCATATACCTAAAGAAAAACAGATATCGAAGCTTGATTCAAGAAGTGAAATAAACATCATGATAGGCTATGCAAGTAATGGCTATAGAGTTTGGGATCCTATTAAGCAAAAAGTATCTGTTGTTCGAAATGTTGTTTTTGATGAATACAAAATATCACAGATTTGAAGTTGAATGCTACTGCTGTAGATGGTACTTCTGCTCTAGATATTATAGATGAAAAAGAATCAATTCATAGTTACACTGAGACTGAAGGTGATATGGAGGAAGAAGTTCAAGATGATGAAAGAAACACCAATGAAGAGTTTAGAAACAATAGAAGGAGAACTAAAAGACCAAACTACTATAATGATTTTATTACGGGAGAAGACTTGGAGCATTTAGCTCTACATGCAACAGCATATGTTGATAACATTCCAGAAAACCTAGAAAGTGCACGAAATTCACCAAATTATGATTTTTGGAGGAAAGCTATTGAGGAGGAAAAGAAAGTACTAGAAAAGAATAAAACATGGACATTGATCGATAAGCCAGAAAATGCAAAATTGATAGACTGCAAATGGGTATTTCGTATCAAATCCTGTAACAAAAATGGAGTCAAATATAAAGCTAGACTTGTTGCCAAGGGATTTATGCAAAAACAGGATTTGACTATGAAGAAACTTATGCACCAGTAGCCCGGCTGACTACTGTCAGGGCACTGTTAGCTGTAGCTAACCATGAAAATCTAATCATTCAACAAATGGATGTCAAATCTGCCTTTCTTCATGGAACGCTAGGAGGAAATCTACATGAGGATTCCAGAAGGGTATGAAGATGATGGAAGGGTATGTAAGCTCAACAAAGCACTTTATGGACTCAAGCAGGCACCATATTGCTGGAATAAAAATTTGATGAATTCATTAAAAAGGAAAAAATTTATAAAGTCGAAAAATGATCCATGCCTGTATTTGAAGATCACTGATTCCTACCTGATTTATCTATTATTGTATGTTGATGACATTCTTATCGCAGGAATAAAGAAGAAGAAATTGAGATGCTGAAAGACAAGCTGAAACAGGAATTCAAAATGCAGGATCTAGGATTTTTGAAAACTTTTCTTGGAATTGAATTTGAAAGCAATGAAGATGGAATTTATCTCAGTCAAAAGAACTACATAAATAATATGCTGATGAAATTTCACATGAATGAGTGTAAAGAAGTCAAAACACCACTAGAAACAGGAAATTTAAAATTTGAACTAGACAAAGATTTGGAAGAAGTCAGCAATAAACCTGTAAGAGAATTAATTGGCTGCCTAATGTATTTGATGCTGGGAACTAGACCCGACCTAAGCATATCTGTAAATCTTTGTAGCAGATACCAAAGCAATCCCTCTGAGCAATTATGGAAATATTTGAAGAGAATATTGAGATATCTGAAGGGGACTATTAATGCAACATTGCATTTCCCAAAAAATGATGAGACAAAGCTCATAGGATTTTGTGATGCTGATTGGGCTGGCGATGAAGTCGATCGGAAATCAACATCCGGATATTTCTTCAAGATTTTTGGTTCCACAGTCTGTTGGACCACTAGAAAACAAACAACAGTTTCCACCTCGTCTACAGAAGCGGAATATATATCTCTTGCCGAAGCAATTAAAGAAGGGATATGGTTGTCAAATTTATTAGTTGATTTTGGTTACTCAAAAGAAACCTTTATCATATATGAGGATAACCAGTCCTGTATCAAGTTAACAAAAAGGTTTGATCACAAAAAACTCAAACATATTGATGTTAAATATAACTTTATCAAAGATATTATTGGTAAGAACATTGTATCTGTTGAGTATATTTGTACTAATGAACAAGTTGCTGACATTTTAACAAAAAACCTCGGAACTGTTTTATTTACTAAACATAGGAATAGTCTGGGTTTGATATTGTAAACTTAAGTATGGATATTTGAGTTTTTGGATTGAGAAGGAGTGTTGAGACCAATCTAAAAACTCTAAACACTTATAATATGTTCTATGGATGCTGTCTGTCAGATGAAGTATAGGTTATATATGTCTATGGTTGATAGAGGACAGTTATGGATGAATGTATTACGGTGTACGGTGTAATCTGTCGTTGAAATAAACTTCTAAAAATATAAAGTGTTTCTTTGAAGCATCAGTGATTCAAATTTTTCATCAGAATAGCTAAGCTATTTGCTGATACATTTGAATTCTACGATTTAACCAATTCTGTGCAAGGAATTACGACCTACAATACAAACAGCAATTTCACATTTATGAATGAGCTGACAGATTTCATTTCCGACATTGACCCTGAAAATAGTCATTTCGTATGTTTTGCTCACATTTTTAATTTGGGGGCAAAGATTTTATAAAAATACTTGATTTGAATTCTTAGTTTCAAGCGAAAGATTATACCCTCTCGGGTGTAGACAGTGGTGAAATATCTGAAGATGTGTGTTGCGATATTCTCGCAACAAAGGACAGTTCTTGGAATTTGGGTTAGCCGTCACTTCCAGAACGCCTTCTGTCGGACGGAATTTTGGAAATCCCCAAACTTAGCTACCTGAACTTTGTACACGTCCGACCTCCTTTAATCAAGTAAATTCATTCTGTCTGCACCTCTCAAGGTGGTAAGTACTCCTACAAGTAAATTCATTCTCTCTCAAGACGCTCTCGTGCACACTTCAAGTAAACTCTCTTTTATCAATTTACTTTTCACGAGTCCATAACGGCACTCAGAACTACAAGTTCCTCTAAAGATCTCTCAAAATAATCTGTTTTCGGGTCAGTTAGCTACCCTAGTTCATGTGTATGTGAATTACTCAGTTGAAATTCTCTACGTAAAAGAAAAAGGTTGTGAATTGTGAATCTGTGAAGCAATTACATATCGCCAAGGCACAATTCATCAGTGGAAGCTTGTGAAGCCTTATCCAAAGTGCCTGCACCTTATTCTGAGAAATCTACCCTCGACGATTGAAGCAGAGCTGTGGTGAACTCCAAACAACAAATAAGGTCAGATCTCTTTATCATTTTATATTAGCAGAAGTGCCTAGATTGAGCAAAGAGGTTCAAATCCTTGGTTATTATAGACAAATAAAAACTCTTTCTGTAAGTGTAAACTCAAGTGCCGAACATTGTGTACCTATTCTTATCTGTGAATACATAATTCTATTGTAACTACAAACTTGTTTTTATTCACCTTGCAAACATCTTTTCTACCAAAGATAATTTTTGGATCTACTGTTATAGTATAACCAGCGACTCAGGAAGTCCGCTGCCCTTCATTAAGCGGGTGATTATTATTATTTCTAATTTTGTACCCGCACAATGTGCATTCGCTATCGCCAATAAAAAAATTTCATTGCCTCGGCAAAAAGTTAGAAAATCTTAAAAATCCCCGTAAAAATTCCGAAAAATTTTGCATTACTATGAATTTAACAATGGCTCTGCCAAAATGTGATGTCATGACAAGATGGAATTCAACTTTGGATATGCTGCGGTGGGACCTCAATATGAAAAAGTCTCTAAACATTCTTCGTGATAACACTGAAAATATGAAAACTTTGAAGCCTACAGACACGGAGTGGTCGATCATAGATGGAGTTTGTAGATATCTGAACAGTTTCAAGACGCTTTCCAAAACATTAGAAGGTAAATCATATTGCATACTTCCGATGGAGATAATTGGTATAAATATGCTCCTGGATAAGCTAGAACAATGGGCTATTGAACTCGACAATAATCCTAGTAGAGATGAGACTGATTCATTTATAGTATTCAAACGGCTAAAGATAAAATTATCAAACATTACCAAAGAACCAACTGGATGTACTTTGTTGTTTTAGTCTTAGATCCCCGGCATAAAGTGGAAACATTCTCCAATACAAGTTGGGGAAAAGACTTGGAGAAGGAAGCAGTTAGACAATTTGAAACAGTTTTTGAAACAAAATATTTTCAGCCAGGTCTACAGAGCACAACAGCATCATCTTTACCTTCATCTTCAAATGATGAGTTCGACATCGATCTCCTAAGTTATTCAAGAAATCTCCAATGAATCCAGCAAATGAATTTGCTTGGCGTTACGAAATAGACAAATTCCTTTCGGAACCCCGTGCTAACAATTCTGAAGATATTTTAGAATGGTGGGAGAGGCACGAAAACGTTTTTCCAAATTTGACCATAATGGCCAAAGATTTCTTATCAACGCGCATCTTCAGCTCCTGTTGAAAGGCAGTTTTCCAGAGCAGCACTGACAGTTACAATAACTCAGAATAGATTAGGCGACAATTCTATAAGATGCCTCATGTGTCTTAGATCCCATTTTCATAATTGAGAAATTATTATTTTTATTTTTTTATGTATTATAGTGAAAAAATTTGTGTTTCCATTTTGAAATAGTTAATATTTTTGATTCTCATATTCAAGTTTAATAAATAAAAGTATTTTTTGCAAAGTTCCTTCTCATTCTATAATTCATTGATGTGTAGGCTAAAATAAAAATTTCAAATTAAAGATCAAGTAGCTTGGTAGAAGTAATTGGTTTTTCGAGTACTTGATAAATTAATACTTGACTTGACTTGACATTGAAAAACTACTGCTTGACTCGAACTTGACTTGATTTCAAGTCAAGTCAAGTCAAGTAGCTTGAATATCAAGTCAAGTCGTGAATCTCTAGTGGGGAAGCAGATCAAAGCCCAATTCGTTCGATTTTGCTCTTTTTTTACTGGGGTTTTTTCCCTAGGCTTTTATGCCATACGCCGAATTGTATGACACCCCGTCACTAACCCCTGATCTATGTGCTTTATTATTTGCTAACTAAATGTTGTCAGCCAAAAGTTCAAAAGAATATATATATATATATATATTTCAACATAGAATTTATAACTTACTTTAGTAAATCTATTAATCTCATAAACACTCACCTTGCTACTTTCAATCTTTCCTCAGATGAATAAATCAATATAAACAATAATCCAAATTGGTATGCAAAAATAAGAGATCCAGATAAAACTTTATAGTTTATAGATAAACCCAAAGATATAACTTCTTCAGAATTAAAATATAGATATTCACAAATATAATGAAATGCTCCAAATTGAACTAACACGATGAGGAAATTGAAAAAAAACGCTTTGAAAATTGTAAAACAGCACGGCAAGCTAGGTAAACAATGAAATTTCGACCTTTAATGGCGGAACCAATCAAAACGCTGACGATCATTGTCTTGTATAAAGTTACTGTATTCCTAAAGAGAGCTGGATTAATAATCATCATATGACATAATATCAGCATTTAGGAAATATTCAAAGGAATCATATAAGTATTTGATCTAATAACTAGTCTTCCAACACTCAACAAAAATAAATAGGTCCAACACGTTATCGCCATCTCTGCAAGACGTAATTCTGTGTCCAGTGATTTTTGTTTATTGAAATTCGATATCATACAATATGGATCTAGCTATCAACAATTCCTGTAGGAAAATAGATATGAGTAAATATGTGGCACAAATTATACTTTCCTGTAAAAACAAACAAAAAATTCTTGAAGATATTGATAATTAATATGAAAATTTTCCTGTCTCTGTTCATATTAAATATTTCAAAACAGAAATGTCTTATCTTTTATCGGAATTACCCAAACAAAAAATTCGAAACTTCAAAATGCCAATTCTAAGATGAAATATACCGAAAACACGTGGACTCAATACTATGACAAAGAAATCCAGGTATTTAATGATTCTGACCAATGAAAAACGTATCCAATCAAGAAACATACCGTCACGAGGACCAATCAAAGACAGAATCCTATTTCGACAATTGATTCACCTACGTGACAGTGACCAAACAAATCCATGACAATTGAACCTTAAGCCCCGTCCATCTGACATCTTTGTAAATTCGTATAAATTTAGGGGATTGTTACGAATATCAACAATAGCTGAACAAATTTGTTGATTTATTGAAATATTCTTAATGAATTGCAATTTTGTACCTCACTTTCATGACTCCAATATTTCAAAACGGCCATGTGGAAGAAAATGTCATATCCTTTATCGGAATTGCCCTAACAAGAAATTCGAAACTTCAAAATGCCAATTCTAAGATGAAATAAACCGAAAACACGTGGACTTAATACTATAACAAAGAAATCCAGGTATTTAATGATTCTGACCAATGAAAAACGTATTCAATCAAGATGAAATATACCGAAATCACGAGGACCAATCAAAGACGAGAATCTCTAATTTCGCTTATCTCTTGTTATTCACCGTACGTGACAGTGACTCAAACAAATCCATGACAATTGAACCTTAAGACCCGCCCATCAGACATCTTGGTTAATTCGTATTAATTCAGGGGATTCTTAATGAATTGCAATTATGTACATCACTTTCATGACTCCAATATTTCAAAACATTCATTAGGAAGAAAATGTCTTATCCTTCATCGGAATTGCCCAAACAAAAAATTCGAAACTTCAATATGCCAATGCTAAGATGAAATATACCGAAAACACGTGGACTCAATACTATGACAAAGAAATCCAGGTATTTAATGATTCTGACCAATGAAAAACGTATCCAATCAAGATGAAATATACCGAAATCACGAGGACCAATCAAAGACGAGAATCTCTAATTTCGCTTATCTCTTGTTATTCACCGTACGTGACAGTGACTCAAACAAATCCATGACAATTGAACCTTAAGACCCACCCATCTGACATCTTGGTAAATTCGTATAAATTTAGAGGATTGTTACGAAAATCAACAATAGCTGAATAAATTTGTTGATTTAATGTAATATTCTTCATGAATTGCAATTATATACCTCACTTTCATGACTCCAATATTTCAAAACGGTCATGTGGAAGAAAATGTCTTATCCTTTATCGGAATTGCCCTAACAAGAAATTCGAAACTCCAAAATGCCAAATATACCGAAAACACATGGACTCAATACTACGACAAAGAAATCCAGGTAAAATGGTGGACCCTGATGATAATACTCCTATAACAACTACTAAGAAATCTAGAGTGGAGCCCGACAAAGACAAGAAAGTAGCAGTTCTAACTTACATAGCAGAGCTGTTCATAAAAATTCATTCAGAAGTCAAAATAAATGATAACTTCTCCAACATAAGCCTTGGAAATCAAATTGCAAGCATAGTATTTACAGTGTTTGTTATAAACAAACAGCGAGCCAACGGGATTCAAGGAAACGCAGAGAAGAAAGCACTGGCTATGAAGACATTCACAGTCACAAGCAAGGGAGTGCAGTACACTATCAATGTTAAGACAGCCATACAATATGGGAAGGATGTGGCTGCCAAACTCGGCCTTGAATACAAGAAATTTGATCCTAGGGACCCAAAGAACTGGTACGGCACAGCAGCTCCTTATCTAGATTTCTTCTGTGCAAACAGCTTACGGATATCTGAACTGCGCTTAGGCCACTCAAGCATGCCCATAGCAAAGGAAAATGGGACCTCTATAACAACTCCTGTTTCCAAATATGGGCTAGATGGAAGTCATCATGTCTTATTAGAAGGTAGTTCTTATCCTCCAGAAAAGAGAAGTTCCATGGCACAAAGTGTTGGTCCAATGACCGCTATGCTATGCCATATAAGAACAGAGGAAAAATACAGGCAAAAATGTACCGACGCTGCAAAGAGGTCCATGATGCATATCCCCCTTATCGACGAAATATTAGAAGTAGTAAAGGGCAAAAAAGCAAGTGAAATAAGCACCCTGATACGAATCCTTGCGGACGTAGTCTTGGTGGCTGGATCCCGTCAGGCGCATAGAATGACGTTTCCAATGAACCTGTTTGTGGGGGCCTACGTAGGGTTCAAAAAGTTGGACGAAGAGTACACGGCAGCTCTCCAAGCACTACAAGAGGGACAAGACCCGCCAACGAGAACCTATGCCAGCCTAAAGGACTGCCTGGAAGCATTCAACGTGTCAGGGAGGGGTGGTTACTACTGGTATAATGCGATGTGTTCTGCCAATTGGATACTGGAAGGAAATGTCACTGAAAACGAGGCTAGACAGATCATATTCCACAGTATCTTTGGGACTTACAAAGAAGACCTTAGTGTGCTAGCCCAGATCACTGACCAAGGAACATGGAGTACGAGAGAGGAACTCAGTGACTGTTTCAAGCAGATGAAAACTTGTGGGAGAGATATGCTATTCAAACCCATTAGATTGAAGTATTACTCAAAGCTTAGCTCAGCAAACCAAACGGGGCTATTTGCCTCTAAATATACCCAAACTTGTGCTGTACCAGTATTCAGTGGGAAGAGGATACAACACTTCTCTGAGAACTTCTTTCAACAGATTGGTAAAAGAACAGGACATACCAGCGTAGCCAAGTCAATACCACAGCTCATATCCGCTCTAACAGAAGTTCTTTCAATTCTGAGAGAAGACCTCCTTGTTGATGGTAAGAAAATGAAGATGGGAACTGTGGAATGGAGGAACATAGGCAACTTAACACTAAAGGAGGATGGCTCTATTGCAAATGTGGACATAGTTGGCACAAATAAGTTCTTCTTAGGCTCTCAAGGGCAATAGAAATGTTTTGTTCAATAAGTTTTAATGTGTTCTAAAAATATCATTTGTTTAGTTTCTTTCATGTCATTTATGTCAAAAAAAAAAAGGATTGCCTTCTGAACCACGAGCGAGTATACACGTGTTAAGATAACCGGAATAATATTCACATCATATAACGAATTTATGCGATATCCTTTCATGAATTTAGTAATGAGTATAAATAATGAAATTCAAAATAGTCGATTACGCAAAAGCAATAACAACATTTGTAGAAGCAAAAAACTTAACACATATATCAAGAATTTCAAATAATAGAATATGCGTATTTTTAAGAAGTAAAGCAATTGTTGATGAATTTTTCCAAAAAACCAACAGAATTTTCATTGAAATAAAGAAATTATAGTGAGAAAATTAATATCGCCTGCAAAAAGACTCAGTGTTTCAAATGTGTGTCCATCAATTCCCAATGAGATAATAGAGGAATCATTGAAATCGATAAACTTAAGATTAGTATCTCCAATTTTACCACTGAGAACAGGAATTCAAGGAGACGAATTCAGTCACGTTTTGAGTTTCAGACGACAAGTTTATATAGATGAAGGAGACAACATCATCAATACATCACTAATAATCACACATGAAAATACCAGCTACAGAATTTTTATATCCACTGACACAATGGAATGTTTTATATGTAAAAAAGCAGGTCATATTTCTAGCAACTGTCCAGAAGCTAAATCCAAAACAACTCAGGAAACTGAACAAGAAAATAACTCACCAAAGATATTAGAGGAAACTCATGCAATAGAACAAAATAAAGGTAATATTTCAACGACAGTAATTAAGGATAAAAACTCGCATATAAGTGAACCTTTGAAGAAAAAAAGGCCACGTTCAGAATCCAATTCATTGTTGTCCTCTCAGCAATCAGATAGTATACCAGGAACCCCTGAAAATCATACAAATGATCAATCTATGGGACCACCAAACGATGAAAAATTGAAACTAACAAGAAGAAAGAAGAGACCAAAAACCTCACCATCATTGTCTGAGAACAAATCGGAACCACAAATAGATCACGAGCACTTATGTTCAGTAATAAAGATGCTCCCAGGAAACCATCCTATATCAGATATCAATCTTATAGGATTCCTAGAATCATCATTTGGAAAAAACGATATTATAGCCGAAGCAAAACGATACACAGATGACATCGATGGATTAATAAAAATGATGTATGCATTATATCCTCATATACAACAACGATCTCTAAAATATAGAATCACAAGAATTAGTATGAAATTGAAAGGCGTCAGCGATACGGAAACATCAGATGAAAATGAATCAACTAGAAGCTCCCAAACGGAATTGAATCAAGTAAAGGACATTATTACATCACAATCTGACTATGAGCTTGAAGATAATACAATGGAATAGCTGTGGATTTTTTCCACGTCTAGAAAGTCTCCAAAATCTAGTTAAATCAACAGATCCTCACATTTTATGCATTCAAGAGACGAATTTTAAGGAAAATAAGATAGGTAAATTGACCAATTACCAGGGTTTTCACAAGATAAGAGCTACGAATAGCAGGGCAAGTGGAGGATCATCAATATTTTGTGGAAGATAGCATACATGCTGAGGAATTAAACATTACAACACAATTAGAAGCAATCGTAGCAATTATATGGGCACCCAATCCAATAGCAATTTGTAATGTCTATATACCAAATGATAAAACATTTAATAAAAATGATATTATAAACCTAGTAAACCAACTGCCTAGACCATTCATTTTAGTGGGAGATTTCAATGCTCACAACGAGCTGTGGGGCTCTTTAAGGTGCTGCTGCAGAGGTCGTCAAATTCACTCGGCCATGGATGAGTTGGACATCGGTCTCATGAACACAGGGGAACCAACACATTTTTGCCAGGCAACAGGTACATTCTCGACGATCGACCTGAGCTTTTGCGACCCACACATAATGCCTTCACTTAAATGGGAAGTTTTTGATGATCTACATGATAGCGATCACTTTCCTATTGTTATAGAAAGGGAAGGACCATCACGACCAGAATCGAAAAATTTAGGATGGAAAATTAAACATGCAGATTGGGAAAAATTTCAGGAACAATTAAGACTGGCGCAAGATCTAACAATTTCAAGAGACATAGATTATGATGTCACCAAATTTACAGAACTCCTGATCAGGACAGCTGAAACAAGTATAGGAAGATATCAAGCCAAGATCAAATCCAAATTAGTTCCATGGTGGACCGACCTATGCTCAGAAGCATTAAAGTTGAGAAAGAAAGCACTCAACAAGTTTAGTAGACAAAAAAATTTAGAAAATCTGATAGAAGTTAAAAGACAAAAAGCGAAAACAAGGCAGGTGCTAAGAAATGCAAAGAAAGAAAGTTGGCAAAATTTTGTATCATCATTAACATGTTCGACTCAGGCAGGGGAAGTATGGAATAATATAAAGCGTATTCAAGCCAATCATACCCAATTTAATATAGGTGCTCTGAAAAACGACCAAGGAGATATTGTAACAAGACCTGACTCAATAGCAGAGCTACTAGGTGATGCCATCGAAAAGCAGTTTGGCGACCACAGCTTCAATGATGAGTATCAAAGGCAAAAAAAATATCTTGAAAATATACCTCTAAATATTCAAGATGGCAACGATCATTGTCTCAATGACCCATTCACAAAAGAAGAACTAACAGCAGCTATACAGAAATCTAAAGACTCAGCAGCGGGACCAGATGATATTCCCATGATTTTTTATAAACATCTCCCAGAAAAACTCCTGACACACCTGCTAGAGATATGCAATAAAATACACTTAGAGCGTCTTTTTCCGAAAAAATGGCAAGAAGCAACTATACTACCCATGCTAAAAAATGAAAAACCAAAATTGAAAGCAGAATCATATCGTCCAATCGCACTCACTTGTACAGGTTGTAAAATCCTGGAAAAAATGGTAAACGAAAGGCTTACATGGTATCTAGATGCTGAAAACAAACTAAGCAGAACCCAAACAGGATTTAGGAGGAATCACAGCACAGTAGACAATCTGGTCATCTTACAGACCGAAATAACAAATGCCTTCGTAAATGGAGAAATGGTTGCAGTTGTGTTTTGTGACGTGGAAAAGGCTTTCGACCGATGTTGGCGCAGAAATATATTGGATCATCTAGGAGAGGCTGGTCTAAATGGCAATCTAATGCATTTTATAATTAATTTCATGTCAAACAGAAGATTCAACGTCAGAGTAAATGGAGTGTTATCGACCTCAAAGGTTCAGCACCACAGTACCACAGGGATCGGTTTTAAGCCCTACCCTTTTCAAACTTGGAATTGATAAAGTAGACTCTTCAGAGAGAATAAGTGAACCTGTCAAATGTATGAAGTTTGCAGATGATATATGCTACATGTGTAGAGGAAACAATCTGAAACCGATCAGGCTCCAACTTCAGAATACGTTTAACCATTTAGTAGAATGGTCACTTAAAACAGGATTAATTATATCTACACAAAAAACCAAACTGATGATATTTACTAGACGACACACACAAGAGGAAAAAATAAACCTCCAAATACATGGGAGTACATTAGAAAAAGTCAACCAACACAGGTTCTTGGGGTTAATATGGGACAACAAACTAACATGGAGACCACACATAGAATATCTAAAGACAGAAGGTACAAAAAGAATTACCTTACTACGTGTCCTTTCACACAGATCATGGGGCGCAGACGAAGATACTTTGTTGAAAATATACAGAGCGATGATAAGGTCAGCAAATAAAACAGATTTGAGGAAGTTGGATACGGTACACAATATAGCCCTCAGGATCTGTTTGGGAGCATTTCCTACCAGTCCAATTAAGAGTATTCAAAGAGAGGCATACGAACTGCCACCAGTGCACCAGTGCATCGATGAACTTAATTCATTTTTGGCCATGAAGCTCCTTCAACGACTAGTGTTTATGGATGGTATGGTAAATTCAACCGGGGTCGTAGTTCACTCCAAGACAACCATTTGTTTTGTAGCTGTCTTCTGAGAAAACATGTAAACCAACCGCCGAAGACGGATCATCCTACACTCCAGCACTAAAGAGATCGATTGGATGAATCATCCGCCGTATAGTCCTGACTTGGCACCGAATAACTTCTTTCAATTCCCGTACGTAAAAAATAAAATGAGAGCTCAACGTTTTTCGACACCTGAAAAAACAGTTTATGCGTTCAGAATGCAATTTTTAGATATAACTCAATCAGAGTTGGAAATGTGCTGAGACCATTGGTTCAAACGCATGCAAAAGTGTATAGATCTTAATGGGGAATATTTTGGAAAACAATAAAGCTATTTTCCATCATTAATATTTGTTTTGGTTCTCTAATCTTGAAATATAAAAGGCAACCCTCATATATTCGGGAGACTGTACGGAATATACAACTTTTTCCCCAAATAAAATACGAGTGATGGTGAAACATGTTTCCCTGTATTTTGTTCAAGTAGAATAGCGTTCTATCGTTTCGCCCAAATGTCTGTAATTGTCGAATATCGAGCCGAAAATGTTCACAATCGAATGCAGGTTTAAACTTGAGTATGTCCGTCTGGTTGTTTACTCTCTATCTACCGAAAGAGATGAATTAGAGTTTCCATATTTTCAGAATAGGATAACTATTCAAATATCTCGGTTATTAGGCCAAATCCGTCCAATTGTTCAGGAGTTGATAAGTATCTGAAATTTGGTTTCATTTATAACGACTCAATTTGTATCTTGGAAGATATTTGAAGTAGGTTGAAACAAAAAGGCTTGCAAAATTCACATGGAAATCGACAAAATTCTCAAAATTTGTTTTTAATACTTTAAACTTCATGAGATATCCGACGAATTTAAACGAAAATTTATGCATATATGGACGTTAATGACATCTTACATATTCTCAAATTTTATTGTCATAGCAAGCAATTAGAAGTTGAAGTAAATGTTTATTAATTACCTTGTCATTTAAATTCCGTGTCGATTCTAGGCTCATTGAAAATGCTAAGGAAACGTTAGAATTATTAGTCATTTTGATAGGAGATTATGTTGATGAATAAAAATTTTATTTTGCAAAAAAATATATGTTCTTACCTAGGACTGAGGCATTTTGACCAATCTTAAGAGTTGTCGTGATCCAGGAAAAGCCCAACTCAGTTAACTTTTTCAAAAATGCATTTGAAGAAGTTATCCAGCAAAGACCACGAGAAGGTGTGGGCGACCTTTGCCAGGATAGGATTTTGGATTAAGGGAACTATATTGATAGGAAGAACAGAAGGATAAGCAACATAAAAGTAAAAAATAATTGTAGGGAAATGAAACTAATGAAATATTTCTAAACAATTTTATAATTTCAACCAGAATCAAAAAGATATTTCTACAAATACCAACAACGAACATAGATTAATAAAGTTTTTATTAATAAATAATTAAATTTATGATAAATTTTCAGGGCGGGCATGAAGCAATGATGAAGGTAAAGTTATCTCCTGGAACGACAAAAGTTTCAATTAGATATAAGAAAATCGATCATTGATTGATATGTACTCTAGCCTTAACCATTGAGTATAAATCTACAACTACAACTACACTGATCAACAATTGCTAGGGATCACTCATGAACTTCTCTTCATCTGTATATTTTTTAAGTTATCTCGTGAATATCTGTACATTATATGTTCTCTAAGGAAAAATTAGGATGTTTTGAGTTGATTATATCAAATTTTTCCTCACTTCATGTCTGGTCTGAGATGTCTAGACAATTTTCAACCTTAGAACAACCGATCAATAACCTGGACGACCTTTCTAACGCTTTACGGGATATTTGGACGAATTTGCCCCAAAATTTTATAAATCGTTTGATTGAAAGTATGCCTCGTAGGGTAGAATGCTTGAGACGAGCTCGTGGGGGACCAACTAGGTACTAGCTTAACCGAAACTTCAGCCTTCTTGTGGTTTCATCATAAAATTTTTATGTTATTCAAACACAGAATTTTGAGTGTTCCTAATAAAGTCTTTTTTTCTCTCCAACTTTCCATTTTTTTATTCTTTTCTCAAGTGAACCATATTATCAACTGAAAATACTCTGATATCTTACTAAATTTATAATCTTGGAGCGAATATTTCAGAAATAAATTTAGAAAAAGTAAGTGATCCCTATCAATTGTTGAGCAGTGTATATATCTTCAGTTCTGAACAGCTCGACATCCTGATGAGAAATAAAGGCGAATTATTAATACATCTGGATGCTACGGGAAATGTAGTAAGAAGACCCAAATTCGTGAAAAAAAAAGTTTATTATACTGGTGTAATTGTTACCTCATTTAATAAAAGAGTATATCCCATTTTTGAGATGTGCAGTTGTGATCATGATACAACATCAATTGGAGTATGGCTCGCCAAATTCAAATCTTTTGCAATTCAACAGAAAAAAAATGGCCGTTATTCAGGAGGGTTGTTACAGATTTTAGCTTCGCTCTCATTAACGCAATCTTACTCTTTTTCAATAACATGACACTCAGACCTAAACTGCACATATCAAGTCCTGAATATAAAAAGAAACGATGTACTGAAAGATAAATTTATGCTGCAATCATTTCATTAAAATAGTAGCAAAAGATAACGATGAAAAGAGAAAAATGAAAGCAATCGAAAATTTCTTAGAGAAATTATTGCAACATGTATGAATTTCAAAAGTTTCGAAACAGTAAAAAAATGGTTTTTTTCATTAGGGGATATTGCTACTTTCCAGAAAGAATTAAACTTTTGTCAGGAAAGCAATCAAAAATTTAATTTCAATATGTCCACAGAACGAATATGATAATTCTATTGAAATTAGTGCAGAGGATTTCAGAGAGAATCGCTCCGAAATGGACGAGCCCACTCTCTACGAAAATAGTGAATTTTACCAACATTTTAGAAATACTGCGAAGGTACTCAAAGAAGAAGTTGACAACAATGATCATGGAGAAACTGAAAACGTATATTTCAATCCAATTTTTTTTGAGTATATGACATATTTGCCGTTCTGGACAGGTTTATTCATCGAACAATCTGAAATGGAAAGAGTCAGTAATGCTCCAGTTGAAAATTGGTTTTCCATTGTGAAAAATCTCTTGATAACCACAAGCAACCTTCAGAAATGCAGTAGCATTGTGAGACTTTAAATATTCCGAAGGAGAGATGTACCTCCAGGAAAAACAAGGATTCAACAAAATCTAGTTCATACGAAGATCTGACGCAAACAGAAGAATGGAAAAAAAAAGAAATAAGAAGAATCCTAGCAACTTCGAACAAACGACATTAAAAAAAATTTTTTGATCATGGGTCTAGATGAAAGAAGAGGAATTACTGCAAAGGCAACCCAAACTCTAGAAGAAAAATGCTTGCAGTTTTTATCCAATTTGCCATCAACTATTGAAGAATTGGAAAAAATAGAAAGTGAAACAATAAAACAGAGCAAAACAATAGTTGGTTTGAAAAAAGCTAATCACGTCCCTCATTTCGGAGCAGTATGCAAAGCGCGTACCGAAATATGTAAGAGTAATATTGTTAAAAAAATATTATATTCTGATTTATTAAGAACTCCAGCTATTAGACATGGCATTAAATACGAAAAAACCTGCTTGAATATGTAGGGTGAAGTGGGGTAATTGCGTACTTGGGGCAAATGTGTACTCATTTGAAAAAAGGAGGAAAAACTGAAGCTAGCTGTGGCGCCATTTGGAAGCCTGTAGTTCAGTGATCACTCCTCAGATGGCTGCACCTATGTCCAGATAATAAGGCTTTAGTAATCTCCCTCCATTTCGACAGGTGTTTTTTTCTTAGTGAATCACATTTCGCGGACTTCTGTTACATTTGATTCGGACTTGGATAAATCACTTGAAGGTAAGTTGTTCTCTTCATTAATGGCTGCAGATTAGTTAAATTAATATTTACCTGTACATAATGTTGGGGTTTACATTTACCCCTGTTTGTTTTCAGTAACGGGGTAAATGTGTATTTTTTCCTGGGGCAAATGTGTACTACAGTACACATTCAGCAGTGATGATGCTTCTTCGGACAACAAGGAAAAACAGCTGCTGTCAGTCAGCAGTGATTTTATTTCTTTGGAAGAAGAAGAGAAAGAAAACATATCAAATGGCGGACAGACCCCCCGAAGAAACATAAATATTCAAGCAGGTTTAGTACAGAATATCAGCCTCCCATTACTAACTATTTATATTTAGCACTTTCAAATAACACCATTCAAGTATCAGTACATTCAGTTGGTTCTATGATCTATGAATGTGTTCAATGTCAAGCACTTTATTCTCCATGTGAAAAAATTTAAAAAAAATATGAATATAAAAAGAAACGATGTATTGAAAAATAAAAATCATTATAAGTTATATTTATATATATATATCACAGAGCCCTCTCAACGTAAACGTGACCACAGATCTTGGATTCGAATACTGAAATATTTGAGTTTTTTCTCCTCATTCGAAATCTATCCAAAATAATTGATTGCTGTAAGAAGAGACTGAGACAATCATTTTTTATTTTGAATCGGATGGTGTAAAAAAAAATATGGCGTTGCCATTTGAAAATGTCGAAATATTTCAATTTTAAATGTCACATTTTCGGAGCGAAATCTCCGAGAAGCCTTAAGATGCATCGAGACATCGAATATACCACATAAATGATAGGATTCTTGTCTATTAGACTGCCAAATTTGGTTCTGTTCGCATTAACAATAATCGAGATATTGCATTTCCAAACTGGCTATGCGGTTGTCAAAAATTTCAATAATTTGTACATAACTTGGCAACAGTGCATGGCAGAGAAATTTTTTTTAGTAGGTTATACTGCGAATTTGGTTCTGAATCAATAAATAAATAAAAATTTAGGTAGGTGCGTTTGAGGTAGACGTGGCAACACTGTCGACTTGAAAATATTTTAGACGAAAAGTTCCTTTACCCTCAAGGCTCCACCTAAAATTTCATAACGAAATATTCACTAGTTCTCCTAAAACGTCTAATAGGCCAACTTAAAAGGAACACCCTGTATATATATAAATATACGAGGCATGTTTTTCAATAAGTACCGTTTTGCGATTCCGCCGCCGTAGCGCTACGGTCGGCGTTCCGCGCATGCGCGTTGGTTACCTACATCTTTTGTCTACGCACTGAGGCCATTACAGTCTGATTCTTCATAGTATACGTTGATTACTGAGTGTTTAAGATGCCTCCGACAATCGTGAGTCCCGCTGATTATGAAGTACGGGCTATTATACGATTTCTTAGTGCTTAAGGTGTAGAACCGATCGATATTCATCGTGAGATCTGTGAAGTTTACGGACGAAACATAATGAGTGATGGACTGATAAGGAAATGGGTGAGAGCATTTAAGTGGGAAACTCTAGATCATCCTCCATACAGCCCTGATCTGGCACCCAGCGACTACCATTTGGTCCTGCATTTGAAGAAACACCTGGGCGGTCAGCGTCTGCAAGATGATAATGAAGTCAAAACATTTGTGACACAGTGGTCAACAAGTCAGGCGGCAGAATTTTATGAGGAGGGTATCTAAAAACTGGTGCCACGTTATGACAAGTGCGTCAATATTCACGGAAATTATCTTGAAAAGTAGATTAAGACAGAGGCTTTCATGTAACAATTTAATTATTACGATATCTTTACACGTCTTTTTTGATTCCAAAACGGTACTTAATTAAAAAACATGCCTCGTATGATAAAGGTGGGATGAATCGCTTAGGGCCAGTTCCATAATCGAAAATGAGGTCTCATTTTTCGTAAGAAATCTCCTTTACAAATGAAACGGGTTCCATAAACTTTGAAGTATCCTTTATCATAAAGTCCGGATATTGGGCCTTCACGGAGGAAAATTATCCTTTTTTTTACGCATGCTCTATGACTATATAACATAACCTTATTCTGTTCTGTCATTTCATTTCGAATGCGAATGTATTCGTTAATTCCAACGATCTCTAGATATAAGGTCAATGGTTAATTCATTCTATAGTGCTAGTGTTTTGCTTAGGAGTTCTCTTTGTGAAAATTAGTTTTCTCCACAAATATCGAAAATCTTCAAGTTCAAGTTCGAGTTCTTCCTCGTCTGATGATGAACAAGACATATTTTTAAGAAGGACGAAAAGTTATAGAAGAAGGGAGCAACATTTAACAACATTGGATGATATCGATTTTTTCAATCGATCCATCAAATATCTGATATCCATATAAACCCAAAGCCATTTCAAAGAATGAAGGTGTCCTTTGCTGCACATATATTGAACAATTCTGTTACTTGCAGAATTGAAACTTTGGTTTCGTTCAATTTGCTTCCTCCAGATGCTATATACACATCTGAATTAATTGAAAATATCGATCAATTATTTCATATATTGAATTCGTCGAATATGCATTCTCAAAAAATTTTGAATAGGCCTTGTCACAGTTTGAAAATTCCGTTCCATTAGTTCCGACCAACTATTGGCAACGCTGCTTTCTGGCGATAGTACACTTTCCGATGCGCGGCCAGAGATATAGAGTGGGGAGAATGATCTTCGAGATGCGCGAAGTGGCTAATTTTTCGTCCGCCATTTTTATACTTTCGGTTCATTGGCGTAGAAAACAGTGTATCTGAGGGATAGTTTGTATAGAATGAAAATTAAATGTACAAAACCGGGCATGAGTGGCTAAAACATTTCTTGAAACGTCATGGAAGATTGAAAGAACGTATGGCATCCAACATTAAAAAGAAGCCGAGCTGCAGTCACCGAAGATATCCTGCAGGATTATATTAAAAACTTGCAAGAAGTTATCAAAGACGTCCCACCTGAAAATATTTGGAATCTAGACGAAACCAATTTAGCAGATGATCCTTCAAAGAAGAAAGTTATTTGTCGCCGTGGGACAAAATATCCTGAAAAACTTTGTAATTTTTCCAAATCAAGCACTTCTGTAATGATTTGTGGCAGTGCGGCTGGTGAAATATTGCCGCCCTTTGTTGTTTACAAGGGTACCCAGATGTGGGACGTTTGGACTGGAGGTGGCCCAAAGAACACTCGCTATTTTAGCACAAAGTCTGGGTGGTTTGATGGTCCAGCTTTTAATGAATGGTTTGAGAGCTTGTGCCTGCCCCGACTTAAGAAATCTGAAGGAAAAACAGTTGTGATTGCGGATAACCTATCCAGTCATCTAAATATGAGTATTTTTGAAAAGTGTAGAAAACAATATCAGTTTTGTATGTCTCCTCCAAACGGCACCCATCTAACGCAACCACTGGACGTTGCTTTTTAGACCCATGAAGGTTGCTTGGAGACACATCTTACGTAACTGGAAAGATACCCCAAGCGGTATGAGAGCAGGGTCTTGCCCAAACACGTCTTCCCCTCATTGCTTAAAAACTTCTGGAAGACTTGGAGCCCAATATGAAAAAAATCTTGAAAGCGGATTTAGAAAAACTGGGATATTTCCATGTGACATACAGCCTCTACTAGACAGAATAGGCCAAAAAGCAGTTGAACCCTCAGCTGTGAGCTCAGCATTTTTAGAGCTTGTGCAAACAACCAAATCTCTAATAGGCGATAAGCCCACAAACCCTACAAGAAGGAAGAAAGTACAACTTCCAGCAGGTAAAAGCCTGTCCAATGAAGAAATGCTAGATAACACTCTGATTTCTCTCCCTAGCACAAGTAAAACCTCTAATGAAAGTGTCAAATCTAAGATTAAGAAGCCTCCCAAAACGTAAAGCCGCAGATGTTATGAGGACAGTGATGAGGATGATGACATTTTAAGTGAAATGGAATTAAATCTTAATGAAAGTTCAGATGAAGACTGGAATTCGTTCAGTAGACAACAAATTGAAATGATGGAAGAAGAAAACAAGGAACCAAATAAACCAACCATTCAATCAATAAAAAGGAAGTGGGCACCACCAAAAAAGTCAACAGAAGGGCATGTTCAGCATCCCAGAACTTATAAATGACATTAACTAACCTTTGATGTTCTTAACAAATATAATTCATGGTTTAATAACCTGTTTTTGTATTCTTCACATGAGGTTTAATATAAACATTTCTACAGATGATACCTATGATTTTTGTTTTTCTTCCCAAAATGCATTTATTTAAAGAGTACACTTCTAAAGAGTTGTACTACTCAAATCAAGTGTGTTACTTTACCCCAGTCCATTTTTACTATGAGAAATCATCTATTTTTCCATGTGGGGCAAAGTTACCCAACCACGGGGTAACTTTGCTCCGCTTTTCAGATAATAAAAAATGATTAGAAAACATTGTAAAATGGTCATTAAGGTACATAAACGTGTTCTTTAGATATTTTTTAGTTGATCGAAAACGATCCCGATCATTTCTCTCTGACAACTGTCGTAACAATTATGATTTTGTTAAAAAAGGGCCAAAAAGTGGAGCAAAGTAGCCCCGGTTTACGGTACAAAGCATATCAATTTCCTAGATAAATCTATAGCTTCAGTATCTACACTCAGAATATCAGTCCAAACTGTCCTCATATCAACTGATTGTGGGAAACTAAAAAGAATCATATTACTTTGGAAAGTAAACAACACGCCACTGAGCCGATAAACAATTCCATGCGGTATGATCAGTCGAATAATTTCAATAAAAACTTGCGTTTAAAATGATATTTCCTCGATCTTCTTTGTTTTATAGTTTTAACAATACAAGACATGTTCAAAGTATCGAAGTATCTATCAGCACAATGTAAAATTCGAGCAATTTCTAATTCACCTGACAAGTATGTCGACCTAGAACAGCTGACTACGGGGATGGTCGCGTTACGGAATAATTTACGCTCGATGGTTTCGTCTGTGATCGTATATATCGGGTTGACGTGAGCACAGCATAGGTAATATACAGCACAGAAACTCAGGGTGCTGGCCCAGCACCCCATTGCAAACTTACTTCAGAAAGGCCTCGAGCAAATAAAACCTTTCACCGAATATAAGTAATACGTATTTTCTATGTTCTGATATGTCATGTGGGATAACCTCAAAAAGTAGTAGTAGAAAGCGAAAGGCGTATGTATTAATCATAATTGAATCTTCCAAACATCAGCATCTGCTGTGAATCTCGCAGTACCCAATAACAGAAGTCGGCTTAAAGCCGAGCACGTAAATCAAAGAGTTTTTCTTATTTGTGTATCAGATAAATATTGGTAATTGGTTCGATGAATAAATAATTAATATTTCAATTGTTGTTCTTGATTTATTGAAAATTATGTCTATTGATTAGTATTTATCTAGTAAGATGATTAAAGTAGATTAGGCCAATTTTTTTTCATGTCATACCGATATATCGATATTTTTAAATAAAAATATATACAGTAGACTCTCGGAATAGTGAACAATGCTTATAATGAACTACTCCAAATAGTGAACAAATAAATATTTGCATTGAGACTCTATACAATGAACAACTGAAGCCTCTTAATAGTGAACCTGAAGAATTTGACAAGTCATAACAAGAAAACGATTGTAAAACGTTTTCTTTCGTTTACTTTTGATCATTTGCCTTAGTTGAGCGGTATCAAATTGTTTTTCTCGTTTTCTAGTAAGCATAAATATGGCGAGGATTCATTTAAAACTTAGTCAAAAAGGTGAAATAGTTGAACAGTTAGATAAAGGTGTTGGAGTGACGGTTTTAGCGAAAAACTATGGTGTGGCTAAGTCTACCATTTGTTCAATTCGAAATAGGAGAGTGAATATTATGAAGAAGATCAGCAATACCTACGTGGGGCCAGGAAAAATAAAAACACTAAGATCATCTGAATGCCCTAGAATGGAAAACGCTTTGTATCGGTGGTTTTTGAAGCAAAGGAAAAAACATATTCCAGTCACAGGTTTCATGATTAAAGAAAAAGCAAAAAATTGCACGAAGAATACAAAGAGACTCCATGTTTCAATGCGAGCAGCGGATGGCTGCAAAGGTATAAAAACGTTTCGGAATTCGATACCTTAAAATCTCTGGAGAAAAACTGTCATCTGCAATTGAGACGGTCAATCCATTTAAAAAGACTTTACTTGAAAAATTGGATGAACTTCAGCTTTTGAAGGAGCAGATTTATAATGCTGATGAATCTTCCCTGTACTGAAATTGCTTCCGACAAAACATATGTAGGTTCTGAGGAAAAGACAGCTCCAGGAAGAAAAACAGAAAAGCAAAGAGTTACCTTTCTAGCCTGTACAAATGCGGCCGGCAATCATAAGCTGAAACCGTTAGTAATTGGGAAAGCAAAAAATCCTCGATCGTTCCGTAATTTCAATTGTCCAGTACATTACAGGAATTCCAAAACAGCTTGGATGACTAGATTCATATTCAAGGAATGGTTCTTCAAGATGTTTATTCCAGAGGTAAGTTGCCATAATTTTTTTCAAAATTTAAGGGTATTGAGCTGGATTCATTTTCTTAGGTTCAAGAATTCTTGAATGACAAAAAACTTCCCGTTAAAGCAATCCTTTTGCTGGACAATGCGCCAAGTCATCCGCCAGCGGACGAGCTAAAAAGTGCTGATGGTTCAATTTTCGTTATGTATATGCCACCTAATATAACACCTCTTATACAGCCCATGGATCAGAATGTGATAAGGCTAACAAAACTCTTCTACCGTAAGAGTTTGTTGTCACGCATCATAAATGACAATGTAGACTGTATCGGAACGGCATTGAAATCTCTCTCTCTGAAAGATGCAATTGTTAATTTAATTTTGGCATGGAATTCTTTGAAACCGGATGTTATCGAGAAATGTTGGAATAAAATACTATCGCCTTTGGAGGAAACACCATCAGATTCCGATGATGAATATGACATTCCCTTATCTGAATTGAAGTTGCGATGGCGTAATAAGGAAATGGACCATGTGACGAAAGAAATTAAAAATTTGCTACTTCATGTAAATCCTCGTGTTGAAATTGAAACTGCTGATATAGATGAGTGGAACAGAGATTACGTTCAAGATGTGGAGGAAGCTGAAATTTTTATTGAAAGTGATGAGGTTTCTGATGATGTACCAGATGAAAATTCAGAGAATAATATACAAGCCATTACGACATCTAATGCATTAAAATCATTGAATGAGGTGATACAGTGGACGGACGAAAATCAAAATCGTATTGACTACTCCACAATAATAGTCCTACACAATTTGAGACATGCAATGGTTCAGATGAATGTAGAAAAAACACAGAAACAAACAAAAATCACCTCATTTTTCGAGAAAATTTTTTGAAATTTTAAATTTAGGTAGTAAAAACACTTCTTTATAGTATTAAGTACAATAAACAGTTGTTTATGACAGTAAATAATGTCGTTTTATTTGAACTTCGTTTTAGTGAACAAATCAAAATAGTGAACTGGACGTGCACTAATTAGTTCACTATATCGAGAGTCTACTGTATATCGATACCGATATATTCAAAAATTACCGATACAATATATATCGATACTTTATTCCATTTCAGACATCCCTGGTGCTGGAATGGTTCGCGCATTTTGGGCTCGCATACCGGCTTGGCCCGCAAAGTCTAGACCGACTGATCCAAATCGGTCTGATTCATTATCGTCCCTAGGAACTGAGTAGTGGGTTGTAAAAGGTGAGACATAGGCGTAGAGTTCCAAAGCTTTCATTTGAAACGAACTTTACCCTTGTGTTAAGTGCCAATTCCAGTAATTTTTATATTTTTGTACATTTATAGAAAAGTACCCTTTTCTATTTCGAAAAACCTTTGTATCAAATGAAGATACCCCTTGAGATTTATTCTATCTCCTTCCTGAAATTGTAGATCCCGTTTTCCCACATAAAAACATAGAAAGAAGGGATTGGATGTCTCAGGACAAAAAAAATGTCACAACTACACCAGAAACCACCCATAACAAAGTTGAGACATACGAAAATGGTATCATAAAAAATGAAGCATATTATGTCGACCTGGAGGAATTACGTCATCGGTCATTTTGAAGGAGCCTTGTGGCCAGAACTGTCATATGAAGATTTTCAATCGCTGAACTCAAAACAATGGATTATGGACACAGTAATAAATTTATCATTTCACTGTTTACTCAGAAAACATGATAATGGGCGTGTTTTATTCTTAACAACGAATAAGGTATTTGTAGTTCATAAAACAGGCGCCAAGAGATCATTTGAAGACGTAAAACCTGTAATGTCAACTGCTTCTACTTTTGCTGAGATAATTTTGCATCTAACTCTGCTTTACATGGAAATAGTTCAGTTGATTCTGATTGTAGTTTTAATGCAAGTGACATAAGTGCATCGTCTATTCGCAACAAAATATTTCAGCCGACACTAAATCAGAGTTTCAGGAGCATATCAGAATTTTCTGAAAATGGAGCTAAAGGAATTCGCCTTACAAATGCCATCTTGTTTATGATTTGCAAAGATTCACAGCCGTTCCAAATGGTTGAAAATAAAGGATCTCTAAACTTAATGAAAGCAGTTGCACCTCTGTATAAAGTACCATCCAGGCATAATTTCAAGAGAATGCTAGAGAACCGATATGAAGTTACACGGAATCTTTTTAAAAATGAAATCAAAGGCCTACATAGTAAAATTACCCTGATAACTGACATATGGACGAATACCATGCAGACTAGGAGTTTTCTTGGTGTCACTATACACTTTTATGACGAAGAACGTATGGCAACAGTGACTCTATGAGTTTATGAGTTAGCCGAATCACATACTACTGAATACATTGGAAGAATGCTGTTGCAGATATGTCATGAATGGTGTATAGATTCAGAAAAAGTATCCGCTGTGGTAACTGATGGAGGTTAAAGCTGTAGCTATCTCATTTGAAAAAAAAAGCCATATTATTTGCTTTGCTCACTTACTCAATTTGGTAGCTCAAAAATCAATCGCAAAAACAAAGGAATTGCCAGAATTAAGGCACAAAACTCTATAGAATGGAAACTGCCATTATAAAATTTGGTCACTGCTTTCAGCGACCTCGTGCGGCGGCAACATGAACTAAACGCCGAAAGCCGGGACGTTTAAAATGGATATTGGAACTGTTCCGAATTTTTTGTAAATGAAATAATGTAATACGGACATATAGTAATATATAGCTTGAAGAATCTTTCAAGTTATATATTACCATTGTATTACAGTTCTTACAGAGTTCTTTTATATTCATTATTCATCTTAAAAATTATAATGTAATATTTATAACAGAATTGATGGATAAACACAAATATAGTAATTTATAATCTTTTATCTTTTAATATTTTTGGTTTTTTATTTATTTATATTTTCAATTTTTTTCATTAATTTTATTTGTTATTCATTCATTTTTTCTATTTTGTAAATAAATTTTTATACTTGATTAAACATTTCAATATAATAAAAATGCTCCAACATTTTGGGAACAATTAATTGATTATTGAAAGGCTTTTAAGGAGGACCAGGAACATGAGGGTAAAAAAGACTTATGAACATAGTGTTAGAGCTTTCGCAGTTAGCTTACATTTTATTCCTCCCGAAGCTTACAGCTATGTCCGTCGAAAATTTAATTATTGTTTGCTTCATCCGAAAACCTTAGGCAAATGGTATTCTTCTATTGATTGTAAACCAGGGTTTACTTCGTAGGCTTCAAACTTTTTGAGAACCAAAGTTCAACACTCTTTGGTTTTAGATTAAATGGATCTTGCGTCAGAGGCTTTGGTATTTTTGGTTGTTTGCTTAAAAGAGAATGGAAGATACCAATTGGCTATTTTTTTATTTCGGGTGTCAACAGCAAACAAAAATTGTCTATTTTGAAACAAGGTCTGAAATTGCTGAAAAATGTGGGAATCAAAATAAGTAACATAACCTTTGACGGTTGCGCAGCATGTGTAATTTGCTGAATTGCCATTTCAATGTACAGTGTATAAGAGTGAATTTCAAATTTGAAAATTCACTGTATTTTCTGTTACCAGATCCTTCTCACATGATAAAATAAGTAAGGAATTGTTTCGGAGAAAAAAAAATATTCATTGATGTAAATGGTGAAGCTGTCAATTTCAATTTTCTTAAAGAACTAATTGACTTGCAGGAAAAGGAGGGTCTTCATCTTGGGAACAAACTCAGAAAACGACATTCAAATTTCTTTAAACAGAAGATGAAAGTTAAACTTGCGACACAGTTGCTAAGCAATTCAGTATCGGAAGCATTATTTTTCTACAGAGACACCAAGACCACCTTGAGCTGTTCTTTGGACCATCAGATCTCAAGGGGGATACAATAATAACCCCACCTGTAGGCAGTTTACAGCTGCCTATAAAAAAATTCAAATTCATGCTGAAGTAAGAGAAGGTGGGGCTGGAAATTGTATCCCTCTTGAAGATAAATATACTAAATGTTACATCAAAAACCAAATCTCCGGAGCAGATAATAAATGATTATAGGTTTGTTCGGGTGGCAGTTCCCAGTTGTTCTGGGGTCACAGAGAACCAGGTTCTGTAACTCTTGGAATCGCCGCAAGTTGTTCTATGACACGAACGGGTGAGAACAGATGGGAACAGATGATTTCAAAACGATTTCGTTAAGTGCATAGATAAGTAAAAGTAAGGTTATGTTGTTCATCATGGATAGTGTTGTTAATTGACCATTCCAGGTCATGTGGTCTTTTCGGATATTTGACATTTCGTGGAGGACAAACAAAGGTTCTTTTCCATTTATTTACATGTTGATATTTTCAAGATTTAACACTTGTTTTGTACAGTTAGAAGTGGTTTAATGCTTAGAGTTCGTTGATTATACCTGGGTCAGAATATTTTTCAACACTAAGTGGTGAAGTGAAGGAGAGATATATTGAAAAACTTGAAATAATCGATGGAGTTGATCCTTATCTTTCACCAAATTTGCAGACGTTACCATCCGTTAGACTTACAGACTTAGTAAGTTATTTTGTACTTACTCATAGCTTCTATACAGGGGGTCAACTGAAAGCCTATAAATCTTTGCAGGCATATGCAGGGACATGGTGGAACGGAAGCTATCAGCCCAAAAAAACATATGCTGGTATTTTTGTGGTTCGCTGGTCATCAAACGGCATCTTATAGAGATGTGGCAGATCGTTTTGACCTCAGTTTAGCTGGTCTTTACGACATAATAGGTAGAGTGACCGACTTTTTGATATCAATAAGTACATCAGTCATTTGCCCACCAGATTTTGAGAGGAAGCAGAAAACGAAAGAGTACTATTTAAGAAGGAAAATGTTTCCAGGGGTCATTGCTTCGATTGATGCCATGGGCGCCCGCCGGGGGGGGACCAGGAGAGCCGTACCTACACCCCCACCCCCAAGGCATAGCTGCTTCGATAATAGAGTTCCTAGAAAAATCTGGTTTGAATTCGGACAACCTTGTAGCTCAAGGTTATGATGGATGCTCAACAATGGCTGGTGAAATTCACGGAGTTCAAAAGATCATCAGGGATAAGTACAAGAAAGCAATTTATTTCCATTGTGCCTCCCATAGGTTGAATTTAGTAATCAATGACATCAGTAAAATTACTGAAATTCGCAATAGCATTGGAACCGTTAAGGACATTATCGTATTTTTTCGAGAGAGTACTTTAAGAAGGAATTTGATTCCAAATATTCCTTTGTTTTGTGAGACTCGTTGGTCAGCGAAATATAAATCTTTGCGGGTTTTCGCTGAAAACTTTGGAACTATATTCAATACTCTTTTTGCCATAAAATCCGGAGAAATTGCAATGAATTCTGCTACAACGAAAAGAGCTGCTCAGTTATGGGCTGCAATAAACTCTTTGACTTTTGTGGTTTGTTTGACGGTAGCAAGTAAATATTCGAATATATTGGAACCAATAGCAAATACACTACAAGGTGTTTCTATTAATTTTGTAGATGTTCACCATCATATAAATTTAATTATAGATACATGTGGAAAACATCGCTCCGGTGATGAATGCTTCGGAGAAATTTTTGCCAAAGCATCATCTATAGCTCAGAGTCTCAATATAGAAATTGTAAAACCACGAATTTGTGGTAGACAAATATACAGATGTAATTATGAAGCAGATTCAGCTGAAGATTATTTCAAAAAATCTATATTCATCCCATATTTAGATCATTTGATTTCTGCCCTTGAGACGAGATTCTCAAAGGAGCATCAAATGCTTTTCTCATTGTTCAATATTTTGCCGAAGAATTCAAAATTACTAGATATTGAATCTTTCGCATCTAAGGTCGGCAATATGTACAATATTGAAAATTTAGAAAGAGAGTTGAACATTTGGACTGAGTATTTATCTAAAGCTCAAATGGATGAAAACATTAAAATTGAAAATCTCATTGGGCAATATAAATTTTTTCCTGCGGTCAAAGAATGCCTTATGGTACGTTTACACGCTTGCTAAGCCTCGACAATCACAAGCGTGTAAATAAAGGTATGTCCACACTTGTGCGCTTTTGCGTGCGCTAAGCGCATGCCTCTTCTGATTCCGTAGCGCATGCCTTGACGCACGGGACGCATGCCCGGAATGAGTCAGAAGTAGCCGAATTTCATAGCGCATGACATAGCGCAAGAGGTTCCACCAGTGTTGGATTTCTGTGCGCGTCAACGTTCAATTTTGTGGTGATTTCGGTAAAGTGTACTTGTTGTTTTTTGTGTTATTGCAGTGTTATCATGAATAACGATCAAACTGTTGAGTTTATTGAAGACTACAGGTCTTCTGAGTGTTTATGGGACGTAAACAGTAAATTGTATACAAATAAAACCAAGCGTAATGACGCATATTCTGTATTATTATTATTATTATTATTATTCTGTATTATGTATATTATTATTATCAGAACCTCAGGAACAATTGCCGATATTGCCTGCTTTGACACTCTAAAAAGGTACATTAGGGATGTAAAGCTGTCACCAGTTGCCAAAAATCGCAAAGTTATTGCTAATCTTACTTCTGCTGGAACAGCTTCTCTAAACTTGCTATCGGATTTTTCTATGAGTGGTCTGATCATGTCCAGTAGAATGTAAAAACTATTTTTAGACATCCTTGTGAAGTTTTTAAACAACACATGTTCATTGCCCTCTAAATCTTTCAAAATACTAAAATTACGAGTTTTAAAGAACTCTTTCACCCAAATCACTCGCCTTGATCTCCTACGTTTATTTACTTGCCTAATAACCAATATGCAGCACTGATCCCTCCTAACAGAATACCATCGTCTTCATCCATCTTGAAAACACAACTGCAGTGAGGCACGAGTGTGGACAGTGAAGGGCATGCGTCATAGGGCATGCATCAGAGGCAAGAGTTGACGCATGATGAATTGAATGTTGAATTGAACGTTGAAAGGGAAGTTGAAAGTGAAAGGGCACAAGTGTGGACATACCTTAATGTGTTTGTCTCGGCTTGTGTGAGCTTGTGGGCGCTTGCTTCGGATCCGTTCGAGTGTCGGTTTTTTGGCTCAGATCAAAGGGCGTTTGCGGCAAACGTTTGCGACGCATTTATACGTTGGTCCGCGTTTAGTAACCATTGTGATCTCGCGGCGACTACACGCTTCTTTGCGCTAAAAAAATAAAAAATGAGTGGCTGGTCAAATGACGAGACTTTTGTTTCTGGAGCATTACCAGATTGAATCCTGCATATGGAATCCGAAAGACGTAAATCATAAAGATAAGAAGAAACAAGCAGATGCATGGATTCGTCTTGCTGAACTTACCGGAAAGTCAGTAAAGGAAGTAAAAAATAAAAAAGAGATATTAATGACTACTTTTCGCAAGCACTTGAAAAAAAAAACAGGAATCTATACGTTCTGGCGCAGGTATGTTTGTTTGTTGTGTGTATTTTTGCTATCTGTAGTAATTTGACTAGAAAGTAATTCTTAATCTATACTTCTATACTAATATTATAAAGAGGAATGGTTTGATTGTTTGTTTATTAGTCTCGAATAGGCTTCAATACCAAAAACTTTCTTTAATCACGAACGCTGCGAAAACTATTGAAGATATTAAATGTCATGTTTAGTGCCCGTGCGAAACCGGGACAGTCCGCTAGTTTTGAAATATTTCTTTTAGAACTTTTATTGCTGTTTGATCTACGGTAATCTTTTATTTTAGGTGCCGAAGAAATATACAACCCAACTTGGTATGCTTACGAAATCATGGAGTCATTTTTGTATGTAATAGCCGCCACAAGTTCGGTGTCCGCCATGCTTGGATGTATGTTGCAGACTGACGCAGTCACAAGCGTGTAAATGCTATCCAAACGCCAAACAAGAGTTGTGGAGGCTTGTTGCTGTTTGCCGTTTGCCAATGTTTGGCAAGCGTGTAAACGTACAATAAAGTGTTTTTTTTTCGCCCTGTTCTGTGTCGTTTTGTTCCTAGTTTTACAATGGACATAGAGAAGTTGATACACTGTGTTTATGAACGTCCGGCACTGTGGGACCAACACAGCAAATTGTACCACAATAGGGACGTCGTCCGCCGCTCCTGGAATGAAGTAGCAGAACTATGTGAAATTGATGGTAAATAATTCAGCAGTTAATAATTTAATTTTTTATTTATTCAAAATGTATGAATGTTTAGAGTGAGAACTTCGACATAGCAGTGATTGGTAACACATTACTTACTTATAGTCATCTCAACATGACATTATTAATTAAAAAGATTTAATAAGTAATAATTAAATTTGATTATTATTGAAGTAGATTTTAAATGCTTCTCGTACATTTATAGCGTTCCTTGGGGCACTACTGTTTGATCGGTCATTTTGGAAGCAACTGGGCAGAGATGTGTTTCCTTCTTGTTCAAGTTCCATTAGAGTAGCGATTGGTGGCCCATCTTTATCAATGACAAGATTGTGTAGGACACATATACAGTGAACAATTTGATCTGCATGCTGTACAGATGTCTCTATTTCCTTCCGAAGAATTCGCCATTTGTTGACCATAATTCCGAATGCACGTTCCACAACTGTTCTACTTCTTGATAACCTTTTGTTGAATATCATTCGATCGTCAGTCAGGGCTGTGCCAGAAACGGGCGCATCAAATGCTCCATTAGAGGGAACGCTTCGTCCCTACCAACACAAAAGGTGTGTGGGTTAATGTTCCAGGAATTTCCTTTGGTCTTGGCCATTTATCCGGAAGAACCAAGAGTTTCTTGTATAATTCGCTTTCTTGAAATGTTCCTCCATCTGACTGCTTGCCGTGAGCGCCAATATCGACTGTCAGGAACTTGTAGTTCGCATCAGCAACTGCTAACAAACAAGTGGAGAAAAATTTCTTGTAGTTGTAGAACATAGTTCCACTACGAGGCGGGCACTGAATGCGGATGTGCTTGCCATCCACCGCTCCTACACAATTAGGAAAGTTCCATCTATAGTCCAGTAAAGGAAGGGCTGAAATCACTTTTCTCGAAAGAGCTGCATTTTTGATATGTTGATTGTTATAATGAAAGAAACATATGGTCAAAAATGCAGGTGTTAAAATTTTCAGGAACATTGAAAAATCCTTGAAAATATAGAGAAAATGCGGTTTTTCTGATATTTTCGCGAATTAAAAGGTTTAGTAAGAAAATGTTTTAAACAAAAATTGTAGAGCGGAAAATTCTAGTCCAAATTATGTAATTAGCGTTCTCGAAAGTGAATTTGTATACTGATAAACAGCGTATTTCTTTAGTAGAGCAATACCAACGAATTTTAAATTTGGCGCTCGATGAAATGACTACCTGTTAAGGCCGAACCAAACATCTGGAAGATATTCGCCAGAGTTGGACTCTACTCGTTTTGTTATTGTATTGCTTTTATTACATGGAACCCTATCATAAAATGTTGAGTTGTTTGGAAGCGGACAGTTTTGGTAAAATGATGTTCGGTTCTCTAATCTGATGTGCTAGCGAAGGCGATATAGATTCTTCAATGGAGGCTAGAAGTAATATGAAAAATAGAAAAGTCAAAAATTGGATGAAAACAAGAATAAGCGTGAATTTCTGAAATTTTTTGAAACTAATAAAACTAGGGTGTGAATGAATTTGATCACATTATTCAATAATTCCTGTGGAGTTACTGCTTTTGTCATCATTTTAGGAAGTAGCATACAATGTGATCTATGCCAACCCCAATGTTCCGGTTTCAACGACGGTCGTCCTAGCCAAACCTGAATTTGATAATAAACTCGTCTGGTGTGTTCAATCAATGCTAACTCTGTTGGAGGAAGCATTACTAGGGGTGATGTTTTCCTGGTTCCTCAAACTGGGGTTGTGAATATTTTATATCTCAGTTCACCGATGCTAAAATTTTCCCCACTTGTGTTGTACAGATATCTCACAATTTTTTCCGTGATCTATTGCTGTGATCTGGTGTTAGAGATCTACGTCACTGCCAATCACAGCAACCGATTCTGGAATGTTCTCTTTCAGAGAGATGGCTGCCATTACTATATCTTCGTCGGCATCTTTTTCTGCTACATTTACTTCTACAATATGTTTTCGTAAAAAAATTGGACAGTTTTTGATAAATGTATATTTATTCCCAATATTTGACAATTTTTTTTTTGTGTCATTGTTACTATTTTGTCTTCATCAATTTGTACATCAGAGGGAACAACTTTTTCTTTTCGGCGGAATCGTTCATACGATATTATTCCGACGATTTCATCCCAATAACCGCTAAATACAATTTTACAATTCTGTCCCAATTTTTTCAATATGGACTATTTATATATTTCTAACAAATCAACGAATCTCTTACTGTGAGGCCATACAACTTGGTGTAATAACCATTCACCATCTATAACATATATCATACCAGTAAGCAAGGATTGTAATTGAAGATGCGTTGAGAATAATTTATAGAGGTCAGAGTTAACAGTTTTTCTTATTAATCCATATTCGTCGAAGGAGATAGTGGATATGGCGACAATTCGTAAGAAATTGCCTCTTTTTTCTTTGATCCATTCTCTGCAACAATGCAGATGAGTCTATAGAAGATGTACCTCCAGGAATACGAATTTTATTCTGGCTATCGCATAAATTCTCAACTTTAAATTTTGATGACAAAGTCATATTTCACAAATTTTTTCCAACGATTGCTTCCATTCCTTTGCGTCCTTGAAATGCCATATGACAGTTAATATAGTCGCTCCCAATAACACCTGTAGAAAGAGACATCAGACAATCTATTTTCTCAAAGGATTATGGCATTTTAGCCAGAATACAATTTTTTCTATGTCTTCTTTATCTCTCTTCATACGACTTTCAGATAAATTCACGTGCTGTTCACTATTCGCTGTTCTCAAATCAGCCTATTCCTCCAAGCATTCCATGACGTCAAATGCCGATGGCATCCCCAGAAGATAACGCGCAACAACACTGGGTGTGACTCCTCTACCATGCATTAAATCAGTACAGAAAAATCTATTTAGTGTTTGATCTATACACATATCACTCCAGACACCACCCCAAGCTTTGTATGTCCTAAGAATAGTGAAATATCCTTCTTTTGTGAACCTGTCGAATTCTAATGTATCCATCGTTGTTTCCAAATGCACCATATCCTGTAAGTACCATTGAGCACTAACTGCCAACATTTTCATGACACTGCTTAAGTGCAAATCTCAATCTCCAATACGTTCTGCTTCGACAAACTGGAGTAAAATAATCACGATCTTCAAATATTGAAGTGTTTCCTCGAATTTCCAAGTTGAACATACTATCATTGGGCCAATAATACAATCGCCCAAAGTAGGAGAATTTTCCTTCCATTTTTCGAACATCATTTTCACTTGTTTCTCAATTACATCAGTCGGAGTTGTATTGCTTGTTTTCAAAATATGAATTCCTATAGCAGTGAAAGTTAATATGTGAGCACGTAAAGCTCTGCTGAAAGCCCTTCAGACATTTTCTTCACTGATTATGCAGCATATGAAGTAGCCCAAACCACTTTCAAACCACTCCCATCCATGATAAAGCCAATGGCGCTCATATATGACATCAATAAATGAAACCCTCCTAATCTCACAGCAATATTCCTAAATTCAGGATTGCACGACTGCACAATGATAGAGTTAGCTTTGAAATAAGGATGCTGATCGAATGTTACAAAAGTTGTTCTACTTTTATTTCTCTTCGTTTCTTCAACTACATAGAGCAAAGCTGTGTGTAATGTGGTTAAACTGGATGGTGGTGCATTAATGAATGGGAGACAATTGACATGCGACATCATATATGTAACGTCTCGTGATAAAATTTCATGAAAACCCTGCCATGTTGGAATATTTTCTATTTCGAGAGATTTCGCACATAAATACGCAACATATGATTTTGGAACTTCAGGTTGTACTTTTATATGAAGTTTTGATTTATCAACGAACTCTACACTCTTTATGGTGTAATGACTTTAATACCCCCAAACAGTGAAATGTTTCATGACCATCCGACGTATTTACATTGTCATATATGTTATCAAAAACGAATTGAATGAAAGAGTTTGGAGGCGTTAATTTTGCAGGTTGCCTAATAACGGAAGCTTCATATAATTGAATATGGTGGTATGAAGCCGATACTCCTAATTTACTCGTCTTGTCAATTATCAAACGAGAACCTGTTTTTCTGTAGACATAAGTTCCTAGAGCTAACTGAAATTTGGAAATGAATATTCTTGAACGAACAATGGAAATTATGGAATGTGCTATTGTATCACGTTTCACATCTTTACTTGCACTACATTTTGAATCTAGTAAATGGAATAGGGGAGTTTTCAAACTTTCCGGAATTTCAGATATAGTGCTATCCAAGAATTTACTTGAGAGGGGATAAATTTCATAGTTATAATCTTGTTTTTTTATATCAGCTACAACGATTTGACCAGCTATCCGGAAAATTAAATTTTTTGATAATTACTGAGAGAATCGGGATTAAAAGCCAATATTTACTAAGCTCCATTATATTGGGAGATTTGTAAAAGAAAACCGGTTGCTACCCACTATGTTGTTCGATGATAATGACGTTACTATATTTCTCTTTAAATTTTTTTATGAAAGTATTATTGTTGAGAAAGTTTTCCCCATAACTAACTATATAATAATCTGTTCTTGTAAGTATTCAAAATCCTGTCAACGAGTTATTTGAGAAAAGAAATTTTGGTGGGGCAATTATTCATTTCAATGCGTCACCTAAATATCGATTTCAAACTAATGAGTTTAAAACCAATGATTACATGTTATTGATATCCCAAGCGAGCTGTTATTCATTCTAATAGACCAAGAATTTCAAATCACACTCTCCAGACAACTTGTGCTGAATCCTACCCTGTTCTAGAACTTCAGATGTCTAGGACCGCTCGCTCGGGTTTGCACTAGGCGCCAAATTTCGAATTCACTGTTATCGCCGCATTAGAGAAATACCTTGATAATCAATATACAAAATCACTTTCGAGAACCTTAAAGTACATCATTTGGACTAGAATTTTCCGCTCTACAACTTTTGTTTAAAACTTTTTCTGACTAAATCTTCTAATTCGCGAAAATATCAAAAAAACCGCATTTTTCTCTATATTTTCAAGAATTTTCAATGTTCCTGAAAATTTTAACACCTGCATTTTTGACCATATGTTTCTCTCGTTATAACAATCAACATATCAAAAATGCAGCTCTTTCCGAGAAAAAGTGATTTCAGCCCTTCCTTTACTGGACTACTAGCAAACATTTCTCGAGCCGCTTCTTCAAGTTGTGGAACACTTAGAGCAGGTAAATGGACGGGTCCCAAAATCGCAGAAACAACTTTACAAGTGTCATGTATACACGATGCTACTGTACTGACTCCCAATCGAAAAGAGTGAGCCAAACTGTGGAAAGATATCCCATGGGCCAAATATCTGAAACATAAAAACAGACAATAATAATAAATAATTGTAGGTTAACCATAGAATGAATATTATAATAATTATTGATTAACTAAGATACGATGCTCTCCTGTTTTCAGGTGAAAAACTTAAGGCAAAGTGGAAGAACCTTCGTGATACATTCCGAAATGAGCTGAAAAAGTCTAACAAACAGCGCTCTGGAGACGAAGGTGGCTACATTAAAGAGTCAACCTGGCCATGGTTTACTCTAAAATTTCCGTTTCTGTTTCTAAATATTAATTATTATTATGCTTTAAAGCAGTGGTTCCCAAACTGGGGGCGTGGAGAAAGTCCAGGGGGCGTGACACCCAAATGAAATAAATAAAAAAAAAGTACAAAAATAATTTCCTCAGATTTTTGAAATAAAGTCTATCTAAGTTTTCAAAATTGTTTTGTAATGTTTCAATTTCCACGTTTTTTTTTTACCAGTTTCCACGCTTCCACATAAAGAATATTCACTTGACATAATGGTCAAGTGTTTGTAAAAAATTAAAGCCATTGTTTAAAATAAAACAGATCAAAACACACAAGAGTTCAATATTCTCAAAACCGTCCACCTCCATAGCAGTTACTGTCAGACGCAACAGGTGTGTGTGCCGATACCTCCGTTTGGCCTTGGCGTGAGTGCGAGTGTCCCCCCACCCCTACCACGCCCACCCCCACCGCATCTTCAATCCAATGTCAATAACATTGCAGTTTGTTCAGTGCTTGCGTTGTAACTAGTCCGTTCGCCAGTCCGTTGTGCCAACAGTGCTTTCCGTGAATTATCAGTCAGCGTGTTTGCTGTATTGTGGGTGTTCTGTAATTGCTGCGACGTTTGAATTGGAGTAATTGTTTTTGTGTTGTGTGAGTTCTGTGTGAAGCTGAATCAGAGAAGATGGACACGGCAAAGAAACGCAAATATATTGACGATTATATTCAATATGGGTTTGTTTCCTTGCTTAAAGATAATGTTGATCACCCTCAGTGCGTTATTTGCTATGAGGTATTAAGCAATGACGCGATGAGGCCTAATCGTCTTCTGAGACATTTGTCAACCAAACATGCCTCTTTAAAGGACAAACCTAAAGAGTTTTTCGCTGCAAAATCTAAGAATTTAAAGCGCATGAAGTTAGATAGCACTGGATCTGCTGCTCAGTCATCTCTAAAAGTGCTTGAAGCTTCCTATGAATTATCTCTTATTATTGCTAAGGAAAAGAAAAGTCACACTATTGGTGAAACGCTTGTTAAACAGTGCCTTTTAAAAGCATCCGATGTTGTCCTTGGAACTGATAGTAGGCAAAAGCTATCACAAATACCACTTTCAGACAACACCGTAAAACGCCGCATTGATGATATGGCCGAGGACATTAAAAACCAGGTAGTTGATGCAATAAAAAAATCCCCGTTTTTTGCTATCCAGCTTGACGAGAGTACAGACATAGCACAATGCTCTCATTTGATTGTATATCAGACTTTTTAAGAAACACGAACTTTCTTGGCAAAAACTTATTGGTGTATGCACAGATGGTGCTGATGTGGTTGGGATTCATTGTTTTATTCACCGCCAAGCCTTGGCAGCAAAAACTCTTCCTAACGAACTCAATGCTGTTTTAAAGCTTTGTATTAAAGTAGTCAACTACGTTAAGAACAGTGCATTAAATACTCGACTGTTTAAAATTCTGTGTGAAGATTTAGGAAGTGATCACAAAACGCTGCTATTTCATACAGAAGTACGATGGCTATCAAAAGGCAATATGTTGGGAAGACTATTTGAACTCCGTGATGAAGTGATAACGTTTTTGCACAGCAGAAACAAAACGAGCTTAGTGCAGAGTTCAAAAAACCTGTAACCAAGTGATTTTGGCCTATTTATCAGACTTTTTGACACGTTAAATAACCTAAACTTGAGACTGCAAGGTGCAGACTCAAATATAGTAACACATCGGGATGCCATCAAGATGTACGTTGAGAAACTAAAACTTTGGATACGTAAAGTGTCAATGAACCCCAGCAACTATTCAAGTTTCATTCAAGTAGTGTCAGTCTCAGAAGAAGTATGTTTTGAGGACGTTTTGAAGGACCGCTTTTGAAAAACTTGATAATTGACCATTTGAAGAACCTCAAGGAGGAGTTCAGCAGGTACTTTCCTAACTTGTCAGAGGAGTTTTACAAACTATCAACCGACCCGTTCAACATGGACATACAGTTGCTGCCAGAAGAGTTACAAGAGGAGGGAATAGAAATAAAAATGACTCTGCTGCAAGATACGATTTTGACAAAATGGACAAGCCCTCATTTTGGTTAAAGTACTTAAAAGTTTACCCCACTGTTTCAGAGAAAGCTGTTCGGATGTACTTGCCTTTTTCAACAACATACATGTGCGAAAAAGCGTTTTCAACTCTTTTGGCGATCAAAACCAAGTACCGCAACAAACTTGATGTCGAAAGTGACCTACGCTGTGCTTTGTCTGAAACTCAACCCAGGATCTGTCAACTTATCCAGAACATGCAAGCGCACCCATCTCACTAAATTACATTTTATGTTTTGTTTTTGTAAGTAGGTAGGCCTATTGTTTCACCTTCCTTAAATTGAAAATGTATCTGTGTTACAATGTTAAATTTTGTATCAGTAATTATATTCGTTTTTCATGTAATACTTGTTTTAATTATCACCATACGTACAATTATTGCATCTTTCCATTCTGCGTTACCGCATTCAACAGTGATCGAAAAATCTACCTACTCACCGTATCAAGTAGGCACATACTTGTACAAGTAGGAGTTGGTATGTAAGGCACCGTGGAAATAGGGTATTGCAAAATGGAAAGCTGATATGTGTAGGGGGCGTGGGGTCTCCAAATAACCACAGGGGGCGTGGTACAAAAAAGTTTGGGAACCCTGCTTTAAAGCATGAAATATGAACATCGAGGAATTTTTTAACTCTTGTTTTATTTTTTAGGCTCAAGAAACTACAAACATAATTCCAGAGGACGATGTTATCACTCAGCCTTCGACTTCAATAAATTACAACAGAAAATCCAAAAAACAAAAAAAATGTAATAAACAATCAGAGCTGCTGAATTTAGCGTGTGAGTACCTGACCAAGGAAAAAGAAGGAGATTACAATCTTAACTTAGCGAAAGTTTGGGCTACAAAATTGCAAAATTTGGATGCGACCCAAAAAATACTTGCCGAAAAGGCCATAAACGACATTTTATTTGAGGCTACAATGGGGAATCTGCATCACAACTCCGTTAAAATCAACGAGCCGCAATCTTCCTGCCTACGCTGCTCTGGTCACCTACAACAGCATGGTCCTCCCATCCCCAAAAATGTTTCCTTACCCCAAAATTATTCGCAAAACAAAGTGTTTTTGCCTATTAACACCCTTCCAAGAGATCTACAATTTCAAAACCCGGCTCTATCTCCAAACCTGATTCATCAGACTCCGTCTGCCTCAACATTTCTTAACAAAACTCAGAGGCCAAATAATTTTCCTACACATTCCTCAAATCCTAAACCAAACTCCCGTTCCTAGTACCATCAATTTCCTTACTACCACCAGCTCTCCCTCTGAAAATTTTTCAGTCCAAAACAATTTTTCCACACATTCCTCAAATTCTTCCCAAATGCAAAACGAAACTCCCATTCCAAGTCCAATCCATTTCCTTCGTACCACCAACTCTAACTCTGAAAATTATTCGGCCCAACATAATTTGCTTATTCATTCATCAAATCCTTCCCAAATACTGAACGGAACCGTTCCTAGTCCAGTCCATGTCCCTTCTACCACCACCACTTCCCCCCAAAAAATTATGATTTTAAACAATAATAACAATTATGATCCAATCGATGATAACGGCATTTCATCAAAAAATAACTTGAAGGACTACTATCATACATTTTCTGAATAAAATAAAATTTTGTAAAGTGTATAAATACCTATACATACTAATAAAATATTTTACTAATTGAATTTTTTTGTTCAACTTACCTTGATATAATCTCGAAGCACATAGATGAGAGTTTCACATGTTTCAATTATCATTGAACTAATTGCTGCTGGGGAAATCAATGCTGAGAACTTGAGGTCAGCAAAATTTCTTCCTGTCGCCAGGTATCGCGAAGTAACAGCGAGTCGTTCTTTTGGACTGATACTTTGTCTCATATTAGTGTCTTGCTTTTTAATATGAGGTGAAACCATGTCCAATAAAGTTAAAAACGTTGTTTCACTCATTCGAAAATAATTTTTGAAATCTGCAGGATTTTTAACTACTATTTCATTCAATAGGTTTAAATGGGTGTACCTGTCTCTTTCCAACAGCCAATCCTTAACCCATATTCTTCTTTTTTTTCCTTTTTTTTTACAACAGCAGAAGCTATAACTATTGCCAAACAGGCTCTATCCATGTTAAGTTATCTACTAAAGGATGGAAAGCGGGAACTGACGAATAATATTGACAGTAATAATGACCGTGTGAATTAAACGAACATCAGTAATACTTTCAGTAATAATGATCGTGTAATCACAGAAAATACTGAAGAAGGGCACCTTCAGTACTTTTATCAATACCTACTGTCAGTATTATTGACCGTGTATGCTCTGCTTCATAGAAAGCTATTCCTAAAAGTCTACAAACTCCAATCTGAGATGGAAAAAGGCCAAAAGAAGTGAACGAATATAAAAAAGTTCGAGATAGTGTGAGAAAGGTATTTTAGATGGCACTTGCAGCCACCAAATAGATGGTTTTTTGGTAATATACATTAGGAAGTAAAATTATCTACCATCGACAACGATATTTCAGCACAGAGACATGAATGAGCAAGCCGGTCCCAGTCGTGGAGCAGAACAAGAAGGGACAGAAGATCATGTAGAGGTAAGTTCTTCAGAAAAAATTTTCAAAGATTATCCAAGTGATAAGTTTTTCATAAAGCATTAAGTGATTCATTGATTGCTGATCTAATCAAAATATGTTTTTGTTTTAGAACTCCCGTAAAACGTGGTCAAGAAGTGACATACCGTAAACCGGGGCTACTTTGCACCACAGGTGGTTACTTTGCCCCAAAGACGAAAAAAAGTTGCCACGCAACATGACAGCAAACCAATGAACTGCAAACGCACTGTTTTGAATTTATCCGATAGGTAGCACCACTAGGAGGGTGACACAGCATTTTCAAGACATCCGCCATATTGGACAGTTGATTTGTTTGGCTTGTAAAGTTGAGTCACATTTTGCTGATATTGTTACGAGACACAGCCTGTACATCAGATTGGCCCGTAGCAATGCGGTGATGACCACGGCGAAGGGACTTCGACCTGCTGACTTGGCATTATGGAAACAAAGCAGCGACATTATGGAATGAGGACAATTCTTAACTAGATTTTGTATAAGACACACCGATTCATCATGTAGCTCCTACAAATAAATAACTATATACATTTCGGTGTTTAACATTAACAACTATGTTACCCATAAAGCCCCTATAGTTGTTACAATGGTGGAGGCGCCGAAGTTCGACTAGTTTCTTCAAAAACAGTGTTACACAGTGTCTAAAAGTTACAAAAATAAAAAAGTGTTTAAACGATGTAAATGCAAACCAGATTACAAGCACGAAGAAACAAAATGGCTCAAGAAGCGGCAGCAAACAATAGGGAATCGCTTCCTTACATAGTACCGAAAAGTTTTTCTGGAACGGCCGATGAAGACGTCAAAGATTTTATAAAAACGTTTGATCGTGCATCAAGAGCTAACCGGTGGTCAGAGGCGACAAAACTCCTTCAACTACCCTGTTATCTAGAAGGTAATGCATTAAAATTCTTTGAAACCATTGAAAACGATGTCGACACGTATGAAGAAATCGCAGACCTACTGAATGATGCTTTCAAAAATGAAGTTCGAAAACAACAAAAATATGTGAAACTACTGAATAGGAAGCAACGACCACGAGAAGATGTATGGGAATATTATCACGAAATTTTGAATCTATGTGCCGAAGTCAACCCTATTATGGAAGATCATGAAAAAATTGGTTTTGTTATACGGGGACTGCAGCCTAGAATACTGGAAAAAGTGAACCTATTTGAAAATGAAACAATGGATAAGTTAAGGAAGAATTTGGAGAGGATTGAAGTGACGGAAATGCTATTGGGAGGCCCGCAGCCGAGTACTTCTTCACAAAAGGACGAGTCCTATGCAGACCTGCAGCTGAAAGTGGAACATCTCACTAAAAAGTTACAGGACATGGAGAGGAGTTCAGGTGGGTCAAATTTTAAAATTTTAGATTTAGATACAATGATGTAAAAGGGAATGCTTCCTATCAAAAGCCGAAATTTGAGGTGAAACAGGAACCTAGAACTCCTGATGGGCGAGTTACCTGTTTCAAATGCGGTCGAGTTGGCCATTATGCTAGAAATTGTAGAAGTTCAAAAACTAAAATCCAAGCCTGAAGTTCTGTTCAAAAGATTCCATACACAACAACATTTTAGAAATCTAAGTTGCTATTTTTGTCATAGGGTAGGCCATAAAAAAGTTAATTGTTCAAAAAGATTAAATACAAAAATAGAAAAAGTAAATAATGTATATTCCGTGGAAGATTTTTTTGAGCCAGTTATCATAAAGGGTCAAATAGATGGTAAATCTGTTGATGTTATTGTGGATACAGGTGCAGCCATTAGTATAGTAAGTGAATTCAAATAAACGAAATTGACGAGACAGCGGAAGAACTTTTAGCTAGACTTGAAAAATCGCGTAAAGATGTTCAGAAAGTTATAAAGGATGAGCAGAACAAACAGAAAATACAATACGATCGAAAGCATAGGCATGTCAGTTATAATGTAGGGGACAAAGTTTTGGTGTACACACCAGTACGAAAAATCGGGAAATCGGAAAAGTTACTATGTAGATGGTTTGGGCCATATGAGATTGTGGAAAAAGTCAATGATCTTAATTATAATATTAAATTTAACACACGCGGAAAAATTAAAAACGATATTGTACATGTCAGCAGAATGAAGAAATTTCATGAACGGAAATGAAAGCGAGTCAAAGTACGGCGTATTATACTACTCAGCAAATAAATTCTGGAAGTTTAGTTAGTTAGTAAGGTTCAATTTATAAATCAATTAAGATGCATTCAAAAAACATGTACAGTTTAGTGGCGTGTTTGTTATTACTCATTGATAAAAATTTCGCGTATGAAATAAATATCGTATCGGGTGTATATTGGTCTTATTTATCTAATGTGGAGTTGTACGAGTCAACTATACCATTAACTTATTCGGCTAAATTTCCAAAACTTCTGGCATTTTTCAAACTCGTATGAACGAAGATCAAGAAACTGTTAAGAATTGTGTTACACCTGAGTGTCAGTTAGCCAATGTAACGTATGAGTTACAACAAACATTCACATCTTGGATAAAGAAAATGAATCATAATTTAGGACAAAAGTTTGAAAGTGAGTTAGACGAAGACACAGAATATAGAAAGAGACGGGCATTGGACTTTTTGGGAGATGCGTTGAATTGGTGTTGTAACGTATTAGTGAAACATTCTATGGACCCCTTATATGCGAATGAGAAAACTTTGAGTAAATCAATGCGTGATTTGAAAATCGCGGCTAACCAACAGCATGGGGAGCTTGAGAACATTATAGGTGCAGTTAAAAAGTATAGTGCGGCAATTGCAAAAATCTTGAAGAGAGTCAAGACGTTAAACGTGTCATGTGGAAGAAACTCGTGGAAGTTCGTAGAAATTTAGAGATCATTCCTGACGAAATTAAGCATGTTTGGCAAAATTTCATTAATCAGGCATTACAAAATCTAGAAGTTCTTTATATTTTCAGTAAATCTCAAATAATTAAACAATGTCGGGATAATCAAATTCCACTGGAAGTTGTTGAATTATCATTGTTAAGGCAAGATTTAGTTCGCATCGATAAAATACTTAATAAGCAAGGTTTTCAACTTGTAATAGGAGCGAAAAGTATCTCCAGATATCTAAAACTGAAAGTGGCGTCGTGTATAATAACTGAGAACGAAGTATCCGTGGTGTTGAATTTACCCGTGAGAAGAACAGGAGAAACATGGAAATTGTTTAGGTTAACATTTATACCATATGCGTGGGATGAGTATACATGTCAGTTTGCGGAAAATAATGTTCTTGTAGCTAAATTTCAGTCTCATATTAAAATTCTTAGAGGTAATCTCTTATCTACTTGCGATGTAACAAAAACCTTTGTTTACTACCTAGAGCATCCCATAATGGAATAAGTAACTTGAATTGTTTTGAAGAATTAGCTCAAGGAGCATCCGTTTCAGGAATTAATACAAAAATGCAAAATGCTTTGCTTTAAAGATAATCGTACAATAGTTAATCAAATTGAACCTGAAAAATTCATAATTACGCACCCTCCGCATAATTTAATGTTACGTTGTCCGAATAAACCAAATGCTTCCATAATTCGAGAGAATTTACCAGGAGCGTGGGAAATAGATATACCGTGTGAGTGTTCTGTATGGTCGGCAGAAAAAGAAATAATATCTCGAGCATTTCCATGCGATGCGGAATCTATCTTAGATGTAAATTTAAAACATGTATTACCTGCTGTTTGGTCGAAATTAGAATCTTTCAAAATAGAGCCTATAACCACACACACACAATTAAAATTCTCAAATATACAGGAGTGTTTAAACTCTAAATGGAATACAACGATTCCAATCTTTGATTATAAATTTCAATCTAAATATAAAATTAACGAGGACAACGTGGAGCTGATTCACTATTCGTCGGAATCGTTTACATACGAATGGACAACGTTCAGAATAGTTAATATAGTTGCTATTATTTTAATATTTTATGTGATAATAAAAACCCTTACTTAATTTCATTTGGAATGCCACAAAGAGTAGCTGCACTTAACGTAACCGAAATTATCAGCACCTTAAGCGGTTCAGTTATACTGATTATGATAGTATTGTTTTTAATATGGATTATTTGGCAATGCCTTGTAGAGAAGTTGAAGGGTAAACCTCGCTCGACTGTAGAGCAAAGTACGGAAATGCCCTTGGAAGAAATAGGGTCTTCTATAGAAAGCGTTAGGGGGGAGTAGGTCAAGAAAGACGCGCGCAGATAAACGAGAGTATAGTTTAATAATAGAGAGCTGAACGTAATTTCATAGTAATTACATTTTCAGTTGACCTGTAAAAGCTTTTTGGTAAATGCAAGTACTTGCGATAGCAACCCCCTCGAGAGAAATTTTCACTGAGCTAAAACTAAGTTCAGAAAATAAAAAGTAGATGAACTTACTTTAAGAATGATAGTTCATGGTTAGATTACTTAGTGGTGTAGGGTATAGGAAATGTTAAGTTTTAGTTTTATAAGTAATTAGGGATTAAGGTTGTTAAATTGGTAGGAAAATAGATAAGAGTAAAATAAGGATAAAATTAGTTAAAGGGCCCTTATATAAGATTTAGTAAATAGGTTAAGTTGAGTGATTAAAAGTTGTATAATTATCATTTATTTTGTCATCAGTAATTATAGAGAATTATTGAATTAACAGAAAAATTTTTGTAGGAGCGTGTTTCTGCTGTAGTTTGTTTGTTTACAGGTGGAGTCCTGGAGCCGTTCATCGCAGCAGCATGTAAACGGGTGAATAGCAAAAATCGAGGACGATTTTTTTTTTTCAAGAGAGGGGAGTGTTACGAGACACAGCCTGTACATCAGATTGGCCCGTAGCAATGCGGTGATGACCACGGCGAAGGGACTTCGACCTGCTGACTTGGCATTATGGAAACAAAGCAGCGACATTATGGAATGAGGACAATTCTTAACTAGATTTTGTATAAGACACACCGATTCATCATGTAGCTCCTACAAATAAATAACTATATACATTTCGGTGTTTAACATTAACAACTATGTTACCCATAAAGCCCCTATAGTTGTTACAATATTTTACTTTAAAAAAAGTGGTATTTTCAACCCGTTTGCAGACATCTAAAGGTAATCATAAGTGTTTATTTATGGAGTACAACTATTTGTTAACAAAATTACATTGCTAAGATCAACCTATTAAGTGTTTTTCACAACTTATACATTTTTTAGTTTCATAGGTTATGTTTCTGGTGAAAATCTTGCTTATTTTCAGCAATATTAGCTTGTTTGTTTTAGGATTTTACTAAATAACTGTATGTAGGTATGTCTCTTACAGCACAGGACTGTGCGTGTATGTGAAGGTTAGAGTTTTAATAACATATACACTTGGCGCATACTATTTTGTTGTTTTTTTTTAGATGGTTCGAGCTTACAAACGAAAACTTGGTGCTCGACGCTATGCCGATTATTCACCAGAACAATTAGAGGAATGTTTACAAGCAATAAGGAGTGGTTCATACAGCCATCGTCGAGCTGCAGAACACTTTAATATACCAAGACGAACTATTTTAAATAAACTTAAAGAGAAGCATACTAATAAAGTAGGAAACCTACAATATTTTCCAGAGATGAGGAAGAATCTTTTGTTTCGTACATAGAAACATTGGTTGATTTTGGGTTTCCGATAACTACGGAAGATCTCAGAAATGTCATTAAAATTTACTTAGAGAGAACTAGCCGTGTAGTAAAAGATTTTCAAGGAACAAGCCAGGTCTTGAGTGGCTAAAACATTTCTTGAAACGTCATGGAAGATTGAAAGAACGTATGGCATCCAACATTAAAAAGAAGCCGAGCTGCAGTCACCGAAGATATCCTGCAGGATTATATTAAAAACTTGCAAGAAGTTATCAAAGACGTCCCACCTGAAAATATTTGGAATCTAGACGAAACCAATTTAGCAGATGATCCTTCAAAGAAGAAAGTTATTTGTCGCCGTGGGACAAAATATCCTGAAAAAATCAAGCACTTCTGTAATGATTTGTGGCAGTGCGGCTGGTGAAATATTGCCGCCCTTTGTTGTTTACAAGGGTACCCAGATGTGGGACGTTTGGACTGGAGGTGGCCCAAAGAACACTCGCTATTTTAGCACAAAGTCTGGGTGGTTTGATGGTCCAGCTTTTAATGAATGGTTTGAGAGCTTGTGCCTGCCCCGACTTAAGAAATCTGAAGGAAAAACAGTTGTGATTGCGGATAACCTATCCAGTCATCTAAATATGAGTATTTTTGAAAAGTGTAGAGAAAACAATATCAGTTTTGTATGTCTCCTCCAAACAGCACCCATCTAACGCAACCACTGGACGTTGCTTTTTTAGACCCATGAAGGTTGCTTGGAGACACATCTTACGTAACTGGAAAGATACCCCCAAGCGGTATGAGAGCAGGGTCTTGCCCAAACACGTCTTCCCCTCATTGCTTAAAAAACTTCTGGAAGACTTGGAGCCCAATATGAAAAGAAATCTTGAAAGCGGATTTAGAAAAACTGGGATATTTCCATGTGACATACAGCCTCTACTAGACAGAATAGGCCAAAAAGCAGTTGAACCCTCAGCTGTGAGCTCAGCATTTTTAGAGCTTGTGCAAACAACCAAATCTCTAATAGGCGATAAGCCCACAAACCCTACAAGAAGGAAGAAAGTACAACTTCCAGCAGGTAAAAGCCTGTCCAATGAAGAAATGCTAGATAACACTCTGATTTCTCTCCCTAGCACAAGTAAAACCTCTAATGAAAGTGTCAAATCTAAGATTAAGAAGCCTCCCAAAACGAAAAGCCGCAGATGTTATGAGGACAGTGATGAGGATGATGACATTTTAAGTGAAATGGAATTAAATCTTAATGAAAGTTCAGATGAAGACTGGAATTCGTTCAGTAGACAACAAATTGAAATGATGGAAGAAGAAAACAAGGAACCAAATAAACCAACCATTCAATCAATAAAAAAGGAAGTGGGCACCTTCGTTGTCGTGATTTATCAAGATGAATACTATCCTGGCGTCATTGAAAGTCTGAATGAAGAAGGTGCTGTAGTGAGTGCTATGTTTAAGACTGCGAAAGGAAATTGGAAATGGAAAGAAAAAGGACTCAATCCATTACTCTTGGGAAGAGATTGTTGGTAGTATAAATCCGCCAAAAAAAGTCAACAGAAGGGGCATGTTCAGCATCCCAGAACTTATAAATGACATTAACTAACCTTTGATGTTCTTAACAAATATAATTCATGATTTAATAACCTGTTTTTGTATTCTTCACATGAGGTTTAATATAAACATTTCTACAGATGATACCTATGATTTTTGTTTTTCTTCCCAAAATGCATTTATTTAAAGAGTACACTTCTAAAGAGTTGTACTACTCAAATCAAGTGTGTTACTTTACCCCAGTCCATTTTTACTATGAGAAATCATCTATTTTTCCATGTGGGGCAAAGTTACCCAACCACGGGGTAACTTTGCTCCGCTTTTCAGATAATAAAAAATGATTAGAAAACATTGTAAACTGGTCATTAAGGTACATAAACGTGTTCTTTAGATAGTTTTTAGTTGATCGAAAACGATCCCGATCATTTCTCTCTGACAACTGTCGTAACAATTATGATTTTGTTAAAAAAGGGCCAAAAAGTGGAGCAAAGTAGCCCCGGTTTACGGTACTCAAATTGATCCATTTGTACAAGGAGAATAAGGACCTTTTTTCCTCCACCGCTCTAAGAAATGAAAAGGTTTGGAAAAAAATCAGAATTGAGATTAACTCAAAATTTACAGCGGAGCAGTGTATGAATAAATTGAAATATTTGAAGGGAAAATACATAAAAAAAAAAGGAAAATATGTCAACCAGCCAATCTGGCGCCAGGTCCTTAAATTCCACTTATTTTGAAGAAATGGATGAAATTTTCAGAAGTGATCGAAATCTTCCTGGGAATGTAGAGGTAGCGTCATCTCTTGAGCCTCGGGACATTCCTCAAACACCTTGTGAGACAATTCCTCATGAGGAAAGAAATTCTTTTTCTACCCCAAGGGGCAGAAAAAGAAACTACTTGGAGTCTCTGATAGAGAATAATAAAAAGGGCAGAGCCAAGAGGCATAAAGAGGTAATGGAGCAGAGAAATCAATCGCTGGTTGTACTGAATCAGTGCAAGGACGTGTTGAAAGAGCTAATAGCTAAGTTTAATCGATAGATTGATTTCTCACTTACCTTGCAATGAATACAATGTTTGTGATATAATATTCCCAAGTGTAATCTATATATGTATATCAATTTTTTTCCGGTTTGTTTTGTTTTATTGAATATACTTGTTTTTTATTGTAGATTGTGCAGAAAGAAAGCAATCGAGCAAGCCGACAGAAGGAATCAATTAAGGGAAGAAAAGAATAATCTTTTGAAAGAATTATTGAATACTTTGAAAGACAAAAATTAAAAAGTTTAATTTTAAGTGTAAAGTGTACACTTTACACTTTCGGTGTAACCAAGTAAAACAAACCTATTGGTGCGCATTCAAGACTGATATCATGAAATATGCCAATTTTTTTGCAGAGGATCTCAGTTTTTATGACAAAACTATTAATAAAATTTTATCGGGAAAAAAAACAATAAGATCTTATTGAGCCGATTTTAGCTGCTCGAACCGCCGCATGAGGCGCTCGCATCTCTGTTTACGTCCTCGCCACGTGATTGTCGCCATTAAGATACGAGACGTCATTTGCATTTCATTAGCACGTGGTTAAGAAGTAAAGTTAAGAAAGTGACAAGTGTCTAGTTTATTTTAGTTCTATAAAAATTTACCAATACATAATTATGTATAATAAAATGGAAAAGATGCCTAATTTAAAAAATAAATAATAATAATAATAATAAATAAAATAAATGCTGTGTAGATAAGAGCTCTAAGCGACACAGATTTCCTATTCCAGACAAATACCCGAGTCTGTTCAATGTTTGATTAGATAAAAGGTTTGTTCCAACACACAAATTGTAATCGTTCCAGAATCGGTTTCGGAATCGTTCATAAATATTTGTTACGCAGGCGCTAAGTGTTAACCGTTCTAATAACGGTTCCAAAATAAATGAAGGTTGGAACGGTTTGATTAAACATAACCATACTTTTATATGACTTTTATGTTTACAAGTTAGCAAAAAAAAGTTTATTAGTGTTGGTTGTCTCTGTTATTAGTATAAATCTTAGACAAGGAATCTAAGGTATAAATATATCTGTATCAGTTTGAACCACAGACATATAAGTTTGAATTATGAATAGTGTATTAGGAGGTAAATTTTATATTATAATTAAAAAGGTTGATGTATAAACTGAAGTATTATTTTAGAATTACAAGAATACCTGTTGGTCCCAAGTACCACTGACACTACCAATACAGTCGCAAATTCAACTACGGAGTACAAGTGGAGTGTAAATAACACTAAATTATTAATTGATTGTTACGCTAAATGTAGAAAACGAGTAGGTACTTTTGATATAAGAAATGTCAAAATGATGTGGCAGAGAATAGCAGATGAACTACATAAATTAAATATAAATGTTACTCCCAACAACTGTCACAATAGATGGAAAGTCCTAGAAAGGAATTACAAAAAATTTGTTGACAACCAGAATAAAACTGGTAAGCATTCGTTTTTTTTTGTACATTAATCATTTAAGTTAACAACAAAGTGTTGCAGCATTTAATTTCTCATAATCTCCAGATATACAAATATGTATAAAATTGAAAATAATTACTAAAAAATATATATAAATGTATTTTCTTTTCCATTTAGGTAGAGGTCGCAAATTTTTTGAATATCAACTTGAAATGGAAGAAATATTTGGTAAAAAAAAGAATATTAATCCAGAAGTTGTATTATCTAGTGATACAGTGGATTATTCATTAGAAGAAAATGAAGGAATCAATACTGAAGAAGAGATAAAAGAAAATAGTAGTCAAAAAAGAAAAATAGAAAATAATATTGAACTGTGTGAAACAACAGATAAAGTACTTTTACAACCAACAACATCAGTTATAAACCCTAAACGCAGAAGTACTAGAAGATTAACAAATATAGAACATTTAAGACTGGATAGGAAAATGTATTATGAAAAAAAACTAGAGATTGAAAAGGAAAAACTTAAATTATATGCAGAAAGAAATGAAATCCTAAGAAATTGGACATGTAAATGCCAGTGCACCATTATTAATAACTAACAAATATTTTTATATAATAGGTTTTTTCTTTATGTTTTAATATTTGATGTGATAGAATTTGTTGTTTTGTTTACTTACTTATCAGTTAGTTGTTAAGAAAATACTGTGTTTAAAGAATATGTTTTATTTTTGTTTAGGAAATGCAATATTTATTAAAAAAATGACTTTATAGTTTGTGTCAGAAATATATTTTATTTTTTATGCAAAATTATATTATTTACACAACATATTTACATTAGTAATGAATTAGCCACCCTATCTCGAATTACAGCAACACCTACATCAACTTCAAATTCATCATCTTCTGCTACATCTTCCTCATCTACCTGAACATTAATATTTGGCATCTCTGGATCAACATGTACAATAAACTCATCATCTCTTGCTATATTATGTAACACACAAGCTGCTCTTATGAAATGTGCAATGAATCGTACACTTCTTAACTTCACATGATACATTTGTCGAAACTTCTGTTTTAAAATACCAAAACAGTGTTCAACAACATATCTATTTTTTGCTAGTTTGACATTATAATTAGTTTGCCTTCGTGTTAAGTTTCCTCTATCTTTGTATGGTGTCAATAGGTTATTTTGCAATGGATAGCCACTGTCCCCTAATATAAAATACCTGCCACATTTTTCTTCTAAGTTTCTACTTAATGGTGAATTCCTGAATACCCGACTATCGTGTACAGATCCGGGATACCCAATAAATATGTCTATTATTTTTCTTTGGTGATCGCAAACAGCCTGTAACTGAAAAACAAGTCACTCATTAAAATTGTTTATTTCTCCATACAGAAAAACTTTGATAAAATTTGTATGAAGGTACCTGTAGAGAATAAAATCCTTCCGGTTTATATATGAGTCTGGATCAGTTGCAGGCTTATCTATTTTAATGTGGCATCCATCTATAGCACCTATCACATTGGGAAATCCATTATCTCTAAAATGTGCTTCAGAAATACGTTTCTCGTTTTCATTTGGCCATCTTATAATTTGTGGCGATAAATTGCTCAAAAATAAGGTAAGGCGTCTTATAACTCTATTCACCGAGCTAATTGTTATACCAAAGCGGTCACCACATCTCGAAAACTTGCAGTTTGATGCCCTATATACCACAAATAAATTAACACCTGAAATTGAACAAATGTTACTTACAAAACAAAATTAATTCTCTGTATAAATAAAGTAAATAATCCACTTCTGAGGCAAAAATCACATAGTCAAATTAGGAAGACCTATCTTGTGTGTGATATTTTCCGGAAGAATTTGAACTGAATAGCTATAGAGGAATTTGGAATATGGCCTTCCCTTCATCGTTTCTTCCTTGTGAGTAACTTAAACTATGCAGTATGTTAGGTGTTTCATGTTTTCACGAATATGTTGATATATTATGTGGTTAACTTAAAGTTTGGCACCTAATTAATTTATTTTGAAATATTTTTGATAATTATTTATTAATGATTAATACAACACAATTTTCTTATTTCATCACAGTTTAATTCACTGATTATTTTAATCACCAAAATAATAAATTTTTTTATTAATCTTCCGTCATGCACAACGAACATGGTGCTTCTGAGATGCAAGAGCCTGAAGAAGCTGCAGTATGTTATTCAAGTGACACATTAAGGCGAGTCCCCGAAAAGCGAAGGTTGAATGTCAATGAGAAAATTTTATTAAGAAGGGTTAATTATATGAGTAAAAGAATCAGTGAAATGTCTGAAGAATTACATTACATATCTGAACCCACATTGAGTTTCATTAAATCCCAGGTAAGGAACCAATGTCTAAAACCAAGGGGTAGGAGATTCACTCTGGAAGAAAAAATGACGGCTTTATCAATACTAAAAGCAAGTGGTAGAGGATATAGAGTGATATCAAAACTTTTTGCTCTACCTTCGAAAAAAAAGTTGATGAAGCTTCTGAATAAAATTCCTTTAAAACCGGGTGTTAATCCCCAGATTTTGGCATCCTTAAAGAAACAAGTATCAGTGACGGCAGAAGATGATAAATTCTGCATCCTGATGTTTGACGAAATGGCCATCACTCCAAGAGTACAATATTGTCCTGGACAAGACCTCATCAAGACCGGATATGTGTGACCATATCCTAGTTCTTCTTTTAAAAGGAATAAAAACGAAATGGAGGTAACCTATCTCATATAGTTTCAGTAGTTGTCCTGAGAAATCTGTTGTTTCGAAAAATTTAATCAAGGACAACATATGAGCTTCTCAGGAGATAGGATTGAAGATAGTGCCCACAGTTTGCGACCAAGGAAGTGCTAATGTCGCTGCCATCAATGGTCTTATAAGGGAGAGGAAACAGCATTGCTTGAAAGATCATAAAGAGAACAACTATTGTGGGTTTTTAGTTAATAATATTGAAATAATTCCTTTGTTTGATGTTCCACATTTAATAAAAGGAATTAGAAACAATTTATTAACTAAAAACCTCCATTTTTTGCAAGAGGGAAAGAATAGGGTGGCTAAGTGGGACCATATCGAAAAATTTTATTATCTTGTTTCTTCGGAAGAGTACCAACTCTGTCCTAAGTTGACAGATCAGCATTGCCTGAAAAATAAAATAAAGAAAATGAAAGTATCCTGTTGCACACAAGTGTTCAGCAATCAAGTAGGGGCATTAATGAAAAGAATTTCACAATGAAGTAAGATTTCCATTCTCCTATCTCTATTTCTTCAATGTCTAATGGACCATATCAATTGTTTTGTTTTATTATGAAATTGATTGGTGAATAAATATATGTATTCATCCAAGATAAGAACAGCCTTCCTTCAGATGCTGCGGATACTTCGGAGCTGATCCTTTTCATGGACAAGCTGTTCGATAGCCTCAATTCAAGTTGTGGAAAGGCTCCAGGCAGCAAGCCGCTAAAAGGAGGAGTGTCAAGAAGATCCCCGCATCAATCATTCTGGATGAGTTCATTGAAGGTTTTGAAGAATATGAATTTTTTTTTGAAAAGGAACAACTGCTTGGTTTCTGTTCCGTCTATAAAGAATTTGATTTTTACCATCAATGGGTTTGTGAGATTATCGAAGAGTCTCTTGTCAACACATAAATTTGAGTATGTGATGACGAGAGCCTACAATCAAGATCCTCTTGAAAAATTTTTTGGTGCAATGAGAAGCCATAGAGATAGAAATATTTCACCTGATGCTTTTCAATTTGAGAATTCTTTTAAAGTCTTATTGATAAATAATTTTCTTTCATACTACTCTCCTGGTGCAAATTGTGAAGTAGATTCTACCGAAGGCGCTCTTAGTAATTTGTGGGAATTTTTTGATTATGATATTCATGAAGGACAACGCTCGTTCGATAATCCCACAATCCCTTCCATCCCTACAAATGTTTCTCTGACAAGAAAAACAAGAGTAGGAGAAAACATTGTGACATATGAAGGGTACAGGGGAAAAACGGTAGTAGTCCATTTTTTTTCAAAACTGAGATTTTGATGCCATCTGTTGTAGAATTCAATGACTATTACAATGGAGTGATCACTTGTGGGAAGAAAGATCACGGTCCAACAATATTAAAGCAAATAGAATAGCCCTACGGGGGAAGAAAGATTGTAGTCACAGCGCGTCTGGGGAAAAACAGCTGTAGTCCATTTTGGTTATAAGCTACGCGCTACGCCGGCCATTTTCCTAGCATTCGACTAACTTCTTCTCTTCTCTTCACATGGACTTGAGAGTTTATGTTATGTTGTTTTGAATCTTTTTCAAATTCTATTCAATCCTTATAAAATGAGTGATTTAGAGAGTGATGTAAGTAGTGATAACAACAGTGTGAGTGAACATAAAAGTGTTAAAAAAAGACCCAAAACCGGAAGATTGAAAGACGTAATGAAAAAATTGAGAGCTACTACCCATGAAATAGGTCCTGACTGTAACTGTAAGCGACTTCATTGTTTCAAAGTTATTCCTGAAGAAGAGAAGAATCGTATTCTGCAACAATTCAACAACTTAGCTAACTACAATGATCAGAATAAGTACCTCAGTGGGCTGATAACAGTATTACCAGTCATGAGAAGGAGGTCCAGACTGAGTGATGATGAGGCCAACTTTAATACTGCTTCCTACAATTACCGTGTCAGAATTTTTCGTGAAGGTAATTTGCAAGATGTCCAAGTTTGTGTAAAAGCATTTGTTTCTTTGCATGGTATTTCTCCGAAACGTGTACAAACTATTCGAGAATCACTGGCTGCTACAGGTGAAACTCCAGTTGATGGACGAGGTAAGCATAGTAATAGGCCCAAAAAAAATCACGGATGAAACCACAAACAAAGTCTGTGATTTTTTGAAATCGATAAAAGGACGAAAATCACATTATTCGTTGAACGATTCTAGTGCCAAATACTTTCCAGAAGAACTTAATATTTCAAAACTTCATTCAATGTTCATCAAAACTAATCCTGCAAACATCCTTTCTTATGAGTCATTTCGTCAGATCTTTGAAACAAAATTCAATATAAAATTCTGTTATCCCCGGAAAGACACATGTAGTCATTGTGATGTACTGAAAGTAGAGATTTCAGCACTAACTAACAAGTTAGCTGTTGCAGATAACAATGATCAGTCTACTTCCCGTGAGTTGAAAAACAAGGAATCTGAACAAGAGTTACATTTGCGCAAAGCTGACATGTTCTATAAATTGAAAAGAAGATATAGAAAACTGTCTATGAAGACTAAAACTACTGAAGCAATAGCAATGGATTTTCAAAAAAATTTACCTACACCGAATATAACGACAAATGATGTATACTATAGACGTCAATTGAACTTCATATCATTCAACATTCATATTCTGTCATCATCCCAGTCCATATTCTACACATATGATGAATCGGTGGCAAAAAAAGGAGCTGATGATGTTTGCTCAATGATTTACCACTTCATTACCAACATTCTTCCTGAGGATATACGTGATTTAGTTGTTTTTTGTGATTCGTGCTCTGGACAAAACAAGAACTATACAATTATACGCTTTTTTCATTACATCGTTACAAAGACAAAGCGCTTTGATTCAGTCAAAATAATATTTCCAATAAGAGGACATTCATATTTGGAGTGTGACCGAAATATGAGTCTTGTGAATATGAAATCATATACTGAAACACCAGATGATTGGCGAAATGTGATTAGCAACAGCAGGGTTAAACCATCCCCTTTCACAGTCATCGATTGTGGGAAAGATATTACCTCCAAAAATTGGACTGAACACCTTAGTGGATTTTATAGGAAGACTTGCCCATTCCAAACTAGACCAGTGAGAATAATGAAAATCGAAAAAGATTCTTCATTGATCCATATCAAGAATTCCTTCAGCGGACTTTTCCACAGCTTTCCTATGGGGCCACAACTTGACAAGAGAAGGAATCCAACAAAGAAAGGAAGCAACCCAATAAATCAAGTTATTCCTCTCAGGGAAAAATATAATGGAAGCTTGCCTATTGGTGCACCTAAATATAGGGATCTACAGCATCTTAAACAATTTTTGGAACATCCTGAGTCAAGAATCTTCTATGAAAATCTGAAATCGTCAGATACCAGTAATCATATTAGTGAGGATGAATATATTGATGATCCACCATCTGACTTGGAATGAAAAATAATGTTAGTGGATTTTTCCTTGTTTTTTATATAGTCTAATAATAAAGTAGTATCAATATCACTTTAAAGTACCTATCTTTTCTTTTACCAAAAGAATAAAACATCAAAATTCACATTTCATAGAATAATAATGCTAGTAAAATCTATATTCCTGTGAAATCAAGACTATAGTTTCTAATTTTACCAATCACATGAAGTTTCCAATTTCATGGTTTCAAATAAATAATGCAGTTTTGAGAGTCCTACTTCTCTAATAATGAGAGTCATTCTCTTCAATGTAGAGACCTACCACTCTGGACTACTAATTTTTTTATCCAAATAGATAACTTACCGTAATAAATTTATTAGAAAAAATGTGAAACTATTTTTTTTAAATTAATAATTTATTTGAATCTGGAGGTGGTCTCTTATTTGAATCTATAATGTAGTCCTAAGAGGTGGAATATATTCAACAATTATTTTAAATAATACATAAGAAGAATTGAGTGAAAATTCAATTATTCTGCTTGATGTAGGCTATGTTAATCAATAGATTTTTAATGTAGAAATATCAATTAAAATTCATAATTTTATCAGGAGACACAAAATATATCTCAAACTATAACACCAATTCAATAGAAAGGATAAAATTATCATCTAACCCAGTTTATCAGTTGATGAACTTTAAAATCGTTTTTCTGTAAAAAAGCTGCTGATGGACTACTACCGTTTTTCCCCTGAACCCTTCATATGTTAGTGGATATTTTGTCAGACGCCTCCTCAAAATTCTGAAATGTTCCGATTGTAAAGATCTTTTACAATCAAATAATGAACTCGATCAGCCAACTGATTTCATTGAGGCAACCCCCTTAGGATTCTTGAAACTTTTTTTATGTAAATATTTTTAGTTTTGTATGTATATTGTTTTCTCCTCTCTGTTAGCTTTTTTATACTGTTAAAAATGCAAATATGATGCTTTTTATCTTATAATTTTTGTTTTTCTGAATGCTTTAATGATATTAATATGAATCCAGTCTTTTGAATATATATAATGGTTTATTCATTCTACGACAACTATTTATAGACCTGAACTGACAAGTTTACACTTTATTTGAAAATATTGGTGGAAGAATCTATCATTCTGCGACATTTTATGTCTCAACTCCGATTGTGACAAGTTTACATTCAAATTGAAAATATTGGTGGTAGGCTGATTTAAAATTTTTACGCCTATTAGTTCAAAATAATTCCACCAGGAGGCGATGATCTTTCGAAAATAACTTCTTGAACCGCCGCATGGGTGCGCCTTCAAACCAAATATTGAAGGGAGAGTTTCCCATCTATAGGTTGTCTATGTTTTTATACTCATGAAGTAATTACATACTTAGTAATTACTTTTCCGTCCAAGTAGTGGATCAGTAGTAGGAACGTCACGATTTGTTACGCGTTCTGGATGGAAGCTTCATTCCAGATACTATAGAAGGCAAGCAAAGTTGAATGATTCTGAACGTGTTCTTGCTAAGAAATTAATTGAAAAGAGTAGGCGGTTAAAAAGAACACAGAAAAAAGTGGCATTATTTAAGGAACATTTGGCAAATGCAGAGGAACTCAATTCATCTGAAAACTTCAAGAAACTTTTGAAATATGTTTCTGAACCAACGTTCAATTTTATAATGTCACAAATAAGAAACCAGAAACCAAAAGGAAGAACACCTAACCAAGGGCTGTAGCGATCGTCTCCTCGAATCGGTCAGTTTTACAAAGTTGAGATCCCGCGCTTATTTTGTACGATCGAACTGTGATATAATAAATTATAATACATTGTTAAAAGGTTTTCGGTGTGTTATTTAAATGACGACACTCCTGTCACAACATAATTGTGAAGACGATGAATGTGAAAATATGTTCATTTTAATAAAAAAACTCTTTGTGGGGAAAGATATTGTTGAAACAGATGACATTGTTATTGATGAAGAATATATAAAATCGCCAAAAAAACCTATAGAAAAACTGGCCGAGTTGGCTACAAACTATGTAGCAGGCTATATTTTGAAAAAAATTAGGAAAAATATAACCTGTCATGTTTGCAAGCAATGCTTGTTCTCTAAGGATTATAGTGCAGAGAGAAATCTTCTAATATCCTCGAGAGAATATGGAGGTTCCTTTGCCAGGAGATTGTGTTATCCAACACCTGGCTTTGTTGAAATGTTTTATGAGATGTGCGAAATAATAATTTTTTTTTTGGACCATCAGCCCTCCTCTGAAAATTTACTTGATATCATCAAGCACACGATATTACTAACCGTGATAATTTTTACTAACCGTGGACTTCTCAATTTTATTATATAGGCCGAGGTATAAATGGTAGCGAAATTCTTTCAATAAAGAACATTTTTGAGCCATTTTTGTAAATATGTCATAATTATGGCGGATAATTTGAATTTTGCTTATGATTGTCATTTGTAATATTGCATTGAAAAAGCCAAGCACACGTTTATATTTATTGTTGAAGTAATGATTTTATTGAATCAAAACTTCCAGATATTTCAACTATGTATCAAATACAGATAGGGGACAAAGTGTTCACAAAGTTGATGAGAGACTTTACAACATTTTAAAGGTAATTCTTTATAGTATCATAATTATTAGTTTGGCTTGCTTCAAATACATTGAATCGTAATGTATTTTGTGGTTTTTAGATCCTGCAGCCAGTGTACAAATAGTAACAGGAAGTTCATGTAATGGTCAACAGGAACCTGTGGAAGCAACCCACAATGAAATATTGTGGAAATGTTCCAAAACACAAACAGAGGAGGACGAGCGTGCAACTCTTTTATTATTAGACCTAAGGCTAAGGTTGAATGAGAAGTTCAACGACAAAAAACTTCTAAGAAGGATCTATGGGATTCCATAGCGAATGAAATGAGTCAACATGGATTCAATATTGGAGAAGGCCCTGTATCAAGGAAAAGAGCGAGACAGAAGTTTTACAACCTTCAATCTTCGTATATAAGATATAAAGATGCCCAAAGAAAAACTGGTCAAGGAAGATTGAAGGTTCCTAAATATTATGAACAATTACATGAAATACTTGGAGATAAGCACAAAGCAAATCCTGTGCTTGTCATTGATTCTTTACAAAAAGAAGTTTCACAAAGTTCATTATCTGGAAAAACAGTAAGTACTACTCAAGTACTATCAGATGCTGAAAATTCCACAATCGAAAGCAGCCAAGCAAGCCCCTTGCAGCTGATGGTGAAGTAATAATATATTGCAGGAGTCGCATGCTAGTGCATCCATTGCTCTGTCAGGTAATGTAAATATTTCCAATGAAACATTGAAGATTCATGTGATATATTTAAATGTTATAATATCAAAATTTTGAGCTTGATTGATAGGTATAGTGTTGATTGCCTTAATTTCAGGTATCATTGAGCCATGTGTAGCGTCGCCAAAGACACCAAGGCATCATAGATCAAGGATGTTTCAAAATATCGACAACTTGTACCTATCACATAGTTCCCCGAGGAAAAAGAAACTGGTTAATATGTTGTGGAATAAAGAAAATCATTTGCGAAAGTTGAAAGCACTGTGCATCAAAAGTAGAAAATCCCTTACATCCACCATTGATATAGCCAATGATGGCATTGTCAGAAAGCTTTTTAAAGGTGTGCCTACTCTGACAACTAATTTCATGTTGTCACAAATAAAAAACTTCAAAGTGAAAGGTGCTGAAGGGAGAAGATGGACCTTAGACGACAAGATCCTTGCTCTCTCACTCCTCAAAAGGAGTCCACGCTGCTACAACCTACTCCGAAAATTTGCTTCCCTGTCTAGCAAAAATACTATTCTGGAGCTTTTGAAAAGAGTTCCAATCAATGTTGGAATCAACCAAATACATGAAAATCTTCCCCAAGGTAAAGCAAGATGTTGTGTTTTATTATTTGATGAAATGGATATCAAAGAATGTGTTCAATATAGCATTGGGGAAGATTTTTTGTTTTGAAGATTTTGGTAATTCCAACTACAGCAATAGATTTGCAACAAATACCTTAGTATTTATGCTTGTAGGTCTTGGCCTAAAATGGAAACAACCTGAGGCTTTTTTCTTCAGCCATAAAGGTTGCAATGCTGCAGAGCTAAAAGAATGTTCATTTCGTGTTATCTCTGCGGCAATGTCTGTAGCCCAGGTGGATGTTGCTGCCACAATTTGTGATATGGGTCCCAGCAACGTGAGGTGCATTAAAGAACTTGGGGCTTCTGTTGAGTCACCTTTTTTCTTTTTTGAAGAAAAAAATTTTTTTGTTTGCATGTTTGACCCATTATTTCGTAGGCCTCATTTGTTTTTGCGTTAAGAAGTGGACACTTTATTTGATAGCTTCAATGGTAGAGGTAAATGTTGGGCCTTATGGAAAACCAATGAAAGGTCCTTTAAAGGTTGGGGCTCCTCATTTCTTGTACTGGCGGGAGCAATTTGATAAGGTGAAAATTTGGCAATTCATGAGGTACAACAAACGCGGAAAAATTTTGAAATCTGTACCTCCTTCCCAAACAGGTTGGCTCCAAACGATCATTGCTATTCAAGAAATCTGGAAAGATAATGGCTTTTCATCACTTAAGACCAGATATGTCTGCGGTTGCAATGACAATCCTACAGCTTATCAGTTCATAGGAAGTTTAAAAACTAAACTCCTTAATGGTTTTGTTAACCAATCCTTCCAGTGCAGAAATTGTGAACACGATGAAAGTTCTCATTTGTGTAATTTCTGGTAATTCCTCAATTTCTATCCTGAAGTCAGGAGAGTGGGATTCTGATCACAGGTCACAATTCATTTGAAGAAATAAGTAAAACAATCGAGGAGAAGTTTCTTCAGGGAATCCCAGAGTTTTTTCCGTTGCTTCTGTGTCAGGATTCATTCTGAAGGGCCTTAAAGACACATAAGCTGTTCCTTATGCGACCAGATAACCATTTCATCTAACTCAGATCCGCACAATTTATACATTTCATTTAAAGAATGGTCGGATCAAAGATCTGTTTCAATTTACCCTAGTGAAAAATTCACAGTTGCTGTAGGATGTGGAATCAAGAGGCTGGAGGAATATTTAAAAGACCATCCCTCCCATCCTAAAATAACAAAATCGGCCCTTCAGATACTTAGATCCGACATTGTATTTGAGGACTTGGGTTGTTCGGAACACAGGGATCGCATAAGCAATATAACGACTTCTGAGATCTGTAGGATTGGCATTCCTTGGTGGTGCAAAAAAAAATCAAAAGAAATTAAATCCGAAGTTAAAAAAAAGCATTTGAAAAAAAATTGAAATAAATGCGCCATGAGTAATTTTTGTGTCGAACTATCTGCGCCATCGAGTTTTTTTGAACACGTGGTTTTTTCTTCTTTTATAAGATTTCCGTTTTGTAAAACGATACATTTAGGGAACGATAGAAGCTAGGAAATTTTGTAGTCAGAAACTTATGAACCTGATTTTCACAGCCAAACCCGTCGGGGTATGGAATTTTATCGTCAACCTGTCGAAGTTTTATCGAAGAACCAAATTTACTGGAGTTGAAATTACCGAAGAGCAAATTTATCGAAAGTTGGAAGTACCTTGCAGTGGCGTACCGAACGTTTTTTTTTTTTTTGTAAAACCACCAGAGGAGATAATTTTCCTGGAATCTTGATATACAGGGTGGAAACTTCAACATCCATCTTCTACACCAGACGTATCCGGAACATCGAGGATAAACAAGATAAGTTCCAGTGAAAAAGATAGTGATTATTCAAATAGAAGATCTGCAAATTTTACTATAGATGAGGAGCAACTCCTTGTGAGTCTGATCGATAAATATAGGGACGTTGTGGAATGTAAGAGAAGCAATTGTTTCACTTGGAAAGAGAAGGAGAGTGCTAGGCAGAAAATTTCTGTAGAATTCAACTCGTCAAGTGGAAGGTGCCCTCGCTCTTTGAAAAACTTGAAAGAAAAGTTTAATAATATTAAAGAGGACAAAACTAAAGTATGCGGAAGAAAAGAAGAGCGTATTGAGAACAGGGGGAGGACAATACACCTTGCCTCCAGAAACTGAAGTTGATGTTACCGACAAGGAAATTTTGGGGCAACAACTTACTGGTTTAACAAATAGTTATGATGATGACAGAAATCAACTTTCAAGGGAAATGCACTCCACAAGTAAGCAAAAGGAATGTCTCTCTCGGCCAACCCAACGCGTCCCACTCCCACATCTGTCTAGTGAAATGCCCTCAACAAGTGCACACTCCACACACTCCACACACAACTCCAGGATGAAAACTGTTGCGATATTTTCGCAACAAAGGACCGTTCTCGGAATTTGGCGGAGCGGCCGTTACTTCCAAGAACGCCTTCTGTGGGACGGAATTTTGGAAATCCCTAAACTCAGCTACCTGAACCTTTGTATACGTCCGAACTCTTGTAATTCAAATTCATTCTGTCTGCACCTCTCAAGGTGGTAAGTACTCCTACAAGTAAATTCTCTCTCTAGACGCTCTCGTGCACAGTTCAAATCTCTCAAAATAATCTGTTTTCGGGTCAGTTAGCTACCCTAGTTCATGTGTATGTGAATTACTCAGTTGAAATTCTCTACGTAAAGGAAAAAGGTTGTGAATTGTGAATCTGTGAAGCAATTACATATCGCCAAGGCACAATTCATCAGTGGAAGTTTGAGAAGCTTTATCCAAAGTGCCTGCACCTTATTCTGAGAAATCTACCCTCGACGATTGAAGCAGAGCTGTGGTGAACTCCAAACAACAAATAAGGTCAGATCTCTTTATCATTTTATATTACCAGAAGTGCCTAGATTGAGCAAAGAGGTTCAAATCCTTGGTTATTATAGACACCTAAAAACTCTTTCTGTAAGTGAAATCTCAAGTGCCGAACATTGTGTACCTATTCTTATCTGTGAATACATAATTCTATTGTAACTACAAACTTGTTTTATTCACCTTGCAAACATCTTTTCTACCAAAGATAATTTTTGGATCTACTGTTATAGTATAACCAGCGACTCAGGAAGTCCGCTGCCCTTCATTAAGCGGGTGATTATTATTATTTCTAATTTTGTACCCGCACAAAAACCTTCGTCAGCAGGAAGATTCAAGTGAAAATTCTGAGGATCCGTGGCCACAAGAGGATGATTGCAAAACATCTTCCGAAAATTGGAGTTTATATACAGTTAAAAATCTGAGAGAGCTCCATCAGAGAAATTGAGGGGCAAAAATGTTGGAAAATTAAAAAAGTTAACTACCACAAAAATAATAGGTAATCCGTCTACTACCCTAATGGAACAAAAATTAGAATTTGTATAACAAAAAGAAAAATTTCTTCAGGAGCACAATTTAAAAATGGAACTTCTTAAGAAAAAGCATCTACTTATATATGCGCAATTGGCTGAATATGGCATCAATATTGTAGATGGTAGCAATAATGATGTTAACCTTCCAGCACTGGCGCTGGGTCTCACAGACATCGGCAGCCGACCTTTACCGATTTCTCCGAATACGCAGGTAGTCGAGAGCTGTTTCTGTGTGTACCTTCCTAGAATCAGATGTGGTTTATGTGTTGAAGCGGAATTATACATTTGTGTAACTGTTCGTGTATAACTAGTGAAAAGGTCTGTGAGACACCGCGCCAGTGATCGTGTTATTGAAGTTGAACTATCATCATTGAATATTATAAGGCTGGTTTGATTGATGGTGAGTACCTATTATCTTCATTTCTCAGCGTTGTGATTTGCCACAAATTGTGCAGTGACGAATTCTTTGTTGGTGAATTAGAGAATGACGGTAGTTCTTACTTCTAGATAATGCCCATGATGGAAGAAAACATGGTGTGTTCGTTACGGAGCTTATTTTCGTCCGTGTTGACGCATGACGTCACTCAGAGTACTAATTTGAATTTGTTAAGGTGTTCGTCAACGAAGTCAACTCGCACCTGTCGATTCTTTCGTTATCGAGCGTTCCTAAGGTGTTGTTGTGCTTCATTTTCATTTGAGGTTAAGAGTCAATCACGTGTAGCTGTGTGTTAGACATTTTAAAGGATTATTATCGTTTCAAAGTGCTACAAAATGCCTTCCTGTGCTGTGTACGGTTGTGGTAATTATTCAAAAAAAACTAAAGACACTGATGTGCGATATTATACTTTTCCAAAAAATGAAAATCTTTGCAAGGAATGGATAAATGCCTGCCAGCGAAAAGATAAATTCAATCCTGAAACAGGTAAGTTATTTAACTTTTTCATCTACGTGACTTTCTACAATTTTGTATTATTTCAGCTCGTATTTGTTCAAAGCATTTTCATCCTTCAGCATTTTCGATAATCTCAAACATAAAATGCTGAATTATAGGCCTAAGAATACGAGAGATCTAAAAGAAGATGCCATACCAACAGAATTTTTGAGAAATCCCAAGAAAACTTTGAATACTCCTCAAGCTGAAAGATATTCCAAGCGAGAGGAAAGAAAAAACCACAAATTCACATTGGATGAAATCCTTAATCAAGAGACTTCTCTTTCTTCAAGTCATGAAGAAACCACAAACGAATTGGATATAAATCTTGTGAGCGTTCCAGTGCCTTGTCCAACAAAAGTATCCGAGGAATCTTCAATATCAGAAATGTAAGTATAATTATTGAAAATATATGTAATCATAACTGAAAATTCATAGGCATTTTACTATATTATGTGCTTTAAAAATTTTAGGAACAGATTGGTTGAACAACTCAAAATTGAGAATTCAGAATTGAGAAAGGAAAATGATATCTTGAAGAGAAATAATTCTTGTTTGGAGGCTGAATTAAATGGTTTGAAGTCGATACTAAGCAGCCATTTCGGACCAGGACAAATTAAACATCTATTCAATCCTGACAAAAAATTCCGATGGACAGCACAAGATATTGCTTCGGCTATATCTTTAAGAAGTGTAAGTCCCAAAGGTTACAGATATTTGCGAAGAACCGGGTATCCACTACCAGGTTTGAGCACTTTAAGAAAATGGGCTGTTGAAATGAATTTGGAGCAAGGTGTTCTGAAGACTGTGCTGAAATTGATGAAGCAGAAATCACTATCCATGCAGAAATTAGAAAAACTATGCGTTTTAGCATTTGACGAAATTTATATTTCAAATAAAATTTCTGTTGATCAAAAAGAGCAGAGAGTTTTGGGTCCTCATAAAACTTGCCAAGTAGTAATGGCTCGAGGACTCTTTGCACCTTGGAAGCAGCCCATTTTTTACCAATTCGATTGTGCTATGGAAAAAAAAATTCTTTTTGATATAATTGAGAGGTTACATTCAGTAAATTATTCTGTAGTTGCAATTATTAGTGACATGGGTGTCACTAATCAAAAACTATGGTCAGAATTAGATATCGCTTATGACAAAGTTGCTCTTTTCAACACCCTGTTGAGGGTAGTGATAGTGATTCTATATTTGTCTTTGCAGATGTCCCACATCTACTGAAGCTCACAAGGAATCATTTTCTTGATCATGGGTTCACACTAAATGGAAACTGTGTGAGTAAATCTTGTATCGAAGAACTTGTTGCTGCTTCCTCACAAGATCTTAAAATGGCTTTTAGAGTGACTGATTACCATTTAACGGTGAAAGGAGCTGAACGTCAGAAGGTGAAACCAGCTGCTCAGCTCTTTTCCAACACATTAGCTAAGGCCGTTGAGTGGTGTGGTAATCAATCCATGTTTAAAAGCCAGAATTGGAAGCACACAAGCGAATTCTTAAGTGTGATTAATAGTTGGTTTGATACATTTAATGCTAAATCTAAATATGGAAATCATCCGGGATGCAATGGTTTTGGTGTTGACCTCGTTAAACAATTATCTATAATCAATAAAACCACTGAGGTCATCACAAGTATGAGGGTGGGTAAACATAAAGGAATTTTGCCATTCCAGAAAGGAATTATATTGAGTAATCGTTCCTTGATAGGACTATATTTTAACCTCAAAGAAAAATTTGATATTCAATATCTTATAACTTATAGATTAAATCAGGATGTTGTAGAGAATTTTTTTTCTTACATTAGAGGTATGGGTGCTACCAATGATCATCCAGAACCATTACAGATAAAGCATAGATTACGTTGATATGTTTTAGGGAAACACTCATTATCTGTATTTACAGATAATAAAAACACAGAAGAGGATTCAGAATGTTGTTTGTCAGGTGAATTACTGTCCAAAACACTAATTAAATTACCCGATGAAAATTGCATGGGAGGGCTTAAAAAAAATGAAGACAATATTGTTGAACCCTTTTCCTTTATTGAACGTGAAATTGTAAATGATGAGTGTTTCCCTGAAGCAGATTTAGAGAATTTTGATCCCACCCCATATGAAAATTTATTGTCTGAAATTGAAGCTAATAAATTCAGCGACACTGTGACAAATGAAGGGCTGAAATATTTGGCTGGATACATTGCATATAGGTTCAAAAAAAAATTTAATAACCTGAATTTAGGAGAACCAACAAAAAATTTAGAACCTACCAGGTGTCCAGATTGGATTGAATCTCTATCGAGAGGCAACTTGATGCAACCTAGCGATTGGTTGTTGAAAACAGCTTATATTATGAATAGCGAATTCACCAATCTGCACGGGAATTTTTTTAGTCGGGAAAAGTTGCTCTTCGATAAATTAGTTGGCTTGGTAAAGCAAAATGCTGAATTTATTAGCTTAAATATTAGCATTCCGGATGAAATCCTCCTGTGTATGGCACGTACTAGGACATATATTAGAGTGAGAAATGTAAACAGAAAAATGAGTTTCGAAAACTGTAAAAGAAAACTAGAAAAAAAAATGAGCAAATTTACAAATTATAAAAAATGAATTTATTAGTTTTTATTTCAACATCCCCTCCTAAAAATTATACCACTTTCAAAATATGTTATGTAATATGGTATGAACTACATACAATGAAAATGAATCACTAATAAAGTCTACAAATTTCATAAATACTTAATTATTTTTGTTTACAAATGTGAGATTTCTTCAAATTCATCTGAAACTTCATTAAAATAGCTCAGAATCAATTTTAAGGTGAAATTGTCATATATTCTTTTGAAATATATATTTTATCCTTTTCATGGGAAATAAACGAATACAAGTAGGGATTTGTCCATTCTTTTATTCAGAATCGAGTTGAAAAATATTTCCATGAACTCTATAACATGGTGAAAGAATATTCTTCCACCATGCTTCCTCCTTTTTTTGAAATCTTCAAGAACACTCCATAAATTTTAACAGTTCTCATGGGCAAATTAGTCATTTTCCGTACATGTAGTTCGAAGGTATTAATTTTAATGAGTAAAAATATTTCTCAGAAGGAAATCAAATCAATTAAAAACCAGCAAAATCGTAAATGTATTTTATATTATCGAAATATCCGTTTTGGATGTTCTAATCGATTCAAAAATTTGATCCGAGTGACGTCATAGCGTGCGACAAGAATGGGTATATGGATGCGCAAGAACACACCATGTTTTCTTCCACCATGTATCAGATGCTGAAAATTCCACAATCGAAAGCAGCCAAGCAAGCCCCTTGCAGCTGATGGTGAAGTAATAATATATTGCAGGAGTCGCATGCTAGTGCATCCATTGCTCTGTCAGGTAATGTAAATATTTCCAATGAAACATTGAAGATTCATGTGATATATTTAAATGTTATAATATCAAAATTTTGAGTTTGATTGATAGGTATAGTGTTGATTGCCTTAATTTCAGGTATCATTGAGCCATGTGTAGCGTCGCCAGAGACACCAAGGCATCATAGATCAAGGATGTTTCAAAATATCGACAACTTGTACCTATCACATAGTTCCCCGAGGAAAAAGAAACTGGTTAATATGTTGTGGAATAAAGAAAATCATTTGCGAAAGTTGAAAGCACTGTGCATCAAAAGTAGAAAATCCCTTACATCCACCATTGATATAGCCAATGATGGCATTGTCAGAAAGCTTTTTAAAGGTGTGCCTACTCTGACAACTAATTTCATGTTGTCACAAATAAAAAACTTCAAGGTGAAAGGTGCTGAAGGGAGAAGATGGACCTTAGACGACAAGATCCTTGCTCTCTCACTCTTCAAAAGGAGTCCACGCTGCTACAACCTCCTCCGAAAATTTGCTTCCCTGCCTAGCAAAAATACTATTCTGCAGCTTTTGAAAAGAGTTCCATTCAATGTTGGAATCAACCAAAATATTTTCAACCAAATACATGAAAATCTTCCCCAAGGCAAAGCAAGATGTTGTGTTTTATTATTTGATGAAATGGATATCAAAGAATGTGTTCAATATAGCATTGGGGAAGATAAGATTTTTTGTTTTGAAGATTTTGGTAATTCCAACTACAGCAATAGATTTGCAACAAAAGCCTTAGTATTTATGCTGGTAGGTCTTGGCCTAAAATGGAAACAACCTGTGGCTTTTTTCTTCAGCCATAAAGGTTGTAATGCTGCAGAGCTAAAAAAAATGTTCATTTCGTGTTATCTCTGCGGCAATGTCTATAGCCCAGGTGGATGTTGTTGCCACAATTTGTGATATGGGTCCCAGCAACGTGAGGTGCATTAAAGAACTTGGGGCTTCTGTTGAGTCACCTTTTTTTCTTTTTTGAAGGAAAAATTTTTTTTTGCATGTTTGACCCGCCTCACTTGTTTTCGTTAAGGAAGTGGACACTTTATTTGATAGCTTCAATGGTAAGGAAATGTTGGGCCTTATGGAAAACCAATGGAAGGTCCGTTAAGGGTTGGGGCTCCTCATTTCTTGTACTGGCAGGGAGCAATTTGATAAGGTGAAAATTTGGCAATTCATGAGGTACAACAAACGCGGAAAAATTTTGAAATCTGTACCTCCTTCCCAAACAGGTTGGCTCCAAACGATCATTGCTATTCAAGAAATCTGGAAAGATAATGGCTTTTCATCACTTAAGACCAGATATGTCTGCGGTTGCAATGACAATCCTACAGCTTATCAGTTCATAGGAAGTTTAAAAACTAAACTCCTTAATGGTTTTGTTAACCAATCCTTCCAGGGCAGAAATTGTGAACACGATGAAAGTTCTCATTTGTGTAATTTGTAGTAATTCCTCAATTTCTATCCTGAAAGTCAGGAGAGTGGGATTCCTGATCACAGGTCACAATTCATTTGAAGAAATAAGTAAAACAATCGAGGGAGAAGTTTCTTCAGGGAATCCCAGAGTTTTTTCCGTTGCTTCTGTGTCAGGATTCATTCTGAAGGGCCTTAAAAGACACATAAGCTGTTCCTTATGCGACCAGATAACCATTTCATCTAACTCAGATCCGCACAATTTATACATTTCATTTAAAGAATGGTCGGATCAAAGATCTGTTTCAATTTACCCTAGTGAAAAATTCACAGTTGCTGTAGGATGTGGAATCAAGAGGCTGGAGGAATATTTAAAAGACCATCCCTCCCATCCTAAAATAACAAAATCGGCCCTTCAGATACTTAGATCCGACATTGTATTTGAGGACTTGGGTTGTTCGGAACACAGGGATCGCATAAGCAATATAACGACTTCTGAGATCTGTAGGATTGGCATTCCTTGGTGGTGCAAAAAAAAATCAAAAGAAATTAAATCCGAAGTTAAAAAAAAGCATTTGAAAAAAAATTGAAATATGCGCCATGAGTAATTTTTGTGTCGAACTATCTGCGCCATTGAGTTTTTTTGAACACGTGGTTTTTCTTCTTTTATAAGATTTCCGTTTTGTAAAACGATACATTTAGGGAACGATAGAAGCTAGGAAATTTTGTAGTCAGAAACTTATGAACCTGATTTTCACAGCCAAACCCGCCGGGGTATGGAATTTTATCGTCAACCTGTCGAAGTTTTATCGAAGAACCAAATTTACTGGAGTTGAAATTACCGAAGAGCAAATTTATCGAAAGTTGGAAGTACCTTGCAGTGGCGTACCGAACGTTTTTTTTTTTTTTTTGTAAAACCACCAGAGGAGATAATTTTCCTGGAATCTTGATATACAGGGTGGAAACTTCAACATCCATCTTCTACACCAGACGTACCGTAAATCCTGCCAACTTTGCCCTGCGACTACAACTTTGCCCACTTGCAAGGTCATATTCACTTTCATTTTTAAGCACGGCAACACTGTTAGAACGTTGTATGGTACGTCTAGGCGTTCCTAGGAATTGGCGGGAATGTTCAGTGATCCTGCAACCACTGCTGGAACGTGTCAGGCTCGAACATCAGGTAGGGAAAATTATCATCTTTTCGTCAATTCCGAAGCCCAAAAGCTAAGGTTCAGACAAGTATTATTTGTAGAGATTCAGATGAAATTTTGACTTGATATGCTTTGATGCTTTGTGACCAAAGGGATATTTCGATTTACAGCTCAATCTAATAGTTTTTATAGCGTGCTGAATTATCAGAATGGGCAAAGTTGCCACCTGAAGCATTGTATTTTCATTCTTTATTATTTTTTTAAATTGATAGTTAATGGTTTCATGGGAACATGAAATGAGTGATGAAACTATAAATTCATTTTCAACGTCTTTCTTTGCAGTATGCCACGACCTAGCAGAAGGGTTCTTGGCGCTCGCCACTACAAAAACTACTCTGAAGAAAATCTCTCACAAGCTATTTCTGCTGTCAAGAATCGGCAAATGAGTTCGAGGGAAGCTGAAATTAGATTCAAAGTTCCCAGAAAAACAATTCTGAATAAAATAAAAAACAAGCACACTGAGAATGTGGGTCGCCCCACAGCACTTACAGCGACTGAGGAACGCCACTTCGTAGATGTTATCATCGCGTGTGCTGAGTACGGTTCCCCTTTAACATCATTGGATGTCAGAATGCTGATCAAAAATTATTTAAACTCCAGAGGAGTTCGAAACCCGATCTTCTCAGATAATATGCCTGGCAAAGTTTGGGTAGAAGGGTTTATCAACAGACATCAGCATCTCTTAACAAAAAGACACTGCCAAAATTTAAAACGCTCTAGACCAGAAAAAACTGATCAAGAAATGGAAGAATATTTAAAACGGCTAGAGAAAAGTCTCAATGGGGTCAAGCCTGAAAACATTATCAATTACGACAGAGACGAACCTAAGCGACAATCCCGGAACTCAGAAGTGCATTTTTAGGAGAGGGACCAAATACCCAGAACGATTTATGAATTCGACAAAAGTGCTGTTTCACTAATGTTTGCCGCAACTGCATCTGGTGAAATGTTGCCTTTGTATGTTGTGTATAAATCAGAACGTCTATATGATAGGTGGGTCACTGGAGGACCCCCTCGAACAGTCTACAATAGGAGCAAGTCAGGGTGGTTCGATTCATCAACGTTCCAAGACTGGTTCAACAAAATAATTGTTCCTTGGGCAAAAAAGATAAAGAAGTAAAATTGCTCATCGGTGATAACTTATCATCACACATCAACATTGATATAATTCAATTATGCCAAAGGCTCAACATAAGATTCGTTTTACTCCCGCCTAATTCGACGCAATTGACTCAACCTCTTGACGTCAGTCTTTTTCAGACCTGTTAAACAGGCATGGAGATCAATACTGACAGATATCAAATTGAAACAGCCATCTATTAACTGCGTAGAAAAAGTGTTTTTCCTCAACTTCTAGCTAGATTATTGTCTAAACTTGAAGAAAATCTTGAAAAAGTAATTAAAAGTGGATTCCGGGCTACAGGAATTCACCCTTTCAGTCCACATGAAGTGTTAAAGAAGATGCCTAATGAGAGGTTCAAACAGCACGTGACAGAGACTATTGACAATTCACTTCTGGACTTTTTGAAAGGAAGAAAGAGCAGGGACAACGTCTTAAAAGGTAAAAAGAAAGCCTTAAGAATACAGCCTGGAGAATCCATACGATATGAGGATCTTAGGGGGGACACAAACGAAACTGATGAAATTGATAGTGACGAAGATGGGAACGATGACTTGAACGCCGAAGAAGCTACCCAAATTGAAGAAGAAAAAAATGATGACACAATGACAAAACCTACAAGTGGCAGAGATAATCAATTCAATGAATCCAGGCTCTCTAGTATTTCAAATTCTTCGGAAGAATTTGGTCCGTACGATCTTACGCAAGGAGCCTATGTCATAGTTCGTTTCCCAACTAAGAAGACCATCAAACATTACATCGGACAAATCCAATCGGTCTCCGAAAACGATGATAATTATACTTTAAAATTCCTCAGAAGAGACAACACTTCCTTTATCTATCCAGACTGTGATGACATTTCCGAGGTGAATTTTATGGACATCGAAAAAGTTATTAAAAGCACCCAAAATAAGAAGAGGACACCATTTTTTGAGACTGATTTGAAAATGTACAACCTTTAAGTCTTTAAGAACTTGCAAGACTGATATATTTTTGTGATAGGTACTTATATTTTTGTTGTTCTTGTGAAGTTTTGATATTCGAAAACTCACTGAGTTGAAGAAGCAATGTTTATTTTGTTAGAATTTTTTGGAAATAAATTTTATATGGATTTTTTTCACATTCATAGCACCCAAGCATCCTTCTGATCAATAAATGGTGGGCAAAGTTATTAAATTGGGTGTTCAAAATTGATTCTCTACGTTTTTCGAATGTGTGGGTAATGTTGAAAGATTTGCTGACAACTTTGCCCACCATATATTTTTTTTTTTTTTTTACATTGAGGCTATACCTGGAAGAAGCCAGCTGCTTAAAGCTGTTTCGAGAATAGAGAGACATCATTAGACGAAAAAAGAATCATGAAAAAATAGATAATAAGGAAAATAAAGACAAAAAACGATTTGCACCTAGGCAAAGTTGGCAGGATTTACGGTATCCGGAACATCGAGGATAAACAAGATAAGTTCCAGTGAAAAAGATAGTGATTATTCAAATAGAAGATCTGCAAATTTTACTATAGATGAGGAGCAACTCCTTGTGAGTCTGATCGATAAATATAGGGACGTTTTGGAATGTGAGAGAAGCAATTGTTTCACTTGGAAAGAGAAGGAGAGAAGGAGAGAGAAAATTTCTGTAGAATTCAACTCGTCAAGTGGAAGGTGCCCTCGCTCTTTGAAAAACTTGAAAGAAAAGTTTAATAATATTAAAGAGGACAAAACTAAAGTATGCGGAAGAAAAGAAGAGCGTATTGAGAACAGGGGGAGGACAATACACCTTGCCTCCAGAAACTGAAGTTGATGTTACCGACAAGGAAATTTTGGGGCAACAACTTACTGGTTTAACAAATAGTTATGATGATGACAGAAATCAACTTTCAAGGGAAATGCACTCCACAAGTAAGCAAAAGGAATGTCCCCCTCGGCCAACCCAATGCGTCCCACTCCCACATATGTCTAGTGAAATGCCCTCAACAAGTGCACAGAATGAACTCCAGGATGAAAACTGTTGCGATATTCTCGCAACAAAGGACCGTTCTCGGAATTTGGCGGAGCGGCCGTTACTTCCAAGAACGCCTTCTGTGGGACGGAATTTTGGAAATCCCTAAACTCAGCTACCTGAACCTTTGTATACGTCCGAACTCTTTTAGTAATTCAAATTCATTCTGTCTGCACCTCTCAAGGTGGTAAGTACTCCTACAAGTAAATTCTCTCTCAAGACGCTCTCGTGCACAGTTCAAATCTCTCAAAATAATCTGTTTTCGGGTCAGTTAGCTACCCTAGTTCATGTGTATGTGAATTACTCAGTTGAAATTCTCTACGTAAAGGAAAAAGGTTGTGAATTGTGAATCTGTGAAGCAATTACATATCGCCAAGGCACAATTCATCAGTGGAAGTTTGAGAAGCTTTATCCAAAGTGCCTGCACCTTATTCTGAGAAATCTACCCTCGACGATTGAAGCAGAGCTGTGGTGAACTCCAAACAACAAATAAGGTCAGATCTCTTTATCATTTTATATTACCAGAAGTGCCTAGATTGAGCAAAGAGGTTCAAATCCTTGGTTATTATAGACACCTAAAAACTCTTTCTGTAAGTGAAATCTCAAGTGCCGAACATTGTGTACCTATTCTTATCTGTGAATACATAATTCTATTGTAACTACAAACTTGTTTTATTCACCTTGCAAACATCTTTTCTACCAAAGATAATTTTTGGATCTACTGTTATAGTATAACCAGCGACTCAGGAAGTCCGCTGCCCTTCATTAAGCGGGTGATTATTATTATTTCTAATTTTGTACCCGCACAAAAACCTTCGTCAGCAGGAAGATTCAAGTGAAAATTCTGAGGATCCGTTGCCACAAGAGGATGATTGCAAAACATCTTCCGAAAATTGGAGTTTATATACAGTTAAAAATCTGAGGAGAGCTCCATCAGAGAAATTGAGGGGCAAAAATGTTGGAAAATTAAAAAAGTTAACTACCACAAAAATAATAGGTAATCCGTCTACTACCCTAATGGAACAAAAATTAGAATTTGTATAACAAAAAGAAAAATTTCTTCAGGAGCACAATTTAAAAATGGAACTTCTTAAGAAAAAGCATCTACTTATATATGCGCAATTGGCTGAATATGGCATCAATATTGTAGATGGTAGCAATAATGATGTTAACCTTCCAGCACTGGCGCTGGGTCTCACAGACATCGGCAGCCGATCTTTACCGATTTCTCCGAATACGGTATTTGGCAGGTTGTCTGAAAAGTAGTCAGCTCAGCGTTGAAGAGCTATGGGACAGAAATGGTACTGGTGTTGAAAGATTTTGGCTCACTATGTCTAAAGAGAGATTTTTATTACTCCTAAGACACATAAGATTTGATAATTATGAAACGAGAGATGAACGAAGGGCTGTTGATAAATTAGCTCCGATCAGGGAATTATTCACCATTTTCGTTGAAAACTGCAAAAACAGTTACACCGTAAGTGAATACACAACGGTCGATGAGAAATTGGAAGCCTTTCGCGGTGCGCCTTCAAACAATATATTCCAAATAAACCCAATAAATATGGATTAAAAATATTCGCTCTTGTAGACGCTAAGACATACTACACACAGAACTTGGAAGTATATGTTGGTTTGCAACCAGAAGGGCCCTACCGAGTGACAAACGATGCAAGTAGTGTGGTCGAACGATTGATTTCTCCAATTTCGAAAACAGGACGTAACATTACATGCGACAATTGGTTCACTTCATTACCGTTAATTGACAAATTAGAAAAAGAGCACAATTTGACACTAGTGGGCACGGTAAGAAAAAATAAGCGAGAACTACCGACCGAATTTGTGAACACCAAGCAACGTCTGGTCAAATCAAGTATCTTTGGTTTTCAAAATAAGGTGACAATTGTATCATACGTGCCAAAAAAAAGTAAAAATGTCATTTTAGCATCAAGTATGCATCATGACGATGCTATAGATTTGTCAACTGGAGAGGACCAAAAACCAGACATAATTACCTTTTACAACGAAATTAAAGGAGGAGTTGACACGGTCGACAAACTTTGTGCTACATATAATGTAGCACAAAACACTCGCAGATGGCCTATGGTAATTTTTTTCTCTATGCTAAATGTAGCTGGTATTAATGCCCAAATAATTTGTGCAGCGAATAATGCTAACACCGACATACCCGTGAGGCGAAAATTTCTTTTATGTTTGTGACAGGCATTTCACGGATGAGGTGAAATTGAGAAGCCATAGAGTCATTTGGAAAAATGTTGTTCCTCAATTGTTTATTCCTGGTAAGATTTGTTTTTGATAATTTCAAACATGTGATATCGTAATTGTAAGAACATTCAATCATTTATTACAGGATCTTATGACCTGAGTCGAGGTGTTGAAGGAGTTTGTGCAGATAGTGATCTACATGAATTTCCAAACACCCCTGCCGTAGTAGATGCCGAAAAGAGCCATGCAATTAGAGACTTTTCCGTCCAAGCTGATGATGGAAGTAGTGGATCAGTAGTAGGAACGTCACGATTTGTTACGCGTTCTGGATGGAAGCTTCATTCCAGGTACTATAGAGGGCAAGCAAAGTTGAACGATTCTGAACCTGTTCTTGCTAAGAAATTAATTGAAGAGAGTAGGCGGTTAAAAAGAACACAGAAAAAAGTGGCATTATTTAAGGAACATTTGGCAAATGCAGAGGAACTAAATTCATCTGAAAACTTCAAGAAACTTTTGAAATATGTTTCTGAAATAACGTTCAATTTTATAATGTCACAAATAAGAAATCAGCGTTCTAAACCAAAAGGAAGATTTAATCTGGATGACAAAGTGTTAGCATTATCGCTCTTGAAGGCTAGTGGAAGGGGGTATCATTTGCTTTCGAAAATTTTCGCTTTGCCATCCAGAAAAACATTGAGAAACCTCTTGAATAAAATGCCAATGAAACCAGGGATAAATACACAAATATTCAATACTTTGAAGGAGACTGTAGCAAAAATTTCAAAGGATGAGAAGTTCTGCATTGTCATGTTTGATGAGATGTCTATCACTCCCACACTGCAATATGATTCTAAGCAGGATATCATCAAGGGAGTGCCAGATACAGGACATACAAGGAAGTCAGATCTTGCTGGCCATGTTACAGTTTTTCCCCTCAAAGCAGTGGAAGCAACCAATCTCTTATACCTTCAGCAGCGGCCCTGAAAAAAGTTGTGCTCTGAAGAATATTTTGAAAGAAGCAATTGGGGCATGTCAAGAGATTGGATTGAATGTTTTGTGTACTGTGTGTGACCAGGGAGGTGCAAATGTAGCCACTATTAACAGTCTAATCAAAGAAGAGAATTTTACATAGAAGAAAATGTGGAAGATCGTTACTTTGGTTTTCTTGTGGGTAACAAGAAAAATTTTATGACCTGGATTCATCGGAGGAAGATAGGATTTGCCATAAACTGACAGATCAACATGTAAGGAGGGGTAAAATAAAGAAAATGAAGGATTCTTGTTGTACCCAATTATTTAGTAACACAGTTAGGTCTCTTATGAAAAGGATTGCTAAATGGAGTATGTATAATTAAAATTGATCACAAATGTATATAGACTAACACATTTAGAACAACTTATGTCATATAAAATGGTTTTTTTGGCTATACACACGATTCATTAATGTTTTCGTAAGTAACGCTTTGGTGGACATCTTTAAACAATTCCAAGGGGAATCTGCTGAGAAAGCCGGTAGCAATTTTTCGAACATTATTATATCCAAATATAATATAGAGAGAACTAAAGAAATTATAAATTGATTGTTTGCGTTATTTTTATCATCTGTCAATTATATTCTTCTGGACAATCTTTCGATAGACATCTATTATTGTCTAAGCGAAATTGCTTATAACAATTTGAATTCCTAATAATTTAGGTTTTTTTTTCTATTGTCAGATTCACTTATAAATGTTTTTTTCTTTTATTACAGATATTGAAGACGAAAAACAGTTACCACAGGAAGCTGGCGATATTGCAGAACTGATTTTGTCTTTGGACAAACTGTTCGATAGCCTGAACAGCAATAATATGTTGGCCCCAAGCGGAAGACCATTGAAGGGGGTGTGACTGCTAAATCACCATATATCAAATTTTGGAGAGAGTCTATCGAACATCTTCGGAAAATGAAATTTCATTGTAATAAAAAAAACTGCTTGGTTTCAGTACCTTCATTGAGAAATTTTTGTTTACAATTATAGGATTTCTAAGATTGACCAGAATGCTTCTAATAAAACAAATTTTCTTATGTTCTGACAAGAGCATTTAATCAAGATCCTCTAGAAAAATTTTTTGGGGCTATAAGAAGCCACGGATGTAGGCATATTTCCCCAGATGCTTCTCATTTTGAGAGCTCCTTCAAAGCTCTCCTAGTAAATAATTTTTTTTCTCATCATTCTCCCAATGCAAATTGTGAGGATGATCTATCAGAAGGAGCTCTCAATAATATGAGTGTATTTTTGACCAAGCATTATAATGTTGATAATGAGTACTCTAGGGAAACACCTCAGGTACCTAATATTCCATATGTCAATGTAACTCGCAAGACCAGAGTGGCCAAAAATACATTAGTGTATATAAGTGGTTATTTCGTAAAACGCCTCTTCAAAATTTTGAAATGTTCAGATTGTATACAGCTTTTGCAATTTAATCGTGAACATGTTCAAGATATTGATTTTATTGAGGCAAGAAAATTTACAGAAAATTCCGCTATGATGGTGCCTGGCAGTTTTTTTTATTATCTAGTTTCCCGGTGTTTTTCACATTTGTATTACCTCATTGCCACATTGATAAATGAGCATTAAATCTTGAAAAAATTTTGTTAGAACAAGTAGATTTTGGGCCAATCAATTGCGAATTGCATCCAGAGTCAGCAAACACTGTATGCAAATTTATTGTAAAGTGTGCAATTTATTTTTGGTGTAAGCGAGTTAATGCAATTGTGAAGGGCACTGACACTAAATATGAGTTTGTCCAAAAGCAAAATATTTGCAGTGTAAGAGATCCAATGAAGGAAATAGCAAAAAGAAAATTTTTGAAAAACATGAAGAGACCTAAAAGAAAATAAATGTGTTTTGTATATATGGGTACTTCGGGTATTTTGCTTTTTGTACAAATGCAAGTTCTATGCAAGTATTTCATTTTCCACTTTTGATTTGTTATTTTTTCATGCTTAGATTAAATATAAATGAAAGATTATAAATTACTATATTTGTGTTTATCCATCAATTCTGTTATATATATTACCTTATAATTTTTAAGATAAATAATGAATATGAAAGAACTCTTAAAAGTGAGTGACAAGTGTTGAAAAAGTTTTAACTACCCGCGTTTGAATAAAATAAACAACACAGTTGAGATGGCAAATAATCAAAGTGAGTCTGTAAATGAAGCGATTGATGTAACTACACCACAGGTCAACAATATGAGACTCATAACGATGACAGAGCAAGAGCTGCAAATGAAGGTACAGCAAGAGGTAATTTACCAATACTTAAACTCCATTATTAATGTCTTTGAATGCAACTAATGAAACTAGAAATAATCCAGTTTTTCCGAATTTTGGAAGAGATGAACGCTTGGCAGGCTCAAGGAACTATGTTCCATGGAAACAAAAAGTAGAATTGAGCTTGAGATCGAACGGTCTCTCGTCATTCATTATTAAGGAATTGGGTGAAAATGAAAATGTAACAATTGATGAACAAACTCAAATGGATGCACAAACACTAGAATTCCTGAGATCAACGGTTTGTTCAGACATTGCAAACTCGTTACTGACATTTAAAACAGCTTATGAAGCATACCAATATGGAAACCAATCACTCCAAGAAAAAAATGGAGTTGGAGCTTAGGGAAATTAGGTTACATTTTGCAAGTCACTACAACCCTATAAAATTCGTTAATGACTTTGACAGCATTATCGCAGAACACAGAGCCCTTGGTATTGAATTTGACTCAGAAGTGATTGTGTCCAAATTCTTGGTTAGAATTGACGACAAGGTAATCCCTACTCAATTTTTTTATAATTCAATGATGCAGTGCCCCAAGGATGTAAGGACTATTGAGTATGTTAAACAGAGATTTCTAGACGTAGACAACAGGAATTGCATACTAATCTGTGTGAAGATTTGTAGTTCAGGTAGTAATTCAGAAATAAAAGTTCAATTCACTGAAACACATGTTGGCCATGACGATGAACTCCGGGCTAAACATTTAACTGAAAGTCAGCAACAAGTGATAGCTGACAAATTAATTGCTGGAGTAACGAAGGATAGAGTCTTACAAGATGCAAGGATAATCACAGGTCAACAGATAGAACGAGTAAATGTACTCAAACGAGGAGACCTTGCCTACATCATTAAAAAATTTAATGTAGATAAAAGGAGACATGAGGATGACATGATTGCTACAGCGTTGAAAGTAAAAGAATTGAATAATCAGGAAAAAGATTATGTTTTTCTATTCAAACAAATAGGTAGATACACATTTAGCTTCAAAAATTTATTATTTTATTTATATTAATCCATTGATTATAATTTTCATCAGGTGAAGAGTATCCTGGACTGGAGAACAAAGATTTTGCGTTAGGTTTCATGAACAAGACCATGGAGAGGAAATTGAAAAAATTCAAGAAAATAATATGCATCGATGGAACACATGGAACTAACTCAAGAAATTGGGATCTCACCATAGTCTTGGTCAAGGATGAAAACAATATAGGCTTTCCTGTAGCATTCTTGATATCAAATAGATTGGATCAAAGTATCCAAAAAAATTTTTTCAGTTCAATGAAGTCGAAACTTGGAGAAGCTATTGATACCGAATATATCATGTCAGACGATGATGTAAAGTATTACAATGCTTGGTGCCAAGTTATGGTATCAGATAAAAAACCAAAAAGACTCCTGTGTATATGGCATGTCATCAAGAACTGGAACATACAAGGAAGAAGTAAATTGAAAAAGCCAGATATGAAGAAACTAATGAAGAATAGAATGAGGGCAATTTTAAGGGAAACAAATTTGACGACGTTTTCGGAACTGAAGGAGAGTTATTTCACAGAATTACAAAAAGAAGGAGAAATTGAGTTTTTAAATTACTTACAAAAGTGAGATAATTTCTTATAAAATTTAAATAAATTCTCACAAAATATTTTTCAGGCACTACTTTCAATCAGAAGAAAGAATTGAGTCATGGTCGTACTGCCACAGAATTAATGTAGGGATCAATACAAACATGGCAATTGAAAGTTTAAATAAGGTCCTCAAATACAACAAAATGAAAGGCAATAAAAATATACGGTACTAATGCTCATATTCAACTTGACACCTGTATAATCTTCTTTAATAATTTTTAGGATAGAGAAACTGTTAGATATTCTAGAAGAATTGGTTAAGGACAAGATGTGGAAAAAAATTATTGACACTGAAAGACCAACCGCCAATACGTATCAATCCCGAATTATTCGGGAAGCTCATCTGAAAGCAGAAAATGTAATTAAAAATGTGTCATTGTTAGATTCTGCGGAATTCAAGGTTCCTTCTAGTTCAACACCGGAGAAATTCTATATTGTGGCATACAATGAGTTATGTGATGAGGATTGTAGGAGGTTGTATTGCGATAAGTGTAAAGTTTGTATACACAGGTTTCAATGCCAATGTCCAGAGTACACTGTCAAAACTACATTGTGCAAACATATACACGCAGTAGCTTTGTTTGAAAAGAAAATCGATCATGCTCTAGGAATAGAAACCATAGATGAAGGAGAACAAAGTTTATGTGTAGCAGAACCTTCAACGAGCCGATCTCATTATGATACAGATGTACAACATTTTATAAAAGAAAATGAAGCTTCGGTTTCCAATCTTTCTGATCCTAGTGGAGAAAGAGAGGTGAGTAATTTGGTGGTTGTGGCGGTAGTGACTTAACATGAAAATTAATTACAGATCATACATGAAGAAATATGCAGGGCCGGCGACAGGGGGCAAGGGGGCAAATGCATAAGGGCCCGGGGCCACAGGGGCCCGGGCCGACTAAAATATGTATTTTTATTTTTTTTTAATCATTGCCCATTACCATCGGCCCAGGGCCTGTGCGGTGAAAATATTCAGGAAATAACATGCAATGTTAATTTAAACTACTTTCTTTGCTCCGCTTTAGGCTAACACGGAGCGGTATTCACCGCGCCCGCGTGCGGTTGCGGAATGGAGTTTTTTCTCCCAAACTCACGAGATCGGAGTTTTCTGCGGGCCCGCAACCGCGGCGGTTGCGATTATCAGTCGCAAACGTGGCGGTTGATCATCGCAGGACGAACATAAAGTCATAACAACAAGTACGGACCCCGGCAACCAATCGCAGGGCGCGCGGGTGCAAACCGCCGTGAATGCGGGACCGAACCCGCTCCCGCCAGTAGAAAATGATCGCAGGTGCAGCGGGACCCGCAAACAATCGCACACGCCGCGGTCATAAAACGCGTCGTGAAATGATTTCATATTTTACATACATATCTGTATTCTACAAAGTCTGCGGGCCCGCAACCGCGTAGTAGTCATCGCGAATGATCAGTGATAAAACCTGGCTATTTCTAATCCCCGAATACATCAAGCAGGTACGAAACTATTCCTTTATGTGGCTGTATCTTGTTACATTGTTGAAATTATTCTGAAAATAACTGTTTTATGTTGAAAATGTAGAAATTACAAGTTTATCTCCATTGATGTCCATGTCTTGAACTTCACTCATACTGATCAATATTGAACATGTTTAATCATGAAATGAAAAAGAATCAATGAACGAAGCTGATGACTATACAATGTCGTCTTCCTGCATAAATTTATTATTCTTGACTAATCCAAGATATTTATTTTTAGGTCCATTCACAGTATTTTATCATCATTTCGCATAAAAAACACCGTTATATCTCAAAATGGACACTTACAAACATAAATCTGGTGCTCAAAAACGTAAAGAAAGGCAAAAGAAAATTGAAAGTTCAAATAAAGGATCCAGGACATTATTTGACGTTGGAATCAAAGTAGACGTAGCTACAACTAGTTGTAACAGCGGCCCTAACGACCCTGGCGCCGCCAGGGAGAAACTTTGCGAAGTTTCTCACAGTTTTCATGAACACCCTAATACTGAAGACAGCGAAGATCTTGAAAGCTGTAGGCCTAATGCTGATGAAGGAGAAACAATGGTAGATAGCTTTACCTCAGAACCTGATCCTAAAGATAATATTGTTTTGGAAGATCACAATCGTGACATTCTAAATGCTAATGTAGATTCGGGGTTAGGAACTATAATTACCAGTTCAGATTTGGGACTTCTGAAAAACAAGGTGGTGACTGACAGTGTGATTGAGACTTTAGTGAAAATGGGTCCATCTTTGATGCCTTCAGATCTGCCAAGTGATGGAAAAAGAGCGTTTCCAAAAACGGTTCTTTTTCAAAAGGCCGAACGGAGAGAGCGTCAGAAGAGATTGGCTTGTATGGAGTGAGACTGCTGAGTCCTTATTTTGTTTTCCATGTAGACTTTTCAATAATAATAGTGGGGTGAAAAACACGATTCAAATAAGTCAGTTTTGTTAAGTAACGATGGATGGAAAAAGGAATATGGATGGCGGAAGCTTTACAACAAGCTACCTTTGCATGAAACCAGCGCTTCCCACAAAAATTGCTACATCCAATGGAGAGAGTTAGAAAGGAGGCTAAGTGATGGATCAGACATACATTCTCAACTCGACTCAGAACTGGCTTCAAGAACCAAATATTGGAGGGATATATTTCAAAGATTGCTCTCCGTGGTCATGTTCCTTGGAGAGCGAGGATTAGCTCTCAGAGGGACCTCTGAAAAAATTGGGGATCCCAACAATGGAAACTTTCTGGGTCTGATAGAGCTGTTAGCGGAATATGACCCTTTACTAAAAGAACATATTGCAAAAGTAAAAAAGGCCCAAGAAGAGGGAAAACGTGTTCAAGCTCATTATCTGTCTAAAGACTCTCAAAACGAATTCATTCAAGTTTGTGGGGAAATAGTTCGACAGAAGGTATTGGAAGAAAGGAAGAAATCAAAATATTATGCTATTATTGCTGACTCTACCCCGATGCCTCATACTGAGCAAACAACGTTGATCTTGAGATATCTCTTAGATTGTGAATCAGAATTTAAAATTTGCGAACGATTTTTAAATTTTGTTGACTGTAACAAAAAACTGGAATGGATGTGGCTAACTTGATTATTAGCGAGCTCAACAAACACTCAATTCCGTTGAAGGAATGCAGAGGTCAGGGGTACGACAATGGATCAATATGGCTGGAATATACAAAGGTGCCCAAGCCATCATAATGAGACCAACAATTTGGCTTTTTATAATAACTGTGCCACACATAGCCTCAACCTGTGTGGGGTTAATGCTGCTGAATGCTGCGAGGAAGCTACAACATTTTTTGGCATGCTGCAAAAGACGTATAACTTCTTTTCTAGAAGCCCTCAAAGATGGGAGTACTTAGAAAACAGAATAGGCTCTTCTCTGCACAGTATTTCTCAAACGAGATGGTCAGCCCGAGTAGATAGTGTGCGCCCTTTCGTAAAGCATTTGCCTCTCATCATCAATGCCCTCAATGATTGTAAAGAACTGAATCTATCTGCAGAATGCAAGACAGATCTGAAAGGGCTATTGAAATATCTACAATCGTTCGAATGTATCATGATGTCGACAATATGGCTAAAGGTGCTTGTTGCAATAGACAACAAAAATAAAGTATTACAAGCCCGATCAACAACTCTAGACGTTGAAACAAAAAATCTGAATGATTTAACTAAAACTAAACTAAAAGTACTGAGAGACAGATGGAGCAATCTCACACTGAGGCCAAGCTAGTGGCAGGCAACATGGCTGAGAGTGTAGATTGCGAAACTGATTTTAAGGAAAAAGATTAAAGAAAAGAAAGATTTTTCATGACGAAACAAGGGACGGCACGGAATATCAATTAAAAAACGAAGAGGAACGTTTTAGGATTGATGTCTTCTTCAAGATCTTAGACTCAGTCTTAGGGGGACTGTCTCAGAGGTTCGAGTTTGCTGGAAAAATCAGCAACCTTTTCCAATGTCTTTGGAAATATGTTGAGGAAGACGACAGTTTTATTGAGCAGCAATGTTTGAGTCTGTGTCAAACATACAAAGAGGATATTGAGATGGAAATTTTAAATGAATTTAAACATTTGCAATCGATTCATCGCACTAACTTGGGGGAACAAACTCTTCAACCATTAAGTCTAATAAACGCTCTAAGGAAGAACAAACTAGATAGTTTATTTCCAAATATCACTACAGCGATCCGGTTGTTCTGTTGCATACCTGTATCTGTCAGCCAAGGGGAGAGGAGCTTCAGTTTGATGAAAAGAATTAAAAGTGCAAATCGTTCTACGATGACGCAAGACCGCATGAATGACCTGAGTATTCTAGCCATGGAGTCAGATTTGGCACGTAGTTTGAAATATGACGACATTATAGAAGACTTTGCTGGGAAGAAGGCCCGACGAGTTGTGTTTTAGTCATGTTTAATGTTAGTGAGTAACATCCCAATGTTTCTTTATTAATTTTCAATTTCTTTATTAATGTTTTTGATTTTAATTAAGTTCAGTAGTTTTGTTTTGTATTGATTTAATAGTAAAAAACTAATCACTACATAATTATAAACCTCAATTCTTTCCATTTGTTTAGCAAATTTATTTATATAACTTAAATTGAAGTAAATACAGGAAAAATCACGGATTTGGCATAATTTTGAAGAAGTGAATCAATTAACAAATAAGTAAATCAAGTAATGGAGTAGTAAGTTTTGGAATAAAATAATGCTTGCAATGTTAATATAACCAATATGGGAATTTTGTTCTAACGTTGGGGGGGGAAATTTTATGTAATTAGGTTGGTTGCCTGTTGAATCTTAAAAATGATTGCAATAAATCCTGTCGCCGGCCCTGGAAATATGTAAGTTAAAACATTTGGATGGCGATACTTTCTATAAGGTGGCCAACGATATAAGAAAAGTTTATAGTGAAAGATGAATCCATGCAACAGCAAAAGAGGAAAATTGATAAGCAATCGTACTATCCAAGCAAGAAGTGATTGAGATGCTAATAAATATTGATACTACCTTGATCAAAAAGTTCCCGGAATCACTATCATGTTCAGTCGCTCGATTTTGTTATCTTATTTTTTAGGTTGCTACATTCCTCCGTGACATTGTATACAATTTTCAGGTTCACAGCTTGACATTTGTCTCGAATACATCTGTGATTGTGCGGGTACTCGATTTTGTATAGTTTTGAAAATGGAATTAAATTTGCAACAACGGATTTGCATTAAATTTTGCGTGAAAAACGGTTTCAACGGTGCGACGACATTGAAAATGTTACAAAAGAGTTTCGGCAAAGATACTTTAAAGAAAACTGTGGTTTATCAGTGGCACGAACGTTTCAAAAGTGGCCGTGAGTCCGTGAACGATGATGAGCGCAGTGGCAGACCATCGACATCGAAAACTGACGAAAACATTAAAAAAATCAAAGAATGGATGACCGTAGACCGTAAATTGACAATTAGAGAGATGGCAGAGGAGTTGGACATTGCTTTTGGATCAGTTCAAGATATTTTGGTTAATGATTTGGGCCTCAGACGTGTCGCTGCAAAGCTGGTGCCGAAAGAGCTGAATTTCATACGTCGCAAAGATATGATTTCCAAGGCCGAATCCGACCCAACCTTCATCAAACGGATCATTACTGGAGACGAGACATGGATTTAAATATGATACGCAATCTCATCAAGCGAGTGAATGGCGTGCACCGAATGAGCCGCGACCGAAAAAACCACGTCGTTTTCAGTCGAAAAAAGGCGATGCTCACAGTTTTCACATTTGTATCATGAATTCCTCCCACAAGGGCAGACCGTCAACAAGGAGTCGTTCTGAGGCGTTTGCGTGAAGCAGTTCGTCAAAAAGACCGGATTTGTGGGCAAACAACTCGTGGATCTTGCACCATGATAACGCGCCGTCACACAATGCCATCGTTATCCGTGAACATTTGGCTAAAAACGAAACAAATACTATTCAACAACCTCCAAATTCACCTGATCTGGCTCCCTGCGACGCAAATTTTAAAGTTATTAAGCTTGCAAAAACGAGCTGAATCTGGCTCCCACGAACGTTTCAAAGTGCGATCGACATCGAAAACTGACGAAAACATTAATCAAACGAATGGATTTACCTATTCGGTCGACTCAAAAAGGAAACCGCTCCGTGGAACGCGAATTTCCCACAAGTAGTCTGAAAAACTCGTGGATAAGATTCAGACAATGTCATCTGATGGCCATACCTTTGGATCAAGATTCAGCATGCGTCGATGGGGAGTACTTTGAAGGGGACAACATCGATTTTCATGTATAATCTTGTATTTTTCATTTTTTGAATAAATTCCGGTTTTTGATCAAGGTAGTATATTAACATGTGCCGATTGGGGTATGCCACTAGATTCCCTAGATATAAGGCTTATTGTAAAGGACTACCTTTCGACCCTTGGGCGGACTGTAGAACAATTTAACGATAACCTCCCTGGAGATATGTGGTACAGGAATTTTCTAAAAAGACATCGGGGACAAAAAAAATGGTTTTCAGAAGAGGGGTGAAATATCCCGAACGCAATATCAACTCTACTAAAGGCTGCATATCTGTAATGTTTACAGTTACTGCTGTTGGAGAAGTTTTACCTTGTTATGTCGTATACAAGGCGGAACATTTGTGGAGAACGTGGGTTGAAGGAGGACCAAGTCACACAAGGTACGGAAGAACAACCTCCGGATGGTTTGATGGACCCAATTTTGAGGAATGGTTCTTACAAATAATTGTTCCATGGGCAAAAAAACAGGAAGGTCCGAAATGTATTATTGGGGATAACCTATCCTCACATCTAAGCATGAACGTCATACAGCGGTGTGAAGAATTAGATATCAAATTCGTATTCCTACCGGCAAATGCAACGCATCTTTGCCAGCCCTTAGATGTAGCTTGTTTCGCTCCTATCAAAAAAGTTTGGAGAAACATTTTGACAGATTATAAAATGAAACATCCTAACAGTGTGAGCTTGGACAAGTCAGTTTTTCCAAGACTATTAAAAAGACTACTTGACGAGATTAACTGAATTACAGAGAGTATCAAATCTGGCTTCAAGACGTGTGGTATTGTTCCAGTGGACCGAAATGAGGTGCTGAAAAAGATACCGAATTTGCCCTTCCTTCTCACGATGATGCTCCAGCAATAGTGAGTGACACGCTTCTCAGTTATCTGAAAGCCTGCAGAAAAGGGGACAATGAAACACCTATCAAAGGCCGCAAAAAAAATTTCCATTCCTGCAGGAAAATCTGTGTCCCTTATTGATTTGCAGCATTCTGGCAGCAACCAAGGCAACGTACATGACAATACAGACAATTCTGATCACAGTTGGTTGCAGTAAAGAAAACCTAATTCTGCGTCTAAAAGTGGCAAAAGATGTAAGAAAATTTTAAACATCACATGAAAATCAAATAAATTCTTTTCATTGTAAAATTTCCAATGTAAGAAAACATTTTACAGGCACTGCCCATGTCCTTCAGTTTTTCAAGACATTAAAAAGACTACTTGACAGATTAACAGGCAAATCTATGTACACAACAAGACAGTACTTGAAATAAATTTGGTTGATGCAAATAAAAAAGACGACTTCATCATTGTAAGATATTTTACAGGCACTATGTCGCCAAAATTTTAGACACTTACGATTAACCAGGAATTTTCAGTTAGTTGCCTTCGATCGTCTTTCCTAACGAACCTGACATCTCTGATGTCATTTTGGAACAGATTGTTGGTGTTCTTCCTGCACCTATAAGTTGTCGCCGTGGAAGAATTGTCTTTGGAGTTGACTTCACAATTATCAAATGTGAATTAAACGAGAAATTACTTTTCATTGTGTTTTCTTTTTATAATCAGAATGTAGTTCCCATTTAGTTACGAAAAGTAATTTTCATTATGTTTTCTTTTTATACTCAGAATGTAGTTCCCATTTAGTTGAGAAAAATAAAGTTACTTATTTGCCTATGTCTATTTTCGAAAATTCCTATCAAAAAATGTTGCATTTTTGTCCAACTTAACTAAAATTATTTAAAAAACTTAAACATGCTTTTAAATGGGGTGACTTTTTATTTCAATGAAAATAAATTAAGTGGCAAAGTCACCCCATTCATAAAGCTGACTTTGCCCACCCTTTATTCAATTTTTTCTGAATCATTTTTTTGTTGCAAAAGGGTACTATAGCAGCATTGGCCTTACTATCACTCATTGCATAGATCACAATACTGAGGAAAAATCCTACACTATTTGAAAAAAACATGATTCAACGTTCAGAATTGAGCAAAGTCACCCCAGTTTACGGTATATATAAATATATTTGTGATATGAACCATTTAGTTTCTTTTTCTTTTCTCTTTCAGTTGGCAAATTTTAAAGTCCTAAATATCCTAGCGATATGGGAAATTTTCATTTAATCACGCTTAACAAGCGTAAGTCCTAAATATCCGAGCGATATGGGAAATTTTCAAGTAATCAGGCTTAACAAACGTAAAGTCCTAATGGCCAGTTGCACCGTCTAAGAAATAAACAGTGATTAATAAATCGATGTTTAATTTTAATCGATGTTTAAAATTTATTCGGGTTGCACCATTAAATACCGTTTAAATAATTAGAGGGTACGTTTGGCAACAGTGTAATATTTCCGCAGAAATCACAGAAAAAAGAATTTTGCAAATTGTCTTTGCCTCTATTACAGGTAAGAGGCTGTTAGAGGTTAGGAAATAATTTCATTTCGAATTCAAACAGTGTTGTGCTGTATGTTGTGTTTGTTAGCTCGTTCAGTTTGTTGCTATTTTAGTTAAAGGATTTTTGAGAGTATAGTGAATATAATTTGAACAATTAGGTGATTTTATCGAACCTAAAAAATGGAGAAAAGAAGTCATTGTGTGAATTATTCCCCATAGGAAAAAGTTCTGATTGCGAATGTTTGCCTTAAGTACAAAAATATATTGGAAAACAAAAAAACAGATCAAGTGACAACACAAGAAAAGAACAAAGTGTGGGGTCTTATAGCTGAGGAAGTGAATTGCATGTCTAATAATGTATATAGAAGTGTAGACGTGTTAAAAAGATTTTACGAAAATAGAAAACGAGAGGTTCGTAAGATTGCTGCCGAGGAAAAAAGACAACTTATTGCAACAGGAGGAGGCCAAGCAAAATTAATCAAAAAGGATGCCTGTCATGATGTTACATTCCCTTACATACTTCAAAATTCTGATGAAATATGCCAATGTTTTTGCAGATGATCTTATTGAGGGAAGCAATTCTTCCCCTCTCTACTACATGCCTTCACCCAACAAACCAAGAACTGTGGTATACTCTATGCGTCCCAGTTCTGTGACCAAACTGGTAACTGTTAATGATAAACCAAAACCCCAGTCTATTCTGTGAAAGAGACGAGGGGCGACGGTATAATAAAGTTAACTAAAAGAACTCTTTTGAACATTAATGAATTTTCCGAAAATCCACAGTGAGATTACGCGTCTGTGGAAAAACTTTTTGGCGCTCTTGTTCACCTGAACACAGTGCTTATCAATTTGCCCAAATGTCTGTGACTTTCGAATTTTTGGGCAAAAGTGGTATCAATCGTTTTTGTTGAAACTTTCAGAATAAGTTTGAGGTATAAATATCTCGGCTAAGTTCGTTATTCGGTCAAATCGGCCGAATAGGTTCGGAGTAACAAAAAAAAAATTTTTTTCAAATGACACTGTTCAAATAAAAAAATTTTTATGGTGCAGTTTTATCAGACGTATACAAAAATACCACTCTCGACTTCGACAAGCTAATAGTTCTGGAGATATGATTTTTCAAAATTTCAATAATTGTAAGTGGTTTACAAGAGCGCCTAAGCCAACTGACCTCACGTCAGTGCTTTCTAAATTTTTCAAAATAAGATCGGCAGACAAATATGGAATTAGGTGTGATCACATGAAACCTTCTTCCATCATTTTTCATAATTTTACGCGTTTTTTTTCTAGTCCATTAAACTAGTAGCTATCTTGCTGTCGAAATTTCTATAATTTTTATTTTATTGATGCCAATCAGATCGATATCATACATGTGTATGAAACTTGTTTAGCAAATTTAGATATATCGATGTCCCGCAGTTGATTAACCTCTTGGTGTTTCATGATTAGAACTTTTAGAGGGTTTCAGTTCATGCGCAGCAAGATCATTTTTTCAACCATCAAGTTCCACTCAGAGAATCTGGTAGTTTGAAGACTATTTGTAGGATTTTTTAAATTCTTCTCATTTTTCGGGTAAATATTGATAAACGAAATAACTGCTTCAATTTTTCTTCTTATACGTGTTGATTTGGGGTCCAAGTATTTTTTTTTTCCACTTCTTATCTTCTTGATTAGAGCACATTGTCGCTGAATCATTTAAGCATTTGTCGACCTCTAATTTGATGTTGATTTGGCAGAAATGTAGATAATGTACTGTATTTCTCGCTTTCCCATACGTAGTACTTCTGGGAATTCCATTATGTTTATATATGGATACATCTCTTGACAGTTTGAAAATTTCAATGGATTCAATTGTGTAATTAACTGATTTTTCGAGATTCTTGTGGTAAAGAAATTAGTGTATCATGTGCATATCTTTTCCATGTTTTAAGAAAATGCACATATTATGGTTCAAGTACTCGATTGGTATATATTTCAATATCGTAGTAGGTGTCTTCTTCTCTTTTTATTTTAAAGAAAACTGTTTTTTCTTCATGCTCAATTTCACATTATGAAATATTTGAGCCAATTGATGACACGCTGAATTTCTGGAACACAAAACTGGTTTGTGAACTGAAGTTTCAGCATAATTTTGCAGATTTTGCTCTCAACGGAAGTAGTTGGGTTTATTTCCAGTTCTTTAGAGCAATTCGTGTCCAATCATAATTTTTTTTTTCAAATAGTTACATCTACAATGACATAAGTTTTATTTGAATTTTAGATGAAATTATCGCTGTACTATGTCCTTGGGGTATCATCTCTTCCGAAGCTAACATCATTTGAGTTTTTGATGAGGAGGAATTTGGTGTTGACATGGATTTTTCCTTGATAAATCGTTCACATCACTGCTGGATCTGGAACCATATTTTGTTTTGCTTCGTTCTTGGCTTTTCCATTTCAATTGTGTAATTAACTGATTCTTCGAGATTCTTGTGTTGAAGAAACTTGTGAAATTTCTAATTTACTAAGCATCATAAGTATCATGTGCATATATTTTCCATGTTTTAAGAAAATGCACACATTGACCATTCCAAATTGTCGCCGATAAATTTTTTTTTTTCAAATCGGAAAAGTTGCAGCATAATTTCGCAGATTTTGCTCTTAACGAAGGTAGTTGGGTTTATTTCCAGTTCTTTATAGCAATCTGTGTCCAATCATATTTTTTTTTTTTAATAGTTACATCTATAACGACATACGTTTTCTTTGTCTTTTAGATGTAATTTTCACTGTACTATGTTGCTAATATTGTGCCAGGCCCTTGGGGTATCATCTCTTCCGAAGCTAACATCACTGGAGTTTTTGGTGAGGAGGAATTTGGTGTTGACATGAATTTTTCCTTGATAAATCGTTCACATCACTGCTGGATCTGGAACCATATTTTGTTTTGCTTCGTTCTTGGCTTTTCCACTTCTATTGTGTAATTAACTGATCCTTCGAGATTCTTGTGTTGGAGAAATTGGTTGATTTTCTAATTTGCTAAGTATCATGTGCATATGTTCAATATGTTTTAAGAAACAGCACATATTGACAATTCCAAATTGTCGCCGATTCATTTTTTTCTTTCAAATCGGAAAAGTTTCAGCATAATTTTGTAAATTTTGCTTTCAACGGAGGTAGTTGGGTTTATTTCCAGTTCTGTCTAGCAATCTGTGTCCAATCATAATTTTTTTTTTTTCAAATAGTTACATCTATAAAGACAAACATTTTCTTTGTCTTTTAGATGTAATTTTCACTGTACTATGTTGTTAATATTGTGCCAGGTCCTTGGGGTATCATCTCTTCCGAAGCTAACATCACTAGAGTTTTTGGTGAGGAGGAATTTGGTGTTGACATGAATTTTTCCTTGATAAATCGTTCACATCACTGCTGGATCTGGAACCATATTTTGTTTTGCTTCGTTCTTGGCTTTTCCACTTCTATTGTGTAATTAACTGATCCTTCGAGATTCTTGTGTGGGAGAAATTGGTTGATTTTCTAATTTGCTAAGTATCATGTGCATATGTTTACTATGTTTTAAGAAACAGCACATATTGACAATTCCAAATTGTCGCCGATTCATTTTTTTCTTTCAAATCGGAAAGGTTTCAGCATAATTTTGTAAATTTTGCTTTCAACGGAGGTAGTTGGGTTTATTTCCAGTTCTGTATAGCAATCTGTGTCCAATCATAATTTTTTTTTTTTCAAATAGTTACATCTATAAAGACAAACATTTTCTTTGTCTTTTAGATGTAATTTTCACTGTACTATGTTGTTAATATTGTGCCAGGTCCTTGGGGTATCATCTCTTCCGAAGCTAACATCACTAGAGTTTTTGGTGAGGAGGAATTTGGTGTTGACATGAATTTTTCCTTGATAAATCGTTCACATCACTGCTGGATCTGGAACCATATTTTGTTTTGCTTCGTTCTTGGCTTTTCCATTTCAATTGTGTTATTAACTGATTCTTCGAGATTCCTGCTTGTAGAAATAGGTGAATTTTCTAATTTGCTAAGTATCACGTGCATATCTTTTCCATGTTTCAAGAAAAAGCACATATTGACCATTCCAAATTGTCGCCGATTAATTTTTTTCAAATCGGAAAAGTTTCAGTATAATTTTGTAGATTTTGCTTGCAACGGAGGTAGTTGGGTGTACTTCCAGTTCTTTATAGCAATATGTGTCCAATCATATTTTTTTTTCAAATAGTTACATCTATAATGAAATACGTTTTCTTTGTCTTTTAGATGTAATATTCGCTGTACTATGTTGTTAATATTCTGCTGCTTCAGGTCCTTGGGGTATCATCTCTTCCGAAGCTAACATCACTAGAGTTTTTGGTGAGGAGGAATTTGGTGTTGACATGGATTTTTTCTTGATAAATCGTTCACATCACTGCTGGATCTGGAACCATATTTTGTTTTGCTTCGTTCTTGGCTTTTCCACTTCTATTGTGTAATTAACTGATCCTTCGAGATTCTTGTTTTCTAGAATTTGCACAGCTTTTTTAGGTTTCCCAGGAAGTTTCACCACGAGACCTCTAGGTTGAAAATGTAATGTTTTGATCTACGTCAATGTGAAGCTAGAGAATCTTACGGCGATAAATCTGAAGAGCCTCATAAAAGCACGAATAAGGGAACACCAGAAGATTGCTCAAATGAAGAACATGACATAAATTGAAATGGCAGAATGAATAAATGAGTATGATAAAACCAGAATGAAGCATCAATGGTATTCAATGAAACATCAAAGAAGCTGCATTCATAAAAATCACACCTGATCCCACATCTGTTTCTGCCTTTCTTCTGTACACAGTCCAACATCTATTTGGTTCAGGTAAACAAATATAAGTGTTTGTTATGCAAATCACTAATATCTTAAATTTTAAGAGAATATAGGTGTTGGAGAAAACTGCAGCCAATGATAATTGAAATTATATGTATATTGGATGGATATTTTAGTAGTTATTGAGGAAACAAAATTTCAGATGCTCATAACTACTTTACCATCCGACGGATTTGGCCCAATAACGAACTTGACCGAGATATAAGGACAATTAACCTATTCTGAAAATATGAAAACTCTAGCTCATCTCGTTTGGATGCTAGGGAGGATACGGCCGGCCGGTAGGACAGACCCAACTTCCGCCACGGATTCTTCATCGGGAAGTCAAACCCAATCGATTGAGACCATTGCCACTTAAAAAGAACAATAATCTGCCTTTAGTAGAAAAGGAAAATGAAAAACTGAATAAGAAAATTCATAGCATGAAGATTCAGTTGAACGCTGCCAAGAAAAAAATAGTGAAATGTCAGTTATCATCCAGAATGTTGTTCAAGAAATCACTCTCCCAGTTTACTGCTGACTTAGTGAATATGCAGATGACACATCACGTCAGAAATCCATGTACACCCTCTGAAAAAAAAACTGCTTTATCCATTTATTATAAGAGCCCTTCTACGTATAAGTACCTAAGGAACAAAGGTGTAGTACTGCCAGCCACATCAACCATAAAAAAATGGTTGGGAAACTTCCACTGCTGGCCTGGTTTCAATAAGAAACTGTTTAAACGGCTTGCAATTAAAACTGAAACCATGAAGGAATCGGATAAGGCCTGTATCATAATTTTTGACGAAATGGGTTTAAAAAATAATATTGATTATAATCAAAAAACTGACATGATTGAGGGATTTCAGGATTTAGGCCGATAAGGAAGAAAACCAATTCTTGCTAATCAGGCCTTGGTTTTTATGATCAGAGGCATTTATTCATCATGGAAGATTCCAGTAGCCTATATTGTTTCAAAGGATGGTGTGAAGGCAGGAGTATTACAAGAACTTCTTTTTTTTTGTTTGGAAAAGCTGACAAGTATAAAGCTAAAACCCATTGGTGTATGCGATGTATCTACAGTAAATCAGCACTTATTCAAAAAATTAGGAATAACTATAGAAAAACCATATTTTCATTTCAAAGATATCAAATATTTTGCCCTGTATGATCCACCACATCTTCTGAAATGTTTAAGATATAATTTCTTAAACTCATGTTTTCTTTATGGTGACAAGAAAGCTGCTTTCGAAGATATCAGAAAAGTTTTTGAGATGGACAACAAAAATAAAACAGGTAGGTCTCTTTTTAAACTTTCCAAATTTCCAAATTTGTGCAAAAATTGAATAATTTACAAGAAAGAGAAGGCCAAACTCAGAAAACAGCATGTTAATTTTTTTAATCAAAAAATGAAAGTTAAGTTAGCTACTCAATTGTTGAGTAGTTCGGTATCGGAAGCATTATTTTACTGTAAAGATAAACTCAATTTACATGAATTTTCAACTTGTGAAGCAACAGCAAAATTTATTTTATTAATGAATAATGCTTTCGATATCTTAAATTCTCGCAAAATGTCTGATTTTGGTTTCAAGAAGGCTACTAATACAAAAAATATTTCTGATATAAAAAAATTCACCAATGATTTTTCTATGTATATTGTGAATTTAAAGTTCATGGATGGCACCAATGTTTTGTAATCTCAAAGGTAGTCTGGTTTTGTGGGCCTATTAATGGGGCTTAATACTTTGTTAGGTTTGTGTGAGGATTATGTCGTTACAGGAAATTTGCTATTCATTCCTTCATACAAACTTAACCAAGATCATATTGAGTTGTTTTTTGGAACAATAAGGTCTCAAGGTGGATACAATAATAACCCCACCTGTAGGCAATTCACTGCTGCCTATGAAAAAATATTAATTCATGCAGAAGTGAGGGAAGGTGGCGCAGGAAATTGTATCCCTCTCGAAGATATTAATATACTCAATGTGAGCTCAAAGAAGAAACCTCCTGAACAGATTATTAATGAATCAGTACCAAATAGACTTGAGGAAAATATTGAGGAAGATACCTTCTGCAATAATTTCCTAAGTGAACACAGCTATGCTCTAAATTATAATTCTTTGTCGGTCTATAGTTTAGAGGTCGTTACATACATAGCAGGATTTGTTTCCTTCAAACTAGGAAGGAAACTACAATGTGAACATTGTTTTTCAGCTTTATTTGGGAAAAAGGAGGAATTTTTCAATTCATTAATAGAGCATAAAACCAGAGGAGGCTTAAGCTACCCAAGTGCGGACGTCATAAAAGTTTGTGAAAAAACAGAATCATTTTTGAGACACGAACAAACTTGTAAGAATAGAATTGACAAAAATAAGGTATTAATAAATGTTATGAACATTTTTGTGGGCGAGAATATATTTGCCGAAATGATGCAACATAATTTATCCCTGTTGGAGGATCACAAGGTTTTGCTGATGAAATGTATTGGTGACTGTTACCTCACAACGAGGATAAATTACATTTGCAGGAGTGGCTCAGCTGGTGAAACAATTCGAAACAAATATACCATGTTGATTTTATTCAAAGGCCAATAAATTGGCTTATTAGCCCTGATCTAATAGGATCTTAACCGTCCGCAGTTGTAGATGCAAAGTCAGTTGAAAACCTTATTATACCATGGATATTTAGCTACTGGAAAAAACTAGTTATACTGAATCTTCAAAGGAATTGTAAATAAAATCATTATTTGATATTTCTGATTATGTTTTGGTAATTTTTTTTTTTGGTTTTGTGTTATCAATATTTTGCCTGGATGTATGTCCAATTTTTTTTTAATTCAAACTTTGTCCTTGAAGACTACACTTTTTCTATCAATTTTTCATAACTTTTTAAATATTAATTATCCTTGTAAAGAATTAATTAATTGATTATACCATATAATTTCTTTCAAGAAGAAATAATTTTTTGTATACATCATTGTGCAAAATTCCCATATCCGATTACTTCTTAATACCAAATTGATAATATTTGGCAATCAATATGTCTTCAAAATTGTTGATGAAATTTTGGTGTACTCTTTGTTTATTCTAATCTATTATTATAATTATCTGAAGTTTATTTGATTTATTGTTTTCCGAAATAAAGATTGAATATCTACGACTTTTGAATATGCTCTTCACAAATAAACCTTTCACTAAAGTTACTGACGGGTCAAAGACTTAAAAACAACTCCGCAATAGCTCCTGACTTTACGTCAATGCTTTTCTACATTTTTTAAGGAAGAAGGTACATTTTCAATACTAAGCACCGTTAAATTTTACGAATAAAATTCCAAAGGAATTAAATTTCTCTTAATTCGGTAATAGATTAACTTCTCATCTAAAATGATAAAACCAACAAAAAGTTGAAACCGGTTTTGATCAACTTTTTTGCCCTATTTAAATATTGAATTATTTCACTGCCTATGATTTGAGATATGCCCTTATTCTTTTTACACTACGCCACTGATTCCGGAAACCTTTGTCGGCCATATTGGTAATCCCATTTGGACGCACATGTTCGAAACGTATGCTCCCTCCTGAGGTTCTGTATTCAAAGTATTCAATGTACCGCTCTCTGTGAGTAAACAACCGTACGATAATTTTAGTTTTTGATATTAGTTCGTTCAATTTCAAAGACTAAGAAGTTTTTTGTTTGTTTTTTGTGTTTGCTAAATGCTAAAAAGTGTTTGTTAATCACGGTAAGTTCACTTCACTTCATATCTTCTTCTTCTAATATATAAAAATGGAACACGTTTAATTTTCATATAATGATGAAAAAATTGTGAAAAATTTTTATAAGTTGTAATCGAATTACTAAATTAATAAAAAATTATAAGTAGTTTGAATTATTGAATATTTATTGATTGAATATTATTTCAGTTTCATCCTGAACTCTGACGATGTCCACAGCGCTTGCAGAGGGGGATATTCTGCAAGAATGATGAACCCCGAAATAAAAGCAAACTAAGTGGAAAAGAAACGGTGGAATCTCCGGTACCATCACCATCTCAATGTTCGATATCATTATTGCCGACTATTGGAGAACTCATTTATGGAGTAAATACTTTGGAATTCCTCAAATACCATCTTGGAGAGGATTTATGGAAGTTTTGACAGATGATGAAATACTGTCTTCTAATACAAGGATGAAAGAATCACGTATTGTTTGTGTACCTTACATCGATTCTCCTTTTTCGAACTTAACCACCCTTAACACATCTTTACATTATGCTGCTTCTGAAACCAATAAACTACAACAAAAAATAACTTTTGTCACTTACGATCAACCTCTATATTGGAAAGCAAAATCTACTGCGGCATCATCAGCTCAGACAACTTTAAAAAACGTTGTTGTACTTAGTGGAATTTTCCATCTACTAATGTCGTACTCAGTAAAAAAAAATGCTGTCTGGGCAAGCATTTGCCCGAGCACTTCGAGCTCACATTCTGACATTTATAGCACGGAAACATTGATGGCAGCATGAACTGACCAGATTCAAGGACAACTACATATAACTAGAACCTGATCGGTTCATTCATTTTACCAGAATGTGTATACACACATTCCATAATCTGTTAAGTTTAATAGAACATAAATTAATTAGACGTGTTACGAAGACTACCTCAACTCCAGAGCATCGATTAGTTTCAACTTTATAGTAAATTAATTTTCTTTATCAAGTGGTCGTTGTATTTCAACATTTTATATTTTCAGTTATTTGGCACATGGATGTTGTATAGAAATTTTGTTTTGGACGTTCCTTGTAGGCAAGACAACAGTCTCTGCCGTTATCCGAGAGACATATACAAATGGCTGAAGAACCGGTTACCATAGATTAAAGAGAACAAGATGGTAAACTGAGCGACTAACTCTACCCGAACGCCATCTATTGCCTCAAATATAACACTAAACATCAATGGAAGGCCAACTCGTATCAGCTGAGTCTATTTATTATGAAGAAATAATCTCCATGTTTGTTAGCATGCTGTTTGCTGTTTGTGCTTTGTAATTTTATCTAGTATATAAGAGGCTGTCTGCTGTTATGAATCCTTTCAAAACAATTGTGTTTGTGTCGTGGAGTTGCAGGAACGTTGAGGCAAGAGGCAGTTTTCGTTTAATATTTCGAAGAATTAATCTTACCATTTCAAATTTATTTTCCATTGATTATAAAATGGTTCGTGTGTTCCATTATATTGGGTGCATTCATGACTTTACTCTGAGTAAGCTTGAATAACTCTGTGATTATTCATAATAATAGTATGTTCTGTAACAAGGGCAGAATGAAAGTCCGATATGAGTGAAACGTTCCGAGGGCGAGCCTGAGGTATCACGGGTATCAGATGTTCATTCTGAGTAACAGACTATACTTTCTCCACGGCTGTTGAAATGATAATACTAAGATGAATTATGACGTTCGACTTCTCTGTTTTTTAGATATATCTTGGCAAAATCTAGAATCTCCCACTAAACCTTCTGGAAGTAAGGACTGTAGCGCCAACAAAAGGGTGATAGGTGTCTAAATAAAACGTAGGCATTTGCATCCTGAGAAGACTATTAAAAGGATGAAGAATACCATTAATTCTTTGAGGTGTAAAATTTACAGAATGGAGAACGACCCTCGTTACTTCTGGAAGAAAGGGAAATTTATGAAACAACGAACAAAGGCGAACATTTCCAGATTGATCAGTGAATCCAAAGAATTCCTCTCAAGCGATGCTCATATCATATTTACTAATGAACTTTTAGCTAACTGTGCCAGTAAGTTCAGAAGAAGGTATGATGATGACTTGAAAGAAATGTGTCTTTTATGGTACTAAGCATCGCCTAAAGCGAAATTTTTTCAAAATCTTTGAACTTACCCACTATAAGATCCTTGAGAAATTGGCAATCAAAACTAAAAATTTCTCCTGGTATTAATCATGCTGTTGTAGAATCCCTTAAGGCCAATTTCAAAAATGATTCAGATAAAACGAAAAAAATTTGTAGCCTACTCTTCGATGAAATTTCTTTAAAAGAAGAAATTCACTATAACAAATCTAAAGATGAAATTATTGGAATTATTGACACAGGGAAAATAAGAACTAATGAGATGGCTACTACTGCACTTGTTTGCATGGTGAGGGGCATTGCTTATAATTGGAAATATACTTTGGGCTACTGGTGCTAACTGCAACTAACAACGAATATTTACACTCCATTTTCCTTGATGCACTGTATGTTTTAAACTATTCAAAATAAATAAATTCATTCGTCAATCAATTTTATTGCACTAGACATAAAAACATTGGGTAGATAAGAAACCATTGTTTTCAGTTTTTCTATTTAAATTTTACCTCGAAGCAATAAAAACCACTTAAGACTTTCGGAAAATGCTTGAGTCCTTAACAGGTACTTTTATGTTGTGTGTCCATTCTTATGATTATTATCAATTTTTAATATTATTAAAATAAGAAGATATTGTTCGTCGTTGCAAAGTTATATCGATTTCAGATTTGACATCTGTCAAAAAGAAAGATCAAACTAATAAATAAACAGGGTATAATACTCCACTCTCTCTCAAAAATGAGTTTTTCCGATATTAGTATGTTTAGGTTAATTTAAATACCTATATGTAAGTATAAGAATACAATTAAAAAAAAATTATTAAATTAAAAAAAGAATTATTTGATGCGGTGTGGTTTATGTCTTAAGAAACCTATTCGAACGTCATTCGTAATACCAAAGACAAAAAAGGGGAATTCCCGACTCCCGATCGTCGTTTGACTTGACGAACGGGAATTCCCTTCAAGTATTTGTCTGCGATGTTGTGGCATTTGTTTTGTTTGTAGTTGTTAGTTTGTTACTGACTGTGCTCGAGCTCTGATAAAAAAAATAGTATTGTTTGATTAAATCGTCGTTTTGTCTGTTTTGTGTTAGCGAATATTTTCGTTATAAAATTAATTAAATAGTGAATTATAATATAAAATGTCGAAACGGTCATATCCTAGTGGATCTGAAAAAAGGAAAAAAGCTCTACATCAGAAAGAAGTAATTGAAGAGTTACCAAAATTAATATATTTTACTTACTACTACTGGAGAAACTTCTGTAAGTAGCAATCAACTAATAAATGTTCCACATGATGAGTCAGCTCAATCACAAATTGCGGGAATTTCTGAGCCTTCATGTTCCAATTTTGAAACTGAGATTGTTTCAGAAAGCGACTATTTCTACGTCGAAAGTGCAACAACTTCAGTGACTTCACTAAAACCGACAACTGTGTCAATTATACAGCAGTATTACAACACAGAAGAATTAATATCACACGACCCCGCCGATTATTTTCACGAAACTTTTATTAAAATAAATCGCGAAATTTCAATTCGTAAGGGACCAGTATATTTTCAAAATAAAGATTCTGACTTTTTCCAGCCATCTAGAACCTACAAAGATGGTAATAAATTAGTAACGAGATATTTCAACAAAGCATTATTTATTCGCAAATTGAAGAACAATGAAAGCGTCGAAAGAAAATGGTTGCTCTAGTCGCCTTCCAAATGCTCTGTATTTTGTTTTTCATGCTACTTATTTATCCTAACTGATGTTAATCTTTGCAATCGGAAAGGATGAAGCATATTAATGACATAATTTTAACACATGAAAATAGCCCAGCGCATAAGCAATCTATGATGACTTATCTGGCACGAAGTAAAGCGGTTGGTAGAGTAGATATATACTTATTATCTCAATATCAAATGGAAGTGGATTACTGAAGAAACGTACCTAAGCGGATTGTAGTATCGAGAGGGCTTCCATTTCGCGGCGACAATGTAATCCTAGGATCTCCAAACAATGGAAATTATTTAGGTTGTATGGAATTATTGAGTGAATTTGATCCATTTCTTGCAGATCACTTAAAAAAATTTGGGAATCCTGGAAAGGGTAACATTTCTTATTTATCAGCAAATATCTGTAATGAGTTTATTGAAGTAATGGGAAAACAGGTTCTAAAAAAAATTATAAATGAAGTTAAATCAGCAAAATATTTTTCCATAAGCGTTGACAGTACGCCCGATCTGTCTCATATTGACCAGCTAACTTTCATCATTCGATACGTAAAAGACTGTGTTCCTGTTGAAAGGTTTTTGAAATTTATACCTATTAAAGAACATAAATCTAAGTATTTAGCGGAGACCATCTTAAATTTTTTAGAGATACATAATATTCCCATAAAAGATTGCAGAGGACAAAGCTACGACAATGCTTCAAATATGTCGGGAAAGTATAGTGGTCTACAAACAAGAATCAAGGAAAAATGTGAATTTGCCACCTTTATACCATGTGCAGGACATTCACTAAACTTGGTAGGTGTCCATGCTGCTGGGTGTGTACCGGAGGCATCACAGTTTTTTGAAATAGTTCAGAAAGTGTACAACTTTTTTTCGGGCTCTACCCACAGATGGAATATGTTAACAGAACATTTAGGTTCAAAAAAAGTTGTTAAGAGTCTTTCACAAACCAGATGGTCAGCCCGAGCTGATGCAGTAAGTGCTTTGCATGGGGGTTATAAAAGAATATTAGAAGCTTTAATCACCATCGCAAACGATACTGAACAGGCACGAGAAACAAGAGACGAAGCCCTTAGTCTGTCTAGAAAAATGGGAAATCTAGAATGTATTATACTGACGGAAATCTGGAGCACTATGATTCTGTACAAAAAGCAGGCCTCATTGTAAAATCTGTTGTATGTGACCAAAGTCCAGTTAATCAAAATGTTGCCAAGAAACTCCAGATTTCAATCGACCGAAGTTTTTTTGAAAGAAATGGCCAGGAAGTATATTTCATTTATGATGTCCCTCACTTAATGAAAAGTGTGAGAAATAATCTTTAAAAGTATGATTTACTTTATAAGAATCAAATTATAAGTTGGAAGTACATTGAATCAGCTTGCAGTTGTAAAAATCCGGTGAGGGTACGTTTACTCCCTAGAATTAGAGAGGAGCACTTAAACATAGCCTCCTTTAGTGCTATGAAAGTGAGGTACGCAGCTCAGGTATTTAGTGAGTCTGTCAGTATTGCGATGATGATTTTTCATCAGACGGGCGACCTGCCAGCTGATTCATTTGCTAAGAAAATGTTTGTTGCTGATATGGACAAATTTTTTGATTGCTTGAACAGTAGCAAACTTAATTATGACTCGTTAAAATTAAGATACGCAATGAGTGAGGATTCACCTCATAAGCAATTTCTTTCAGAAATTAGGGATGATTTCACTCAAGCTAAATTTCTAAAAGTAAAACGATCTGTACCGCCCTGCATTAGTGGTGTAATAATTTCGATTAACAGTATCTTACAACTTGCAGAGGATTTGCGATACAATTATGATGTTCCAAAATTATTAACTAGACATTTAAATCAAGATCCTCTGCAATTTGAAAATGGACTACGACATAATTTTATAACGAGCATCTCTAAATTATCTCATAACTCCAATTGTGAAGATGATTTTGTTTTTTCTTCAAATAAATTGTCAGAGTTGAGTGATATAACTCGAAACCAATCTGAACATACTTATTCTCTTATGAAGGATATTGAAGATGATCCTATAAATCTGGAAGATAAAAACGCCATCTATTATGTTTCGTGATATATGGTAAGAAAATTTTTGAAAATCCACAATTGTGATGGTTGTGAGGGTATACTTATGGACAAAAATAAGTTACTTGTAGGACAGCATCAACTCTTCACTTATTTTAAACAGGGAGAGTCAATTCCTGACTCGAAGGGATTAGTTTATGCTTCGCAAGTGCTATATGATTATGGAGAAAAACTTGAAGTCATTCATAATACATATTTTCAAGAGGTTTTCTGCAGTAATCATATAGTAAAAGGTCTAATGGATAAGGTTAGAGAACATGGTATTCTATTCAATCGGTGTTCACCAGAAAACTGTCCATACGTTGCCTATGGGGTGCTCGTTTTATTAATCAGAACAAAATTAAAAAAGTTCATACTAAAAATCAAAAACTTAGAAATATATGCAATCAATGAAAAGTTTATCCCTAATTTCTTGAATTACTGAATTTTTGTAATATATCATTTACCTATATAGAATATGTATCTATTAATTTTGAATATTTAATTGATATTTTATTTGAAATATTCAATATGGTATTATTTTATTCAGAATAAGTGTTACCCCCAAGTGAACAATTTATCATTAATCTGTAGAATATTGATTTTTGTGATTTTTCTGTCATTGTTTTTTATGAGTATGAAAATTGTCTGTGAAATTGCATATAATCTTTATTTATGAGTGTAGAAAGGAGTCACTTCATAATTTATTGTAAATGGAGCATCTGTAATCAAATATCAATTATTCATCGTCAATACAAATACATTAAAAAGTTTGAACTCCAGAAGCATTGTGATAATTCCTATTTAACCCTACTGACCTTTATAAAAATGGTTTCAATTTTTTTCCTACCATTTGAAGGTTCCATTATTGGAACCATTATAATCGTAGCATTGCAAAGGAAAAATATTTTGCAATCGGAAGATTCGAAATTCCCGCATTTTATTACAGATTTTCGTCGTATTACAGATGGTGTTTCAGCGCCATCTACTGTCTCAACTGTAACAACTACCGCTTATAGTAAGTCGCTTTTTAGTACGGGCAATACAAGGCAGTTTCCCATCTTTATTCTCTTTAATCTATGGTTAATGAATTCTATTCAATGTACCGCTCTCTGTGAGTAAACAACCGTACGATATTAGAGGCTATCCTTAATATATGCCACGCTAATGATAATTTTAGTTTTTGATATTAGTTCGTTCAATTTTAAAGACTAAGAAGTTTTTTGTTTGTTTTTTGTGTTTGCTAAATGCTAAAAAGTGTTTGTTAATCACGGTAAGTTCACTTCACTTCATATCTTTTTCTTCTAATATATAAAAATGGAACACTTTTTTCGTTGTCACGGCATAACATGAAAACGGCTACTTTAATTTTCATATAATAATGAAAAAATTGTGAAAACTAAGTTGAAAAAATTTATTTAGATTTGTGAAAATTTTTTATAAGTTGTAGTCGAATTACTAAATTAATAAAAAATTATAAGTAGTTTGAATTAATAAATATTTATTGATTGAATATTATTTCAGTTTCATCATGAACTCTGACGATGTTCACAGCGCTTGCAGAGGGGGATATTCTGCAAGATGTGATGAACCACCCGAAAAACAAGCAAACTAAGTGATAAAGAAACGGTGGAATCTCCGGTACCATCACCATCTCAATGTTCGATATCATTATTGCCGACTATTGAGAACTTATTTATGGAGTAAATACTTTGGATTTCCTCAAATACCATCTTGGAGAGGATTTATGGAAGTTTTGACAGATGATGAAATACTGTCTTCTAATACAAGGATGAAAGAACCACTTATTGTTTGTGTACCTTTCATCGATTCTCCTCCTTCGAACTTAACCACCCTTAACACATCTTTACTTTATGCTGCTTCTGAAACAAATAAACTACAACAAAAAACAACTTTTGTCACCTAAGATCAACCTCTCTATTGGAAAGCAAAATCTATTGCGGCATCATCAGCTCAGATAACTTTAAAAAACGTTGTTGTACTTATTGGAATTTTCCATCTATTAATGTCGTACTTAGGAACAATTGGTTTCACTATGGAAGGTAGTGGAATCGAAGAATTGTGGTCTGTTATATATGCTCCAGAATCAGTAAAATAAATGCTGTCTGGGCATGCATTTGCCCGAGCACTTCGAGCTCACATTCTGACATTTACAGCCCTTGGGATTAAAATTTGTAGCACAATTGATGGATCTCCAGAGTGGAAAGAACATATGGAAACATTGATGGCAGCATGGACGATAACAAGAGGTGACTGCAGAACTGAAGAAATAGTCGAAATGACCAAAGCATTTACGAATCAACTTGGGATCCTTGAGAGTAATGATTCCACAAGCAAGTTGTGGATTCAGTATTTCAAATGTACTCTTACTGCATTACGTATTGTTGAGGCTGAAAGTATAGCTACATCTGTGAGGGACGCTCTACCTATATTCCATACTGCAGGTCATTTTGCTTATGCAAAAACGGCACAGATATATTTACAAGACATAGCAAATCTAGAACTTATAATGGATCCAGTGGAATTCGATGAATTTACAAAGGGTGGATTTACTATTCGCAGATCTGACAAAGCGTGGGCAGGCGTTTCCAGAGTGATTGAACAGACTCTTAACAAATTTTTTGGAACAGATATCTAACATGGAAGAGGCGTAACACCTAGCGTTGTCACGCGATATTTGCTTGCAATGCCTGCTGCATTTCAAATTATGGAGAAACTGGAAAATTATTGTAATATTTAAACATCGAACAGTGAACAACACGTCGATCTCACGGAGAGCAGAATCTCACGTGATAAAAAAGATATCCAGATGCTTTTATTCTGGCTCAACGCCCATGATCCCTTATAATATATTCAGTGGCGTAGAAACTTTCAGTAGGGAAGTTTGCAATGAGATTATTTCAAGTTGAAATGAGGTTTTCTTGAATTTAGGTTCCCAGATGACGATGAAAGAAGACGAATTTGGGCTTCGCTGTTAGGATGGTCAAATATTTGCCCACGGAAAGCAATTTTCATTTGTTCAGATCATTTTGACCCTGAAGATATTGTGATCCGAGTAAATGGCAAAAGATATCTCAAACAAGGTGGCAATCCCCTACCTCAACATACAGTCACCATTTTAACATGTGGGTCGGGAAAACGAATTACCATTAATGAATCTGGGGAAAATTTGGAGGAAAAGGAGGAGTTTTCAGCATTCATGCACAAAACCAGGGAGGATATTGAAAATTATAGCTTCCATAGTAGCTCAGCATGGAATCTCATTATGTATGTTGGGGATGTTGTCGCTTATATTTCGGGTTTTGTCATAAGAGGTGTTCTCAAGTGCATTACTTGCATTAAATGCAAAAATATTTTAGAAAGTAATTTAACTCTATCTGCCCTACAGATGAAAAAAGCCTATGGCAGTTTGATTAAATCAAGCGAAATGGTTGTAGATGTTTGTAGGGCTGCAGAAAAATATTTTAGGTTTTACGACAAGACTTCTGGTGTCTTGGCATCTAAAATATGTAAAGATCCGATTCAACCGCTTGTGATGAACACCATAAAAAATTTGCCTTTGTCAACATTCGAAGGATTTGGAGATCATTTTTATGATGATGATCCCCTGGAGGGCCATTGCATGGAACTGATCAAACTTCTTCTTAAAAATTATTTCAAACTCCGGATTCATCATGAAACTACTAAAAGATTAGAGGTTACAAGAAAGACTAGATCTAGGTCCATTCTGACAAAACTTATTTTATTCAGAAATGAATAAAATGTTTTATATATATTTAATTCTTTTTATATTCATTCAAATTATATTCCTCAATAAATTTTTATATGTATATATTAAGGGTTTCTTTTGTATATATGATTTTTTGTTAAAGTAAAAGTGTTGAAGTTATTTTTGGTATTTTCTTATGTGTACAACAAAAAATATTTTCCAAATTATGACAGAAATGAAAACATTTTAGGGTTAACAACTACAAATGTTTCATTGAAATTGCTTGATTAAACATCTTGAATAACTATTAAAAATTAACTCTATTTGGTTTCGCAATATTTTTAAATATTCGTTAGAATTTTACATCCGAAACATGCCATGAGTTCAAAAAAGTAACTTTGAGTGCTATTATGTGTTTTATGTTAAAATACTTTATCATAATATTCAAAATTGGTATTAATTGTGCATGAACTACCAAATAATAATGGCCGAAACAATCATAAACAGTTTAATATTACTGTTTGAAAATTTATACCTATTCGATTAATAAGTAATGGTAAGGATTTTGAAATTATAAAAGATTTTTTTTACTTCGTGGGTATGGAAACATTCCATACCCACGAACTAAAAAAAATCATTTATTTATAAAGGAATAAGAAAGAATTGAATTTAGAAATTATGTTGCTGAAAAGCGGTAATGTCTCTACAAATTCAGAATAGTGCATTTACTATCATAAACTCAAAATTGAATTTTGTAACGTTCGAAATGGCGTCATTTCGAACTAAAAATGAACAGGAACTTGTTGATTATATCAAAGACATGGAGTCTAGAATGTACGGGCTGACAACTCAGGATGTTTTGACCTTAGCTTACCAACTAGCTGAAAGAAATAAGTTACCGCATCCATTTTCTACAGCAAAAGGAAAAGCTGGACAGGAATGGCTTCGTGGATTTAGACGTAGACATCCGGACATTACGATGCGTGCCCCAGAATCGACGTCATCTGCTCGAGCGCGAGCTTTTAATAAGCCTGTGGTGGATAAATTTTTTCAACTCTGAAAAACGTGCAAGAAAAACATTATTTTCAACCTCATCGGATATTTAATGTTGACGAGACAAGTCTATGCACTGTCCCAACAAAAACTCGAGAGTGTTTGCACAAACAGGCCGTAAGCAGGTGGCGCGAGTGACTTCAGCTGAGAGAGGTGAAACAACGACCGCAGTGATTTGTACCTCAGCTTCTGGAACTTTTGTTCCTCAATGTTAATCTTTCGGAGAGTACGGATGAAAATGGAATTGATGGATGGTGCACCTCCAGGCGCTATATACGCATGCAATCCATCTGGTTGGATGAAATTAGATGTGTTTTCTCAGTGGTTTGATCACTTCTTATGTCATGTCAAACCAACAGCAGAAGATCCGGCTCTTTTAATATTGGACGGTCACTTATCTCACACAAAAAATTTGAATGTGGTATTGAAAGCCAGGGATAATCACGTCACTATTCTGTGCCTGCCGCCTCATTGTACCCATAAACTTCAACCTTTGGACGTTGGAGTGATGTATCCACTAAGCGTTTATCATAACCAAGCATTGGAGAAGTGGATGAATCACAATCCTGGAAGAGTGGTAACCGTGTTCCAAATAACGAAAATTTTACAGAAGCCTATCTAAAAGCAGCAGTTCCTCTGAATAGTATGAATGGATTCAGCAAAACAGGAATATATCCATTTGACCCTGACATTTTCACTCTTGTAGATTTTATTGCAGCTGAAACGACTGATATGGATGTTGACAATGACACGGTAGAACCCCCTATTCCGATCCCTGCGACGACAAGTCTTCCATTAGCAGAAAACGTGCAAATGCCTTCTTCTCAAGCGAGTAATCCAGAAACTGTAACACTACAGCCTTTGGAAGTGGATGTTCAAGAATCCTTCTTTTAACACCTCAGGTATCTCCACTTCAAACTTCGACTCCAACGAAGACTCAAAAATCTCCACAAGTACCACAGTCGTCGCCGCATTCACCGTCCATCCTAGAAAATACGTCATCGTGGAAATCTTCTGGAAGATTACCTCCAGCTTTGGCTGTTGGTCTTCCATCCACATCTTTTGGTATTGTTTCACCCCGAGAAGTACGACCAACACCAAAGATAGTTGGAAAAAGAACGACTGCAAGACGAATAAGAGTTGACACATCAGTCCTGACCAGCACACCCTACAAAATGTATCTTGAAGCGGAAGCAAAAAAAAAGACAGATATGGAACAAAAAGAAGGCCCTTAAGGATATAGAGATTGAAAAATTTTTGACCCTCTCGATCACCTGAACAGATTATTTTTTACTTGTAAAAATGTCTTAATTTTCGAATATTTGGGCCAAACTCGTTTCAAGCATTTTGTTTGGGCTCACTGATGAATGGATACGTTGTCAAAATCGATTCTGTCTGTCCGCCGGCGAGCATGTTTCCGAACGGAATAAGCTGCGGAGCTGAAAATTTCAGGGTAGGTTTGAGAAGTGAATATCTCCGCCAAGTTCGCTATTTGGCCAAATCTGTAGTAGTTTCGGAGTAAAAAAATTAAATAATTTTGTTCAAATGACAAAAAAGCAGTTCCACCATGAGAATTCTCATGGTGGAAAGAATTCACCGACTCAAATCTGATGTCGACCTCAAGAACTGCCTCTACAGCAATACAGAAATGTTCGTCCTGTAAAGGTCAGTAAATCGCTTTTACATTTATGCATTTTTGACTTTAACTGTTTCTTTGTTTTTTATAGATTCTACTGAAATTATAAAACTGTTGCATATAATTAATGGCAGGGTTATGCAAAATTCAGAACTAATTACATCCTTGCTAAATTCTAGAACAGAGAATATAAAAGATAATAACCCAGCAGAGGCGTTATTAGATGTCCAAATTCCAGCAAAGTCCTACATTGAGCTGATGGAATTGGACAAAAAGCTGGGTGACAAAACTACAAGAGATTTTATGGTAATTTTTATTTAATTTTATGACCAAAAGACAAAGCAAGTAATTTTGTTTATAGATTTCTAAGCTCATCCATGTTGGAGGTACAGACATCAAAGATATCATCAAAAGATGCATGCCTCAGTTAGTGGAGGATGAGGTTTTAAGGCAGTTCAGCTGGGTTGGAGGCAAAGGAAAAAAGAAATTTTCGCTTTTAGACATAGCTTCTTTAATCAAAGGTAAAAATTTTCTTTATAGTAGTCAATTCTGTTGGAATATATTGATATATCAATATTACATTAATGTTTTTTTTTGTAGAGGTATGTAAGAAAAACCCGCTTACAAAAAACGTTACAGAAAAACAAGTGGAAGAAAGACTTGCCATTTTTTTGACAAAAGCAACTGAGAGGTGCAATAGAAGACGGTTAGTAAATGGTTTTAATATTAATGAGGTTTGTTTTTTAAATTGGCTCTTTTTAGGGACAAGGAGAACCAACAGAATAATGACCTGCCTGAAGAATTGTTATGTACCGCTATGCCTAATTAATATTTTTTCAATGTGAAATTAAATATTGTTCAGTTGAGTTCACAACTAGTTCCAGAATACAGGTTCTAGATCGACAGGCGACCAGAGAAAATCAATTCCTAACGAAAAGTATGATATAATAATCTTTCAAATATATATTTTTTAACCTATTGATATTTTATAGCAAGGTACTTGAGGTGTATGGTAAACAGCACCATATTACACCAGACTATGTCTTGAGTAGAGAAGGTGAAGGTACTCAAGAAGATTTGTTCAAGAGAGCAACTATTGAACAGCGGTGAGTATTATATAAAGAACATTAAATTTGCTGTTCAATAACTGTTTGAAATATAAGTTTTGTAATAATCAAAATCCGTTGTTATAGGACTGAAGCAGAGCTTGAAGAGGAAAGAATCGAGACCTCCTCTGAATTTAAAATTGAGCATACAAGCTCTTCACAGAAAAAACATAACGCTTCTCATCTTAAAAAACGTGAAAATAGAACAGCATTATCATTGAACGCTATGAAAGAATCTATCGACGAACAAAATCACAGAATAAAGGAGCATTCAGAAATGTACAAGAAGGTAATAGAGATAAATGAAAATTGGGTAAAAGAAAATCTGAGGCTGAAGGAGGAAGCAAATTTAGAAAGGAAACGGAAGAATGGCCTCCTTCAAGAACACAACGACTTGTTAAAACAATTCTTATCCAAAAAATAATTTCAAAGCTATGAAAATCATTAGAAAATATTAATTAATAAACTTAAAATATGGCAAAACGTCTTCCTCTACTTCATCATCTGAAAAAGAATCCACTAGATCAGTTACTGTTTTCATCATTAATTTGAATTCCGCCTTATTAACAACACTATCCATGATTAACAACATAACCTTACTTTCGCTTATCTATGCACTTAACGAAATCGTTTTGAAATCATCTGTTCCCACCTGTTCTTACCCGTTCGTGTCATAGAACAACTTGCGACGATTCCAAGAGTTACAGAACCTGGTTCTCTGTGTTCCAAGAACAACTGGGAACTGCCAACCGAACAAACCTATTGATTTTGCGGTTCATGCAAAAAATGGACCATTGCAAACAATATCCGATCTTAGCCCACGCATGGATCCAATGGCGTACCCACTACTTTATCCGAACGGCGAATTTGGTTTAAGCCTCAACATAAGCCACAGAAACGAACGTGCAACAGCCCTGCGTTACCGTTTGACCATGCTTCAATACTACGCTTATCGAATTGCCGTAAGACCGGGATTTAGCGCATTACAGTGCGGGAAAATTGTTTCAGCAGTATGTTTGTTGTTCATACGTCAATCAAGAAAGTAATAACTTAAATTGATAAGGCAGAATCAGCCAAAATTAAGAACAGAAAGGTATCAAGGTTTAATGAATTATGTAATCTAATTGTTAATTAGATTACTCGCGCCCGTGGCGACACGGGCTTTTCCACTAGCACATTAATATACCGTGACCAGTTTCAAGGACAAATACATATAACTAGAACCTGATCAGTTCATTCATTTCACCAGAATGTATATACACACATTCTATAATCTGTCAAGTTTAATAGAACATAAATTAATTAGACGTGTTACGAAGACTACCTCGACTCCAGAGCATCGATTAGTTTCAACTTTATAGTAAGTTAATTTTCTTTATCAAGTGGTCGTTGTATTTCAACATTTTATATTTTCAGTTATTTGGCACATGGATGTTGTAGAGAAGTTTTGTTTTGGACGTTCCTTGTAGGCAAGACAACAGTCTCTGCCGTGATCCGAGAGACATATACAAATGGCTGAAGAACCGGTAACCTTGGAAATGAACACCGGGAAGATAGGTCAGCTGTCTCCTGTGGAAGATCAGTTAGTAAGAAGTGAATTTTAAAATGTTTTCATGCAGCATTCAAAAAGTTTGACCCACTGGAAAGGCTTTACGAAAACTCACAGATAATAATATAAATCCAGGGTCAAGTTATTTGTGGAAAAAATGCGTCATTATAACTAAAGTTTGAAAAAAAAAATGTGATGATGATATATAAACTGAAGTTTCTTATTTTAATTATCACATTAGGTTTAATCCTAGAGAGTTCACCTTCGAGAATATTTGTTTTCTGTTTTTTTCGGATGTTGATTACTTAACAAATAAACATTATTATTCATTATCATAAATATATCCTTTGAATTATTCTTTCTCTTGAACTATTTATTGGGATCAGGTTGGAATTTTAACAGACTCCATAAACATACGATAGAAAGTTTTTTTAACTGAGAAGTTAAACAATTTAGTTTTTCGCAATGGAAGAGGTACGGGGTATGAAAATCGCAATGGTTAATAGAAATGCTGATAGATCTGTTATTCTAGAGGTTTCATTACATGCCAAACCAACAGTATGTATTTTTTTGTTTTATGTGTAATATTAGAGTATATAATATTTTAATTTGTAGGTGGGCTCACTTTTAAAATTCACACTTCACAAATTGATATTTATGGACCTAATATCAAATGTACAATAGATAAGGATGAGATATTAATATTATTAAAGCCTACAACAACAAATGATCACACAAAACGAAATTGTACCGATACATTTCAATGGAGCCACGCGAATACAAAGCTTTTTCTTACATTATATAAAGAAAAAAAATGAATTAGTTGGATCTAGAAAAATAAAAAACTTCAAAGAAATGTGGAAAATCATCAGCGATGAGATGAAGATAGCAGGGTATCATGTCAGTGCAATACAAACAGAAAATAAAAGGAAATCCTTGGAGAGGCATTTATTCCATTCCAAAGATTATAGAGTAGAAAGATGGGAAACGAAGCGACCGAAGTGATGTGAGCGCCATCTTGTAGGTCGAATGTGGAACTAATTCAGAGAGCTGGTTAAAATATACGATAGAAGGCCTTTAAAGGAAAAACATTAATCTTGCAAAATTGGGTTAAGTCTAACATTGCACATGGCTTGCACTGTCATTTTAGTTTTCGTAATTGTCAACGTGAATAGTTCTCCTGTGTTTTAACTGTTTTTACTGTTTTTTGTGTGTTTTTTCGATATGTCTTACGGAAGTTATTGTATGGTGTCGAACTGCAGAAATTGTAAAAAAGAATGCCCTGAATTGGCATTTTTTCAACTGCCAAAGAAAATGGATATGTAAGTATTGAAACTCCACTGATCTAACTATAAGTTATTAATTACTTTTTGTTTACAGTGCTCTGAAGTGGATAGAATTTTCTGGGCGAGAAGATATTGATCTAGGTAAAAGTTACACTATGTGTAGTGAACATTTTTCCCTGGATCAAATGAAAACTGTTCATCCCCGTAGATTGCTTTATTCAGGAAGCATTCCCTCCATTAAGGGTCTACAGGCGCAAGTTGGCAACGAAATTGAATTCGAATATATTTCATCAAATAGTGTCGGTAAGTCAAACCAAATATTTATGCATTTATTTATGATTAATAGGGAAGGTGAGGTAATACGATCCCTGTAGGTCAAATGATCCCCCGTCGTAAATCAGAGACAACTAGTGCTATCTATCCAAAAGCGTATGAAACATATTCCCCGCACCCCTACCAATAGGGAACTGCAAGTCTCATGGCGGTGTGAACGCTTGGCGTGATTTTATTTTAAAAATCAAAAAGTGTGGCTGTAATCTAACGTAAGCCTGTTTTTTAACTTTCATTACTTTTTACAAGTTCGTGTTTATTGAAATGTTGTTTTATTTGCGGGTATTAATAGCAATTAGCTAATATTTAAGCAATGTTCGATCACCCCACGCGGTATTTGAAGGTTATGTTTTGATCGATATCTTGGATTTTGATGTTTGGGGTGAAATGATCCTTTCTGTGTGTTTAAAATGATCCCTGGAATCATTTTACCCAATAATATTTCCTGTTTTTACAGATCATGCCAAGATTTTATATACGTAAAACTAATCGCCAAAATTGGCCTGAAGAACAAATGCAAAAGGCATTAGATGCTGTCAAAGATGGTATGCCTTACAAAACCGCAAGTAGAGAGTTTAAAGTCCCTGTGATGACATTAAAAAGAAGAGCCAAAGGTAAAAATAAAATAGCTGTTGGCTGCGCTAAAAAGTTAGGTAGCAAACAAACAGTATTTAACCTTGAACAAGAACAGGAACTTGTTGATTATATCAAAGACATGGAGTCTAGAATGTACGGGCTGACAACTCAGGATGTTTTGACCTTAGCTTACCAACTAGCTGAAAGAAATAAGTTACCGCATCCATTTTCTACAGCAAAAGGAAAAGCTGGACAGGAATGGCTTCGTGGATTTAGACGTAGACATCCGGACATTACGATGCGTGCCCCAGAATCGACGTCATCTGCTCGAGCGCGAGCTTTTAATAAGCCTGTGGTGGATAAATTTTTTCAACTCTGAAAAACGTGCAAGAAAAACATTATTTTCAACCTCATCGGATATTTAATGTTGACGAGACAAGTCTATGCACTGTCCCAACAAAAACTCGAGAGTGTTTGCACAAACAGGCCGTAAGCAGGTGGCGCGAGTGACTTCAGCTGAGAGAGGTGAAACAACGACCGCAGTGATTTGTACCTCAGCTTCTGGAACTTTTGTTCCTCCAATGTTAATCTTTCGGAGAGTACGGATGAAAATGGAATTGATGGATGGTGCACCTCCAGGCGCTATATACGCATGCAATCCATCTGGTTGGATGAAATTAGATGTGTTTTCTCAGTGGTTTGATCACTTCTTATGTCATGTCAAACCAACAGCAGAAGATCCGGCTCTTTTAATATTGGACGGTCACTTATCTCACACAAAAATTTGAATGTGGTATTGAAAGCCAGGGATAATCACGTCACTATTCTGTGCCTGCCGCCTCATTGTACCCATAAACTTCAACCTTTGGACGTTGGAGTGATGTATCCACTAAGCGTTTATCATAACCAAGCATTGGAGAAGTGGATGAATCACAATCCTGGAAGAGTGGTAACCGTGTTCCAAATAACGAAAATTTTTACAGAAGCCTATCTAAAAGCAGCAGTTCCTCTGAATAGTATGAATGGATTCAGCAAAACAGGAATATATCCATTTGACCCTGACATTTTCACTCTTGTAGATTTTATTGCAGCTGAAACGACTGATATGGATGTTGACAATGACACGGTAGAACCCCCTATTCCGATCCCTGCGACGACAAGTCTTCCATTAGCAGAAAACGTGCAAATGCCTTCTTCTCAAGCGAGTAATCCAGAAACTGTAACACTACAGCCTTTGGAAGTGGATGTTCAAGAATCCCTTCTTTTAACACCTCAGGTATCTCCACTTCAAACTTCGACTCCAACGAAGACTCAAAAATCTCCACAAGTACCACAGTCGTCGCCGCATTCACCGTCCATCCTAGAAAATACGTCATCGTGGAAATCTTCTGGAAGATTACCTCCAGCTTTGGCTGTTGGTCTTCCATCCACATCTTTTGGTATTGTTTCACCCCGAGAAGTACGACCAACACCAAAGATAGTTGGAAAAAGAACGACTGCAAGACGAATAAGAGTTGACACATCAGTCCTGACCAGCACACCCTACAAAATGTATCTTGAAGCGGAAGCAAAAAAAGACAGATATGGAACAAAAGAAGGCCCTTAAGGAAGCGAATAAAATAAAAAAAGGATGACCAACGAACAAAACGATAAAGAAAAAGGTGGTGGGAAAGGAAAAGGAAAAGGGGCGGAAAGGGAAAAGGAAAAAAAAGCAAAACATATCAGATTCTTCTGAAGAGGAGAGTGATACCGAATGCCTTTTCTGTACTGAAAACTATTCCAAAGACAATAAAGGCGAAGGGTGGATTAAGTGCATTGTGTGTCTTAAATGGGGACATGAGGCTTGTGTGGGAGTAGATAGTGATGACGAAGGTGACTTTACTTGTGATATTTGCCTTTCTAACCAATTTGATAGTGTGAAAAGAAATTTAAAGCTTCAATAGTAATTGAAATATTAATATTTCTATTTCTGAGATCCTAATAATAATAACTAAAATTTAAATGAAGATTTTTATGATAAGGATAATATTATTTCTGTTTTTTTTATTTAGAAGAAGAGTTTATTTGTTTACCTATTGCTAGACTAGATATACTTTAATTGTTATGAAGAATACATATTTGATTAAAATAAATATCTGAGTGTTTTTTTTTCCTGATATTTTTAACTTATGTACAAAATGATCCCTGGGATTATTTTACCCGAACCCCTGGGATCATTTTATACATAGGGGTGTATAAAATGATCCTTTACTAGACTTTCACAAAAACCTCTAATAGAAAAAAACTGCATGCATATAATAAAAAATAAGTATGTAGTTACAAAGTTAAGTAAATTCACTACCTCCAACAATAGAAATCTTGCGATTTTGCCTTCAACTTTAGTCACAGTTAAGTTTTTCCCTTAAGGGGATCATTATACCTCACCTTCCCTAAGTAACATGTCTGTGACATTGAATCCATTTTATAAGCTTTTTCCTTTTGCAGAAATTCCAACATCAAGTGATGCTGCTGCGGGACCATCATTCTCCAGTAGTAGTACTTATGAAGAATCATCAAATATTGTTGGTAAGTCTACTCCTCCCTAATAAATGTGTATAAGAATATCTCTAGTATGTCTTACTGAGTGTATTCACATAAATCCCATAAATGTTTCATAACTAATTATTACTCATTTTTCAGAGATTCAAAAAAAACCACCAAGAAACTACAGAGGATGCAGACTCTGGAGAACAAAATCAATTCCCTGCGATGCAAATTGTACAGGAAAAAAGTACCTCAATGCTTTTGTAAAGGTATTCCATTGGGTTCCAGTATGAAAGTATCAATAAGTAGGTTGATTAATGAATCGCAAGCTTATTTGTCAAAAGAGGCGCATACTCTCTTCGCTAACGAATTAAGAGCAAGCTACGAAAATAAGTATAATCGTAGATATAATGATAGCATGCGAGAGATATGTCTATTATGGCATTATGCTTCGCCTAAAGGCTATAAGGCAGTGTCGAAATGCCTTAATTTGCCACATCCGAGGTCTTTAAGGAACTGGCAGTCAAAATTGAAATTATCTCCAGGAATAAGTTCAGCAATGATAGAATCTTTAAGATTGTATTTCTCAAACAATACTGATGAGAAAAAGAATTTTGTTCTCTTACATTCGATGAAATTTCTCTTAGTGAAGAGTTGCATTTCGACCAATCAAATGGGAGAGTAGTCGGAGTTGTTGATATAGGTACAATGCGAAGGAATGATAAAGCAACTACAGCTCTTGTATGTATGGCCAGAGGTGTAGCATATAACTGGAAATTCGTAATTGGATATTGGTTTCTAGGACACACGGCAACAAATGATTACTTACATTCCATTGTCTTAGATTCAATTGATGCAGCTCAACAATCTGGACTCAAGGTGAAAGCCATTATATGTGACCAGAGTCCAGTGAACCAAAGTGTGGCCAAGAAATTGGAAATTTCTACAGATCAATGCTTCTTTTTCAGAAATAATGAAAAAATTTATTTCATCTATGATGCACCACACCTCCTCAAATGCATCAGAAATAATTTGGCCAAGTATGATCTACAATATTTAGGCAAACCAGTATCGTGGAATTATGTCCAACAGGTATGTACAACAAAACATCCCTTACGTGTTCGGCTGCTGCCAAAAATAACCAGTGAACATTTGAATGTTACCACATTCAATGCAATGCGAGTTAAGTATGCAGCACAAATTCTGAGCGAAAGCGTGAGTGTTGCAATGCTTGTACTTTTGCAATTTGGGGACCTTCCAGCTGAGTCCAAATTCACTGCAGAGTTCATCAGTGACATGGACAAAGCATTTGACTGCCTGAACAGTAGTAAATTGACGAAGGACCAATATAAGATGAGATATGCTATGAGTGAGGATTCGCCTCACAGAGACTTCCTCATTAAAATAAGGGACAATTTTAGAAATTCCAAATTCCTATCTAAGAGATCTGTACCACCCTGTATCAATGGATTCATCATTACCATCAACAGTATACTCCAGATAGCTGATGATCTGAGGAATACATATGATATACCCAAACTGCTCACTCGTCATTTGAATCAAGATCCTCTGGAAAATTTTTTTGCTACAGTGAGACAACAGCATGGATGCTGCCGGAATCCAAGCCCCCGGCAGTTTGAAAATGGACTTCGTCATAACTATATCACTGCAATATCAAAGTTATGCTCTAATTCAAATTGTGAGGATGACTTTTCTTTCTCTTTAGAGAAACTAAAAGCATTCAATCATTTTACAAGCAATGAGAACAAAGAAGAGACAAATATTTTGGAAGTGAAGGATATTGAAAATGCACAAATTGACCTCGAAGAAAAAAATGCAGTTTTTTATGTCAGTGGATATATGGCGAGAAAATTTCTCAAACTCCATCCCTGTGAGCTATGTAGTAATATTCTTCTTGACAAAGATAAGCATCTGACAGGACAACATCAAATATTTACTTATTTCAAACAGGGGGAATCAATTGATACGCAAAAGGGTTTACTCTATGCTTCTGAAGAACTTTTTAAATATATTGAAAAGCTGGAAATTATTCACAGTGAGTACTTTAATGAGTTGCTCTACAGTAAACAAATTGTGAAAGTGTTAATGAACATTGTAAAGTTAAAGCATAAAATCAAATTTGAACTTTGTTCTCCTGAGTCTTCTGATAAATTTTTACATTTATTTATGAATATCAGATGCCATTGGGGTGTACGCTTCATAAATCAAGGTAAAAAGAAGAAAGTAGCAACAAAAAATCAAAAATTGAAAAATATTTGTCATGAATAAAGGACTTTATTGCTACTTTCATCTTACCTTGTTTTATTAGTCCGAAAGCCCTATAGCAACTGCCACAAATAAATGAAAAAATTTGTCCAGAGATCAAAATTCAATATAGATTCTGAAATTGAAACTCACAATTTGTTTGCTATTTTGCAACCCATTGAAAGGGAATACTTTCAAGTTTTACAATGTAATTTTAAAGTTTAGAAGCATTTCCTTAATAAAACATTTTTTTCTGTTACAAACTCAACCAATTGTATTGTTTCATAGCAATGTATTGTCCTTAAATAAAATCTTGGATCTATAACAGAGCACCATGTTTATTTTATATATTAATTCTTATATCCAACGTTCTGCCCTATTTTTTTAATAAATTTAAAATAAAAATATAGCAAATACAACAGTGTGTTTTATAAATATGATTAATTAAGAACAATTTTTAGATGAAAAATAACATCCTGATCACATAGCATAGCCTTACTTTTTTGTTGCTCAGGATGTTATTGTCTAGGCTCGACAAAGTCAATATTTCATTTGAAATTTAATATATGAAGAATGGAATTCGAATTTCGCGCCCTTTAGATATGAGAGTTTTCTGTATTAGTTTTCACTGTTCGCAGCGCCATCTAATTGTCAAATGTGTGAAACTTGGCAAAAATAGTGGTCGGTTTTTAGTACTGTCATTGTTTATAGATTAGATAGTTGTTCAACCGAAGTTAGTACCGTTAGGTGATTGTTAGATGGCGTGTTAGGTGAAAGTCGCCCATTCATAAATTTCGATCATCTGTTTACGTCTGCAGCGTTGCAGATTGTGCCAAACCGAATTTCGCTGCATCTAGACTAGAGTTGCATTTACGGGCTTTTGCCATTTGTCATCTCACCATATCTTTCATTTGCAGTTTGTAACGCTCACGCGTAACACGTCTTCAGCTTAGTTGTTTCGTTAGACTTCTTTAGTCGTAAGGTTGTTTCATAGTACAATTGCGAATCTTCCTCAACGAGTGAATTTAATTAATTTAATTGGTTTATGGTATTCGAGTGTGTTCCAGATTTTATGACAAATTTTTTGTAAATAAATATAGATTGGTTGTTGTTATTGTTCGAGGTAAGTCAATGACAATATAAGTTTTTTCAGATTCACCCATTTGCAAAATATTCTGTGTAAAGATTCCTTATTCATTTTGAAACTATTATTGACGAATTGACAAAAAAAAAGTTGTTTTTAATTTAGCCTAATATAAGTCTATGGGTTTTATAAGTGCAAATTATTCTTTCTGACAATTTCAGTTTCATACATTCTAATTGAGTTTCAACAATCTTATCTTTTGTGTTCAATTTCAGATGGCAGAGAGATCAACGGTCAACTGTTCTTATATTTCTTGTCCTAAGAATATTAGAAAACAACCTTCTCTGAGAAGATTCTACTTTCCGGTCAAAGAAGATAGAAGATGTGAAAAGTGGATTTTGAATTCAGGTAAGTAGGTGATATACCTATGTAAAATCATTTATCATACTCAGCTCACTGCTAAAGCTTATCTAATCATATTGATAGTGTCTTCTATTGGTAAAAACAGTTCTGCACCATATTCGCAGGAGAAATGTATTCCGGTTTTGTGGAGGAGCAATTCTAATATGCCAGTGCCAGACTCCCCTGAAAGAAAAACTTTGAAAAGAAAAATGGAAGCTATGTCTGAAACAATCACTTCAATGAATACGAAGTTGAAGAAGCAGAAACTTTTAACATCAAGTTTAAATAATCTCGATCTCTTACCCACATTTCCGAAAGCCCTTGTGACAATGCAGCTAAGTCACAAGAAAAGAACACGGTGGCTTTCCAGTGGAAAAATGGTTGCATTATCGATATATTATAAGTCACCTTCAACCTATAAATTTATGAGATCGAAAAAAGTAAATTTACCTTCTCCTTCAACACTTTCAACATGGTTGAAATCTTTTAGATTTAGGCCGGGCATCAACAAAGGCTTAATGAAGTGTATCAAACTAAAAGTAGATACAATGAAGTCGCAAAATCGAGTTTGTGTTGTGGCATTTGATGAAATGGCACTGAAGCAATGTCTTGAGTTTTCCAATCCCAAAGATTATTTTGATGGTTACGAAGATCTGGGAAGGCATGGTAGGAAACCAGTCTTAGCCAAACAGGCTTTAGTTTTTATGGTCCGTGGAATTTACTCATCATGGAAAATTCCAGTTGCCTTTTATTTCTCGGAAAACGGAGTAAAAGCAGATATTTTGAAGAAACTTATAGAAGAAGTCCTTTGTGAGCTCAAGAAAACAGGACTTCAAGTATTAGCAGTAATTAGTGACCAGGCATCGACAAACCAAAAAGTTTACAAACTCTTAGGTGTTGCCCTGAAATGCCTTATTTCTTTATAAGGAAAGTAAATATTTTGCAATATTTGATGTTCCTCATCTAATAAAAAATATTCGGAACAACTTATTAGATTGCAATTATCTGTGGGAAGGATCAAAATTGGTATCGTTCGATTATGTGCGTGAAGTGTATGCCATTGATAAAATGAGTAACACTGGAAAGGCTTTACCAAAACTCACAGATAATCATATGAATCCAGGGCCTTTTCAAAAAATGAGTGTCAGACTTGCAACCCAAGTATTCAGCCATAGTGTTTCAGCAGCCATCAGAACTGCTATTGAAACACAGGAAATTGATAATAATGCTGAATATACTGCCGCATTCATTTCAATAATGGACTCCTGTTTCGATGCACTCAACAGCAGGAATTTGAAAGACAAGAAAAAATGTCGACGTGCACTATCAGACAGAAACAGTGAAGCATTCCATGCAATGAAGGTTGCTAAAGAAGCAATGTTAAACTTGCAAAAAATTGATAAAACAGGAAATTTGAAGAGAGTTGCATGTTATGATGGATTGATACAAACCATCAATGCGGTTGAGATAATTTTCAATGACCAAAAAAAAAAAGGTTTTGACTTTCTACTTACTGCCCGTCTCAATCAAGATATAATTGAAAATTTATTTTCAATTTTTCGCCAGAGAGGTGGTTATAACAGGAATCCATCTGTGCGAATATTTCAGGCAGCATTCAAGGCTAATTGTGTCCAACACCTAATGAAGGCACCGAAATCTTCAAACACTGAATCGTTAGATATTGATAATTTATTGTCAGCATCTGAATTGCTACCAGAAATAGATGAAAATACATCCAGTGAAGAAAAAAGTGACTCATCCAGTTCTGAAGTTGAGGAGGTTGTTCCAGAAGTAGGTACTTTGGAAAGAAGTGCAACGATTTATTTCGGTGGATACTTAATTAAAAAAAATATGGATAAATTCAATTGCCTTGAGTGCAAGAGTGCTCTTGAAAGTTGGGAACCGTTAACAGAAAGTGGAGATTTGCTTTTATTTTACAAAAATTATAATATTGTTGGACCAAGCTTGTTGAAAAAACCAACAGAGCTACTATCGAACTTTACCAACCTATGCATGGTAGAATTTCACAAACAAATTTCAAAAAATTCTCAAAAAAAGAATATTTCTTCCTTCTTGGAAAAAAAAATGAAAAAAAAGTTAACACGTTCATTGAGTGAGTGGTATCTATGTCCTAGAAATTGTATTGCACATAGAGAGTACATGTTGAAATTGTTGAATAGATGTTTGTTATATAAATATGGTAAGAACAAATCTGCAAATTTAAAAGTCAACGTAAAAAAAAATCAGAAGATTGCTATTCTGCAAAACATTTAACAGTAATATATTACTTCACCCTACCCTTGAGAGCTTGGTGGATCGTTGGACTCCAAGAAGCTGTCCGGAGGCATACAAGAAGTGTCAGTGTCTAGTGTACTTCTGTGTTAAGCGTGTGTGGACAGTGAACAAAGAAAATTCATTGTAAAGAGGTTTTTATTGTAATTTGGGTCTAACCGTCTTGTTTTGTTTACAATCTTTGTTTACCCCCTCTCCCCTTATCTTTCACTAATCTCAGTGAGCATTGATTTGAATTATTACATGGAACATAATTCTCCCCGCTCTATTCAAGCCATTTTTTATAGTGTTAACGTATTAACTTATGGAATGATATTCTAATCGTTGATTATTGAGTTATAATAAAAGAAATATTGTATTTTATTTACAACACGTTCATATGTATATTCATGAATTAAATAATTTATTTTAAAATTTATGTTCATAATAGCTCTTTGTACCTAATCAAATGTCCTCCATTTATTGTAATTGTTGAAAATAAATCACAATTCTGTTTCAATATCTGTAGAATCATTCTTATCATACCCTCTTTGGTCAATTTTGAGAAAGTTGATTGAAAATTAACAACAATCGATGGAAGTTATTTGCGTCATTACAACTAAAGTTTGAAAAAAAAATTGTGATGACCTATAAACTAAAGTTTTTTATTTTAATTCTCACAAAAGGTTTAAGCCTAGAGAGCTCACCTTTGAGAATAATTGTTTTCTGTTTTTTTCAGATGTTGATTACTTCATAAGAAATAAACATTATTATTCATTAGTAGTGCAGTTCAGCTAAATTTATTCTTTGAAGTATTCTTTCTCTTATTTAAAACTCTTCCGTATATTTATTGGGATCATGACATAGTTAGAATTCTTACAGACTCCATAAACATAAGATAGAAAGTTTTTTAGCTGAGAATCGACAACTAAGTCAGAAAATATTGAAAGCGTTAAGGTGAGATTGGTTGCTTAGGTCAAACTGCTTGCAAGAGTAGTTATTAGTTATTCAAACTTTGAAAAATCAGAGCTTCAAACGTTTCAGTTTACGATATAAATTTTAATTGTCAAACTCATTCCATTCGAAAGTTATCGAGCTCACGGATGGTCGGCCAGGCAGAAGAATGCCTTTCTACGAAGGATATTTCATCAATGTGTCTAACCAAAATGATTAGCCGAAAATTACAGTCATTTGAGCAAATTAATAATGATTGCCAAAATTACAGTTGTAGTATTAGCTGATTGACCACCGAAGTTAAAGTTCAAACCACTTCAGATTTCAGATTACTAAGATCTAGAAATGAAGCACTCTATATACAACACAATCTTTTCAAAGTGTACTATTTTTCTCTTTTTCAAGCACTAAATTGGCAAAGTTAATTGATGTATCGTTAAACGAAAGGATTTCCGTCAAACAAATCATTTATAGAAAGCAAAAAACATTTGTTGATGGAATTCCTGGAAAGACTTAATTTTCCCCATCTACTCTGATTTGTATTTCAACTAGGCAACATTGATATCATTTTACGCATCTAAAAATAAGTTCCAGGTTTGGCCACAAGTTAGCGCCACCGTACTGGCATAGTGGTTGAACAACTATCTAATATATAAACAAAGCTATAATCTTTTGCTACGTTTGTTTATCCACATCGGATGCATCTTTTACATCTCAAGCGTTTGTTTAACCACATTTTTCGGATCTTTTACATCTGAAGTAGCGTTTGTCATTACCAGATGGGATGCTTCAGATCACATTTTTCACATCTGAATCTGAAACGAGATGTACGAGATGTAAACAAATAGTTCTATGATATTTTCGAATTTCTGTGGACATAACCAATATCTTTTGCTAGCGATCACGGTGTGTTGTGTCAGTTAAAACCAGGTTAGTTAAAACGCTTATATCAAACGATTAACTCGAGTAACAAATTTTCTGAAAATGTATTTCACAATTATGATCAATGGTAAAATTCTTGAAGTGGAAGAGATCCCAGAGATAGTAGATAGGCTGAATAATGGTAAGCTAATTTAGATATAATAATTTATGATATGATATTAACGTTGATTCCTCCTTGATGAATTGATTATGTTAATTTTTGTTTTAGATGATAAATACCTTTTAAATTATTTGGAAGCAATGCTGGAACAGGGAGACCTGAAATAATGACAGTATGTCTACCTGGCAGTTCCTTTGAAAGTCTTAAAATTGAGAGAATCTCATACAAACGAGCTGAAGAAAATTTTAACATGAGTGATAACCTACAAGCAGAAGGTAATGAATCTTTTTAAAGCTAAAAACATTAATTATTCTGTAAGTCTTGAATATTTACTCCTTCCTCTCCTAAAATATCAATATTGTCGTTGCAATCTTTAATTATTCATTTTATAGATATATAATTATTTGCAAATTTTTCATACAACTGTTCAATATATATTTGTTATTTCTTCCAGAACACCAAGAGAAGAAGGTCTGGTGTGATCAATCTGATCTCTATTTAATTAATGAGATCAAAACAAACTGGGACCGTCTGCAAACATTTAGAAAAAAAAAAGTTTATGAAAATATCGCTTTAAAGCTTACTAATGTTTTTGAGCGAAAGATCACTGGACTGCAAGTCGAGACCAAATGGAAGTATTTGTTGAATAGGTATAAGAATTATAAAAAAACCATAGAAACAACAGGAACAGGAAGAGTGATATGGAAATACTTGATGCAATGAACGAGTTGTTGCACAAAAAGCCGAAATAGTGGCGCCTGCCACATGCAGCAGCATTGAAGGGCTCAATATCAATAATAACCCTAACAAAAGTAATTCTGATACTAACTTGAGTGCACCTAACATCGTGTCCTCAATGGAAAGAAAAAGAAAGAGGAAGGAAGATGGGATTGAGAGGCGACACCAACAAAAAATGCAGAAATTAGACAAGCTGCAGGGTAGTATCGATACCCTAATAGGCCTCTTGAAGGATTCAAGAAAATAACACATATATGTATAATATAAAACTAATTTATTATTATTAAAAAATAAAGCTACTATTGAGACAATAGATTTGTTTTTTTTTGTATATTTTTCATAGCATTTATCGAGAATAATTGTTATCTCATTATAATTTGTGATATCATGAAGAAGATTAGAATTTGTTTTATTTTTTACCTCTCACGGGAAAAAAAAACAAATATAAAGAAACAACTGTTTATTCAAGACTTTTTTTTTCCAAACTTAATCGTCAAAGTGGAATCATATCCTTCCCCTCTGGTCGGAGAGCTCTTCAAATAATCAATGAATTTGAAACTATCAACGGTTTTCCGGGTAAGTTTTTCAGTAAGTTATATTTGTGGTAAATCAATAATTTTTAGGGATACTTGGAGCAATTGATGGTTGCCACATAAGAATTGAGAAGCCTAAAGATCATGGAAACTCATACATTAATCGCAAAGGTTTTCCATCAGTACTCCTTCAAGGTATTTGCGATAGGCAAAAAAGGTTTCTGCATGTATATGCCGGAGAACCAGGCAGCATTCATGACTATCGCCTTTATACAAAGTCAGATATATATAGAAAGATTCTAAGTAACCAGATTGACTTTCCAAACAATTCTCACTTGATTGGGGATTTAGCCTACAAGCTTTCTAAATCACTTATGGTAGGGTACAAAGATAACGGACAGCTTATTGATCCACAAAAGCTTTTCAATAAAATGCTTAGTGAGAATAGAATTGTCATTGAAAACGCTTTTGGGTTGCTGAAATGTCGGTGGAGAAGACTGAAGATGTTGGAAACTAAAAGAATGGACTTGATACCACAAATAATATATAGTTGCTGCATATTGCATAACTTTGCTATTGATCAAAATGATATTATCAATGTTGAAAACCAAGCTGAAGGGGATTCAGAAGAAGTCTTGGAAGAAGAAAATAACGATGAGCAAGCTGGGTTGAAGAGGGACAATCTGAAGAATTTGTTTTATATGAGAAGTCTTGAATAAACAGTTGTTTCTTTATATTTGTTTTTTTTTCCCGTGAGAGGTAAAAAATAAAACAAATTCTAATCTTCTTCATGATATCACAAAGGGTAGAAATAAATTACAGTGTTCTACATTAAGTTCCAACCATAAATAAAGGTTCCAACCGTGAATTTTGAATAAGAATAAGCAGCTATATGTCTTTCGTGGTTTTCTTAAATATTTAGAAAGTATAACTTCAACAAATATTTATTGTTAGGTAGGATAATCCCAGTTTCTTTGATTTCTCACTACGAGAAGGTCCAGATTATATTCAAATTTTGTTGTGCTTCAATACATATTATTTAAAAACGCCGTGCCCATATTGTTGTGTACCCGGGTGCTTTAAAAGAAACGATAAATGGTAAGTTGAATATATTATTTTATTTATTATGGCACTTTCATATCAATTTATTATATCGAAATTTGTTAAATTAAAATAAAAAAATACCTCAATTTTTTCGAATCTTTTCTGTGAATTGATGTCAAACATATTGACAACTGTCAGTACGAAATATAACCTAGAAAACGGTAACAGTCACAATTTTTTTTTAACAGAAACTTTAATAATTGTGATATAATATTGGAATTCTCAGAGAATCTGCAATTATTTTCATAACGGAGGATTGTAAACAATTTTACAGCTTTCGAATCACTACAGTGAAGCAAGTACAAGAAATTTGGATTGAAAGGTTAGGAAATCCTTCATTGAAAAATTATAAAGATGTTTCAAATGCAGTAATTTGCAAAAATCATTTTCACACTGACTGCTTCTTGCCAAAAGGTGGAATCAAGAGATTTGCTCTTCCCACTATTAATTTACCAGGTAAATATGCAATAATTTTATATTTTATATAGAGTTTGGTTCAGGGATATCGACTGATATTCAAGGATATTGCTTACTCTTTATTTATATATATTTTATATCATATAGGAAGTTTAGAACAATTGAAAAAGGTGAATGAAATGAATTTTTGCAGATTATTAGTCTCATTTGTGATGATATAATTTTCTCAACTAAGAAACATTCAAGATCTATTATACGAGGTTTGTATTATTTAATATATATACTTGCATTTCTATATTAAATTATTTATAGAACCCATAACTAAAACGACAACACTAGTTAAAACTGCATATTTAACAGTCACCAAGCCAATGAGGGTCTTTGAAAAGAAGACCTCCAATGTGAAAATGGAGGATTCTTTACCAAATCATAAATTGCCTAAGCAAAACAGAGGTATGTGTAACTTTATCAAATTTTATCCTGTTTTATTTTTATTTTCCGCTTATGAAAAATCTTTTTTCCCTAGTCGGCATTGACAACGACTCAAGTGAACCAGAAGCTCCAATATCTTTAGAATCTTTGCCTAGTACGTCATCTGGACTGAGATGAGGTTAGTATTGTTCATATATTTAGAATTTTATTATTTCTTATTTTTGTTTTCCGCTAATGAAAAATCCTTTTTTCCCTAGTCGGCATTGACAACGACTCAAGTGAACCAGAAGCTCCAATATCTTTAGAATCTCTGCCTAGTACGTCATCTGGACTGAGAGGAGGTTAGTATTGTTCATATATTTAGAATTTTATTATTTCTTATTTTTGTTTTCCGCTTATGAAAAATCCTTTTTTCCCTAGTCGGCATTGACAACGACTCAAGTGAACCAGAAGCTCCAATATCTTTAGAATCTCTGCCTAGTACGTCATCTGGACTGAGAGGAGGTTTGTATTGTTCATACATTTAGAATTTTATCATTTATTTTTGTTTTCCGCTAATATATATATATATAAATCCTTTATGCAAAGCACTAATGAAATGTCTTTCAGCTATTCAAAAAAAATGTAGATGTCTGAGAGCAATCAATGTTGAAGACTTAGGATTATTGAGGCAGCTTCGAATTTTGCAGAAGAAGGAGGTAGAAATCAAAAAAGAAATACTTTCCTTAAAGCTCAAATGAAGGAACTTGGTGAATCAAAGTATCTAAAATATCTTAATATGATGAACAGAACAACACGGAACTTCTTTATGTCTCAGGTTAGTAACCAGAGATTGAAGGCAAGAGGTCGTCGGTTTTCAATCGATGATAAAATTTTTGCTATTTCTCTTTACAAACAGAATGGTAAGAGATATAGATATCTATCGAAAATTTTCAGTTTGCCATTTAGACGTACTCTTTTGAAAGTTCTGAATGGAATACCGTTTAATTGTGGTATTAACAATTACATTTTTACTAATTTGACGAAAGCTGTTGACAAACTATTCATAAAGATTGTATTGAAGGAATAGTGGATTTGGGTGGTGCAGAACGTCGAGGGCAGTTGGCTGATCATGCCTTAGTTTATTTGGTGGACAAGGTTGAGATTGTTCACCTGTATGATCCACCTCATCTTCTTAAAGGTATTCGTAATGCTCTCTTGACAAAAGACTTGAGCTTTTGTCAAGATGGCGTTCGTAAAGTTGCTTCTTGGTCACATATAATTGCCTACTACAAGATGGATGACAATGTCAATCTATTTAGTGCAAATTTTAAGCTTACTGATGAACATGTACTTCCTGAGAAAATCAAGAAAATGAAAGTGAAGTATGCTGCTCAAATTTTCAGCATATCTCTTTATGCCAACTTAAATCTATCAGGACATGCTAATCTGGACAAACAACCATCGTCCAGATATTATTTAGACCCTTCGGAACTGAAACTGCTTCTGCCTTACTTTTTTTTTATGAACTCTTTGACAGTGTCAATGGCCGTTCAGAAAAACCTCCTCTCGATAAACTGTTGGTGGGTGTTGTGACATCAAAATCCCCACATGTCAAGTTTTGGCAATCTTGTCTTCCCATTCTGGATTCTATGTTTTATATTGATAAGTCTTCCAAAAATTCTGTTTGTTGTCACTCCCTCCTTAAAAAATTTTAAATTCACCATTAAAGGCTTCCTTAATATTTGGAAATTCTTACGTCTCAAAGGTTTCAAACAAATGGTTACCCGTTCATTCAACCAAGATCCCTTAAAAAAAAATTTCCCTTGTGAGAAGTCATGGCTTTCGTAACATCAATCCCACATGTTCCAACTTCATAGATTCTTTCAAGTCCCTTCTCATCAATAATTTGATATCATCACACTCACCAGGTTCAAGAAAGATTGAAAGATTTCCTTTTGAAAAAAGTTGAGGCAAGTCAGCCTCCTGAAAACGTGATTACACCTGCTTTTCAAGAGTTCTCAGTGGAATATTTTAACGTCGATGATGATATAGGAACACCATATGTTGCAGGGTATTTAGGGAAAAAAATTATGAAAGATATCAAGAAATGTCCTGCATGCTTGGAAGTTATTGAGGCCTATAGCGATATTCCCGCAAATGCCTTAATAAATGCCAGAACTTTCAGTCATTGTAGAATGGTGAGACCATCCAGAATGTTTAATGGTATTTTTCATAGTTTGACCCTAAATAGCCTTGCTGTGATACCTCTTGCCATCAACCAGTTTTCTCTGAGAAATAAAATCAAAGGTTCTATAGACATTACGGAATTGCAGTTATTGTTCTGTTCTGACCGTAAGGATATTTCCACCAAGTTCCTTGATTTTGCCTTGAAATTCATTATACTTTTTTACGATAGGACAATAACAAAAATTCTATGTGGTAAAAAAACCATAAGATTCAATGAAGATCCTATCATGAAGATGGCTTCTGATAAATATAGAAAAAGAAGGGGACGGTGATTTTTTTACCACATAGTTTTTTGATATTGTCCTATGTACTATTCTTTAATGCCCTAAGTATTCTACGATTATTGTAAAGCTCAGAATATGTAAAATGTATTGAGGTACATAATTTGTATTGTATTTTTTATGAATATACCATTTTTAATTCATACGAATCTGCCTTTTTATTTTGATTTTAAGGCAGCTAAAACAAGTTGTATAGAAATCCAGTTCAAATTTTCAGCAATTTCTAGGTCAGCCTCAAATTTAGCCTGATATGATAATTAATGAGAATTAACCTATCTTCTTCCTCCTGAAAACTGATTCAGTTAATAATGAGATAAGACTTTCGAGCAGAGGTCACGTAAATAACTTATGCATAAATTAACCAGCGAACATTTTAATGTCACTAGCTTTAATGCAATGAGAGTCAAATATGTAGCTCAAATATTGAGCGAAACTGTAAGTATTACAATGTTGATGCTTATGCAATTTGGAGAACTTCCAGCAGAATCAAATTTACTGTTCGTTGAAGACATGGACAAAGTATTTGACTGTCTAAACAGCAATACATTGGAGAAGGACCTGAGGAAAATTAGTTATGCTATGAGTAGTGACTCACCTCATGGAGAATTTCTCATCAATTTTATAGAGAAACTCAAAAAAATATTTTTCTGATCTCAGAAACGCATACCACCTTGTATAAGTGGTTTCATATTTCAATAAATAGTATTCTCCAGCGGAAGAATTGAGGAATAATTACAACATTCCTAAATTGCTTACTCGTCAATTGAACCAGGATCCACTTGAAAAATTTTTTTCCACCGTCAGACAACAACACGGATGCTGCCGGAACCCTAGCCCTCAACAATTTGAAAATGGGCTAAGACATAATTATATTGCTTCTATTTATAAGTTACGTTTAATTCAAATTGTGAGGAAGACTCTACATTTAGTTTGGGGAAATTAAAACAATTTACTGAGTTAGTGGGCAAAGTACAAAATGAAGAAAGGTACAATTTTAGTTTTGAACTAAAATATATAGACGACGTTCATGTTGACCTTAGAGAAGAAAATGCCATTTTCTATGTCAGTGGATACATGGCAAGGAAATTCATCAAAAAGCATGACTGCGAAACATGTCGTAATATTCTGGTGGAAAAAGAAAAACACCTGACAGGAGAACACCAAAGTTTCACATACTTCAAACAAGGAGAAACAATAGATTAATTTGTGGGTGGGTTCACTTTCAAAATTCACATTTCACAAACAGATATTAATGGACCTAATATTAAATGTACGATAACGATAAAATACTAATATTACTACGACAACAAAGGAGCAGTGTCATATGACTGACGAAAAAAAACAGATAAACAAAAATGAATTATACTGACATATTTCAATGGAACCACGCTAATACAAAGCTTTTTCTGACATTCAAATTGTCCTAGATGGTGTCCCATTGGGTGCAATAAATGTTGCGACAATTGATTTTGGAAATAAGTACACACCATTGGACATTAACGGTGTTATGTATGTTCTACACATCCCCAGAAGAGACCAGGATACAGATGTAGAAGAGGAAAATCAAGATTTCGAATGGAATTCAACAACAGACTTTTTATATCTAGATCTTTATGAACACTACAAACGTAGGCAACAGATACCGAACTAAAAACAAAATGTTCCCTCGAATTTGTGCTGACATGAGATAAGCTCCGTATAACTATAAAATTAATGAGTAACAATTGAAAAACCATGACAAGACAATTCAAAGAAGAATGAAGAAATATTTTCAAAGTACAGGTCCTAGATCGACAGGCGACCAGAGAAAATCAATTCTCAACTCAACTCAATTACCATAACCTTGAAACAATACCGTATTTATTTATTTGCCATAAAGTAAAGATTAAGTTATATTGCGAAGTACCACAGTTAATTTACAGCAGCTTTTCGGTTGAATTAGTCGTAATTCGAATAATTCTATTGTGATCTATATTCAAATCACGAAGTTTGATTAGTCATTTCATGGTTTTTTAGAAGTGTGCGGTTCCGAGATTTTCATTTCCATTTCTTGTTCTACAGGTGAGTGATTATTTTATACAATTTTATTTATATACCATGAGACGCGTGTAAAGAAAGTATACCTTCCAAATAATATGTATTTTAAGAATTTTTCAACTTCTGGATGATCTCTCAATAGTCGGTTTTTGCATTGGCTGCAAGCCTGGAAGTGCATATTCAATGTGTGTGCTTTTATTTATTTATCCTTATTATTGTTTGGGGAAACTAATATTCTTTTGTTATCTTCTTCAATACAGGTGGCTGTTTCGGTACAATCATGTTCACCGCTAAAACAGGGCGCAGGTGTGCTAAATGTGGACACAGCAGCAAAAATTCCTACCGTTCATTTCATAGGTTCCCAAATCCAAGTGGAAAAAATGTAGACAGGTACTTTTCTGTAGTTTCTAAAATTTTTTCAAACATCACTGATGGCAGTCTCAAAAATTTGCAATTATAACGTTGTGTATTTTTTTTCAGAGCCCGAAAATGGGCAGTTTGGGCATATCCTAATGAAAATTGGGATGATCAGGATGCTTTAGAAGCTTTATACAGAAAAGGGCGAGTCCTTTGTAGTGCTCATTTCAAAGATGAAAGTTTTACTGAACATGCGGCTCGTCATCTTTACCAATTTGCTGTTCCCGAAGACATAGTTGCTTCGGTTGATGAAGAGTTGTCAGCGAGTCTAGCAAACAGTGTTGTACCGTCTGTTGATGTTGATCGCCCTGAGCTTCTAAATATCATACCAATCGGTGATACACCAATCAGTGATACACCACTTAGTGATATACCAATCAATGATTCACCAACTTTGATAGAATGTTCTGAGCCAAATTCTACTTCTTTTGTTGAAGGGAGACTGGAGCCTAGATCTATTTTAGGCCAAATCAATAGAACCAGAGTTTCGGATCTTACCAAAAATGAGCAATACCTGTATAAAAGGTACAAAAGTCAAGCGAAAAGAAATCCATAGGTTGCGTAAGAAACATCAAAATTCAACAGCGAAAGCTGTGCTAGATGATATAATTAGCAGCAGGAGAATAAATACATTTTTAAATCGCATGAAACCAGCAGCCGCAACTTTTTTCAAGGCACAGCTGAGGGTATCAGGCAAAAAACCCAAGGAAGAAGGTGTACTTTAGAAGAAAAGTTATTGGCCATTACGATATTCAAGAAATCCCCCTCGGGGTATAGATTGCTCCGCAAATTGTTTGCATTGCCAGGCACCACTACCCTAAACAACCTTTTAACTAAATTTCGATTAAGACCTGGGATAAATGAAGAGGTGTTAGGAACCATTAAAAAGGTGGTGGAGGGTATGAGAAAAGGCGATGAAGTATGTGCCTTAATGTTTGATGAAATGTCCATAAAAAAACAATTGTCATATAACATCAAATATGATGTTATTGATGGTTTTCAAGACCATGGCAGCCAAGGGAGATCACCTCAAGAGGCATGCCATTGTTTTCATGGTTGCCGGTCTTCGGAAACATTGGAAACAACCCATCGCTCACTATTTTAGCTCCTCTGCCATTTCATCAACAAAATTGAGATTGTTATTAGTCGAACTTATAATTAAATTGCAATCAATCAATCTGAAAGTTGTTGCATCTATTTCAGATATGGGCACAAATAATGTAGCTTTCTACAAAAACCTCAAACAAAATGAAAGCGACAATTTTTACAATATTAATGGAGAAGAAGTAGCTATCATATACGACTATCCACATCTTCTGAAATGTTTCAGAAACATGCTGCAAGTCCACAATCTGACATGTATGATTTTGCCAGAATTGAATGGACAAAAAATTGTGTTCGGTAGGTTGTTAATTCATATTATGGTAATTTTCACATTTTTTGTAACTCGAGCCTTTGTAAACTCACGAAAGTATTTTCTTATACAGTGCATTCCCGGCTTTTTATTATTATATTATATTTCTTGGCTTTTTCAGGGACTGCTAAATGGGAGCATTTGGTGAAGTTATATGAGGTGGACCACTCCTATTTCTTTTGTCGGAGGGTTCCGAAGCTGACCAAAACACACATAGACCCTCAGTTTACCCAAAAAATGAGAGTGTGCTATGCTGCCCAAACTCTGAGCCATTCTTCTGGTGTTGCAATACTGTCGTACATTAGTGAAAGTGAGTAAAAGAATATTCTATTTTAACGTTGGATTCAATGGTGTTCAGATTATAGATTACATTTTTTTTCTCACTAAGGGCATTGCTACAAATTGTTATTACATTCCATTTATTTATATTTCAGATGCAATAACGGGTGAAGCTATAGCGACAGCTTCCATTTGCATGGAGCTCGATCATTTATTTGATTCCCTAAATGGAAGCATGGCAGGCATCGAAGGAGGAAAGTTCCTGAAATCTCGCATTACAGACAAAAGTCTGCACCTTCAATTTTGGACTGAACAAAAGGAACGAATCAAGTCTTGGAAGTTCGATGACATTAATCCTCCTTCTGTATCTGGTTGAAGAGCCACCTTGAATGGTATGGAACATGTATGGAAAAAGTGCCAATCCTTAGGTTTCCGGTACTTACTTCCCAGAAGATTTAATCAGGATGCACTTGAAAATTTGTTTTGCGTGCTCTCTGTGCCGGGAACAGAAATCCCACTGTTCCCCAGTTTGAAGGCGATCTTAAAAGTGCCATCATTAACACGAAAGAAGAGAAAGGGTAGAATATTCTTCATTGCAGAGAGCTATAAAGGAAAGTGTCAAGTTGAATGGAGAATTTAATGAGTCTAGAGCTGTCACAATTGTTGGGGAACTTTACGATAAAGTCAAAGATACTGATTTGGAGCAATGGGTCATGGAGAAATCAAATGATAGGCTGTACTTTTTGTTTTTTAGTGAACCAATAGTGAAAATTCAGTGGAGTGTACTAGTGTTGGAAGATATGACATTTAAAGTGTATTATGACGATATAGAAATTCAAAACCTGTTTGATGAACGACATATTATCAAGAATACAAATCAAATGTCAGATATATTAGAGAAAACAGCTACTATATTCAAAGATAAGTTAATGGACGATGATAATATTGGAGAAAGTATCAAATTAATAACGGCTATATTAACCTCATTTCTGATCAGTTTGTGCAACCACTAAAAACATTCCACAAGTGAAAAGAATGAAGTCAATATTTTTTTTATATAACGCATGTAAAAACATACATAAAAAGTTAATAATTTCTTTTTAATATAAATATATAAATTTTACTACTCTCTATGAAATTCGGTGTTGATTTCTTACCGACATGCGCGTCAATATTTGTGAAACTGTAGTGAAGTTCCAGAGACAACCTATCTGACGTAAGTCCATAATCTATAGTATTAAAGTATTAATAAGTTAATTAGTTGTAAATATTCGAGTTTATCGCATTATTGAAAGAATATGTCGAAAGAAAAGAGATCAAAGAGACTGAATTTTACCGCAAGGGAGGTGTCTCATCTTTTTGGAATAGCACTTAATTATAAAGGCTTGTTAGAAAACAAGCAAACAAATGCTGTTTCAAATTGTGAAAAAAATGAAACTTGGAGAAACATAACGAACGAATTCAACGGGACCTCATCAGATTTCAATAATCGGAAGTATGGAGCAGTTGAAAAGGTGCTATGAAAATAAAAAGCAGGCGCTGAGAAAAAGAAGGCACAAGTCCGACAGGAAGTGTTCAAAAAGGGGGTGGACTTTCAAAACCTGAATTAAAAATTACAGAATTAGATGACTTGGTGTTCTCAACGATGGATCCATTAACAGTAGATGGGCTCTACAATCAATTCGATTCGGATGCAGTATATGAAAATTTACAGGCAAATTCTGATGCGATTTAATTTGTAATCGAAAATACGGTAGGTTTCTTGATGAAAAAATTGCGATCTTTACATTCAGACCTGTGGGATTTGTCAACCCGAATTTTTATAGTTCCCAATAAAGTTGAATATTTCCAATATTTGCAACTTTTGTAGTAATGTGAATATATTTTAGGGTAGCTCCTTGACTAGTGGAAATTCAATGGAGAATAACATGGAAGAAGAAGTTCTAAAAGAAATGCCTTCATATTCATTAGCCGAATGTTGCTATGGTAAGAGAATGACGCCCTAGTAAAGTAGTTTCAGCTCTGAGAGCTAGTCCGGGAGGTACTTGGCACACTCTCTGGAACAGAGCAGGCTCGTGACAGCCTTATAAACGTTCCACAGAGCAGAAAAATCATTTATTTAATGAAGTTATAAGAAATAATACAAATTTTGAAGATAATAGCTCAGAAGCCGATGAAGATCATGGAGAAGAAATAACACAAAATAATTTTGAATGGTTTCCTTATACTGGCCAGTATTTGAAAAATGTGAAATACGAGGGCTGATCCCGTTGGTCCGCCCTGGCCCATTTATAAACCAAAATAATTATTTATTTTCACATAGTATTGTAACCTGGTATGTATAGACTAACGCTACAAACATACAAGTCTGAACATGTTAACGCGTGCCTACTGTAACGTCCGAGGTCGAGAGAGTCACGTATCAGTATCAAAATGGATCGCGTCGAGCAGCGAGCGGTGATTAAATACTTGCGTTTAAAAGAGATGACCCCAACTCAAATTCATCAAGATTTGGTGGATACATTAGGGGAATCTGCAGTATCATATGACATAGTGAAAAGGTGGTGTCGTGAGTTTAAATGTGGTAGACAGTCGTGTATAGACGAACATGCAGGTGGAGCGCCCATAACCGTTACTACCCACGAAAATGTTAAAAGGTCCATGATCTCGTGTTGCAAGATCGACGTGTGACTATTAGACAATTAGTTGAAGATACTGGTCTCTCATATCATGTGGTACAGAATATACTTACTGCCGAATTAAACATGAAAAATTGTCGGCGAGATGGGTACCACGAATGTTAACAGATGCACACAAGCAAACTCGAAAAGACATTTGCAGTCGTCTTTAACGCGGTATAGACACGACAAAGAAAATTTTCTTGCAAGATTGGTGACAATGGATGAGTCCTGGATCTACCATTATGATGTAGAGACCAAAATACAGAGTAAGGAGTGGACACACCGAGGTTCACCACCGCCGAGAAAATTCAAGATGCAACCTTCAGCAGGGAAGGTCATGCTAACCGTATTTTGGGATGCTGAAGGCGTAATTTTGGTAGATTTTCTGCAGAAGGGAGCCACAATTACAGGTGCTTATTATGCCAACTTAATTCCTAAATTACGTGACGCGATAAAAGAAAACGTCGAGGAACGTTGCGCAAAGGTGTTCTCTTGCATCAGGATAATGCACCCAGTCACAGGTCCGCCATTGCAAGAGCTGCAATAGCTCAAGCAGGTTTCGAATTAGTTGAACATCCACCATATTCGCCAGATTTGGCCCCCAGCGATTACCGTCTGTTCCCAAAACTTAAAGAACACTTGCGTGGTAAACGATTTTCTTCAAATAATGATGTGATATGTGCGGTAAATAACTGGTTTGCAGACGTTGAACAATCTTTTTCGGGAAGCATTAGAAATGTTAGAACATCGATGGGAAAAATGTGTTAACCTTAATGGAGACTATGTAGAAAAATAAAAGTAAAATATTTGCAATTTTTTTGTGAGTGGGTCAGGGGCGGACCAACGGGATCAGCCCTCGTATAATGGGCCGAGACCAGGTTTTCAGACGGATCTCTATGAAAAATTCGATGAAGAACCTTATTACTTCTATAAGATGTTCATTACCGACGAAATAATTCAATTCATTGTGAGTACCTATTGGTGCAAATATTTCTTATATTTTCAGAAATACCTATTTTCATATTTTTCAATATTTTGAACAATTTTCTTTTTCTTCAGGTGCTTGAGACAAATAGATATGGTGAACAATGTTTACAACAAAACGTTCAGAAACATTCCAGAATAACAAAATGGACAAATACAACACCAGAGGAAGTAGACAAATTTTTGGGTATCGTTATATGGATGGGCTTGTGTTCGTTACCATCACTCTCTTCATATTGGAAGAAAAAAAAGCTGTATGAAAATATTATTCCAACAATAATGTCCCGAAATCGGTTTCAATTATTACTGAGTACACTGCATTTTAGTAATAATGAAGTTATTTCCGACGACCGTCTCCAAAAATTGACACCACTGCTGACCAGATTGAAAGATTCATTTCAAAGACCAGTCATTCCTTCAGAGTATGTATGTATTGATGAAACTCTCGTTCCATTCCGCGGAAGATTGAAATTTCCAATACATATCAAATAAAAGACATAAGTTCGGAATAAAATTATTCAAATTGTGTCTGAAGGATGGCTATACTTACGACTTCCAAGTATATTGTGGAAAATCGAAAGAAGAAAATACTACAGTTTCGACCTCTGTTGTGATGAAGTTGATGGACAATCTTTTGGATAGTGGAAGAACTCTTTGTACAGATAATTATTATACATCTGTAAGTCTTGCGAATTCTCTCCTACAGAGGCAAACCAACCTAATCGGGACTCTGAGAGCGAAAAGAAAATATAATCCAAACGATGTAAAAGAAAAAAAATTGAAAATTGGAGAAACCATCACTAGGGAATGCAGACAAGGAATAGTTGTACAGAAATGGAGAGATAAAAGGGATGTCCTAATGTTGAGCACTAAATACGGCAATGAAACAGTGACAATAATGCGAAGAGGAGCAGAAATTGAAAAGCCAAAAAATGTAGTAGAATATAATAAATATAAGTCCTATATAGATATTTCTGACCAGTTGAAGGCCTACAATACTTCCCTTCGTAGAAGTACGAAATGGTACAGAAAACTGGCGTTCGAACTTATGACCGGAACGGCAGTAGTGAATGCCTACCAAGTCTATAAAGAGGTGGCTAATAAAAAATTAACAATAACTGAATTCAAAGAATCAATTGTAGAAAGACTGCTCAAAATCCAGCGACCCAAGAAGAAAATGGGGGTAATATTCACGAATTGAAAGATTTAGGACGACAACAAAGACGTCGGTGCGTCAATTGCTACCAGCAAATTTCTGTGGAATCTGGAAGACATAAAGCGAGTCAAACAACGCCACAATCGACCAAGAAATGCATGCAGTGTGACAAACACTTTTGCATTGATTGTTTTTTTGAAACACACACTGCCAAATTGAAAAATTAATTCTATTTTATTTTGTTGTCATTTTATAGACTTATGTGATGAGTTAAATGAAAAATGTTATTTTTATTTCTATGTATAAATATTGAGTGTTATCCATGGAGAGAAAGACGTTACAAAAACAGTCAAATTTTTAAGAGGTTGGAAACAAACCATTAAAGCAATGATGTTATTGTGGGAGGATTTGAACCCTAGTATTAAATTTTTATGTACGAAGCAAGTAAATCAAGATGCTTTGGAAAACTTTTTTAGGAACATCAGGTGTCAGGGGAAGAATGCTAATGATCCATCTGCTGTTGCATTTGAAGGAGCTTTCGAAAAAAAATTTTCTTCAATTTTTTCAAAAATTGGAAGGAGGTAATTGCATTAAAGGTCTGTCTGATATACTGATGGATTTTACAGAGTTGAAAACGGAATAATTAAATAAGATAGTTACCTCTACTCCTGAAAGTAGGTTCTTTTTGAAGGGAGTAAATGTAAACGCAAAAGATTACAACAACATGGATTTACCAGAAAAAAATTGACTCTTATGTTTGTGGTTATTTGATTAAAAAATGTATTAGCAATTATAAGTGTAATACAGAATGTATGGGTCAAGTCAAATAGACCTATCAAATGAAACAATATATTATTATTTAAGAAATTACAAACAGAGTGAACTATTTGGTAATTTGAAAATGCCCCCACTCCAGTTTTACCAGTTCATTCATAATTTAGATAATAGTTTCATAGATTTTTTCCTAAATTGTCTTTAGAAAATCAGGTGGGCTTCAAATTAAAAGAAAAATTAGAGAGGCAAAGTTCCTCATATAAACATCCATATCCTAAGTTTCCGAAAGTTCATTTCTGAGTCTATTCATAGGATGAGAATATATTTTTGGGTGAAATTTAGTAACATAGATCTTCATAATTGTGAGGCACCAAGTAAAGATAGGAAAATACTGAAAATTAAAAATCTTTGAATATTTCTATAATTCTCCTTTATTCCATTTAAATCCCATGAATAGACATTATTTTTTTTTATTAAATTTATTTTTGTTTATACTCTACGTAGTGTTTTAATTATCCCTACATTTATATTGACGAAAAAAATTACTTTTTGGATACTCTACACTTATTAAAGAAAACCAGGAATAGTCTATTCAAGTACAACTTCCAATTTGGGTGAAAAATTGTTAAAAAAGAATGTATTGTAATATTATTCATAATAGCAAAATGAATGGCTGATATCCATATCAACCACAGGCTATTCTAAAAAATGTAGGTGTCTTTAGCTGCTCCGATAATTATATCAATTCTGATGCTTGTGGGATTGAAACTATGATATCATTCAATTAAGTTCCTCCAGAGGCCATATATACATCTGAATTCACTAGAAATATCGATTAACTATTTGAATTTGTCAAATGTATTTTCAATTTGTCAGTATTCGTTTTATTTATAGATTAGGTACAAATTTTCTGATGGAATTGATCTTAAAGCAATTTTACCACATAACATTATTTCATAGCGTAAACATTCACTCTGTATATTTCATCATATCACTTACCAAGTCCTTGTATACTTGTTATTTTAAATGTATTTGTGTATACATAATTGTTGACGGAAATGCATGCAGAATTAAACTATATTATATTCATTATAAAAACGTGAAAGATATAATTTTATATCATAAAACCAGTTTTTTATTGTATCTTTTTATGAGAAGATAATTCAATATTAGCTGATAACTGTAATAAAAGTTTAGATTAGGCTGAATGAATCTTGAGAAAAACTTATTGAGGCAAAAAATAAAAACAAACTAGGAGAAATCCACTAACAGATAACAAATTATATGCTCTGATAAGATTTTGATTTAATCTGGAAAATTTACTACATTTAACTAATCTCATTAAACAGGATTCTTAAGTTCAAAAGAAATTTGAAGCAAGAACATATATTTATGGGGGATATTACAGAAATCAATGTTTTTTGCAACATTTCGTGTTGAGGGGGTTTGCCCAAACTGATAAATATACTTAATTTTTTTCAAATATTCGGCAAATGACTGTCAGAATGAAACTAGTGGTTTTATGTTCCTCTAGTTGTCTTCAAGTTACCCTGAAAAAATAAATCGGGTACTAGCCTGCCTTTGGGGTGAAAATTACCCCAAATTGATAAAAAATACTAAATTATTTTTTTTCGCATATTCAGCAAATGACTGTCAGAATTAAACTAGTGGTTTGATGTACCTCTAGTTGCCTCAAGTTATCCTGAAAAAATAAATCGGGTACTAACCTGCCTTCGGGTTGGGGAAAATACCCCAAATTGATAAAAAATACTTAATTATTTTTATTTCGCATATTCAGCAAATGACTGTCAGAATTAAACTAGTGGTTTTATGTTCCTCTAATTGTCTTCAAGTTACCCTGAAAAAATAAATCTGGTACTAGCCTCCCTTCGGGGTAAAAACTACCCCAAACTGATAAAAAATACTTGATTCATTTTCTTTCGCACTAGAGAGCAGATGAGAGCCTATAAATATTTCGAGGCTGGCTTTATTTTAAAATCAGGATCAGGAACGAAATCAGTTAATAATATGTGCAATTTTGTTGGAAAGGTAGGTATTTGTTGTAAATTATCTTATTCATTAAGGTTCATGGCATTTTCAAATTATGTCTAAAGATAATCATAGTTGGGTACTATTTCATCTTATATAATTTTAAATTCAGTTAATGAAAAATATATATCTACATGATATTTTTTTGAGGTGTAGCATTCTCAAAGAGCCAATCAAAGTGCCTTAGATGTTTGGAGCATCATTGCTGATAATGGCTCTATTCTTTCTGAGCATTGCACATGTATGGCAGGTAATTGAGAAGTTTGTAGCCATGTAGATGCCCTTTTGTTTATCGCCGAATTTGCTAAATGGCAGTTAGACATTATATTTAAAAGAACGAAACCTTTGATCAAGTGGCCCGATCGAAATTTTTCCCTAAATGTGCCAGAATGTTTTAGAAGTTTTTCATGAAAAAACTACCAATATAATAGATTACTATGAATAAATGTTACTTCAGAACAATTCCTTATTAATTCAATTTCTTGCGATGACATTAGAAGTTTACATTAATTGATCATTGTTAACCTTAATTTTGGGATATAAACATAACCTCACTTTCCGGTGTAACTGTCAGATCGTAAAAGTAAATTTTCTACAAAATGTAAAAATGACTTACCGGTATGTTGAGCTTCTTGAGGTTTGTATTCACATTTTTCTTCAAGTAAATTTCACTTATTGCACTTTTTGAACATAACTAGAACACTATCAAGAACGGCGAGTAACTGGAGTTCGAAGATTCTCCACTCGGCAGCTGTTGAGAACACCATAGAAGAGGCTCGAAATCATAGAGCATATAGCAAACGCTTTAAATTATTTGGACTCAGTAGCGCGCCCAGGATTTTTTTCTTAAAGAGCTTCGTAATTACTGAGTTCAAATTCAACGCAATGAGGCATGCTCTTAAATATTGAACGTTCAACAATGAAATAAAAAAAAATGAAGATCTTGAAGGTGTGATTTATCAACACAGAACACTGATATCAAGAAGTGAAACGTTCTAGCTAATTTTTGGCAACTTCGACGGCCATTTTATTAGTTCTAAGGGAATGGAATTTTGGAGAGAATTTTAAATCTTCCAGAAGTCCGCCCAACTCACAATAATTGAGGTACTTTCAATTTGGTGTACTGGTACTTCAGGATAAACATCTGTGTAACCTGCAAACAATTGATATTCTCTTGTGGACTGTACAGAAAAATATGCAGAGGTTGAACAGTTAATCAAAATTCATAATGCCGAATTATCACCACGTGTATCCATGTGATAAAAGTTTTGACTAAAATCTGGTCATTCTACTCCGTAGTGCTACTTTTTGCAATAATCAAACCATTCCCATTTTTTTTCAGAGCTTTTTTTTTGTAAGATACTATGTAACATCCTAGGTTTTCTTTCATACAAAAAAATCGTAGTCCCAATCCACCCTATGTTGAGACGCCACTGGCCTCACGTACATCGAAGGAGAAAAGAGAGTTGATTGTCAAAATACATTCGATGGATAGAAACGTGAAGTTAGCGCGTTTTGCGACTGCGTGTCAGGGGAACCATAGACTACCTATAGATAGGCAACTCTGGCATGAATTTCGGTCCCGGCTTAGAGAGCTCAACTTATAGCGCCATCTTACGTTATCTTAGAGTTGATTACAGATTCCATTCGCACAACGTTCCGTCTCGTGGCGCCCTCTAGTGCATTTTATAAGAGTTATCATAGGATTCCACGCAAGCGCAGGTTGAATCCCATATTTTTATTGGATTTGAAAACAAATACATTTGAAATGACCATAATTCTTTTAATCTGCTGTATATTGTCACAATTTCAATAAAAAAATATCATTTGATCAGAAAATTGTGACAATTTGCAGCAGATTAAAGAATTATGGTCATTTCAAATATATCCGTCTTTCAAATCAAAGAACATACTAATCTTTAGAGGATGAAAGGAAATAAACAAAAAAGAAACTTTAGAAATATATATATAATGCAGTAAATTATCAATTTACAAAATTTCAATATCGAGGGAAAGAATAAACGAACCAAAAATAATTATGCAACAATTACTCATCAAGTTATGAAAATACATTGAAAGAATAAATTAGAATATTAGTGACAGATACATCAATTTAAGCATGAAATGCATTAGATTTATACTTTTATGACAGAAACAATTTCTAAAAGTCTATTTTCTTTTAGATACTTTTTCGGATGACATCTTCATTATTGGATCATAAGATCTTATTGTTTTTTTTTCCTGATAAAATTTTATAAATAGTTCTGTCATAAAAGTACAGAAATAATATCATGGCAAAATCAATAAACTTATTAACTGAAATTCCTTGAATTTGGCGTTTCAACGGTAAATCTCACATATCCGTTGAAGTATTCTAGGAATCTTCTGATAGACGATTTTTATGAAACCTACTATAAGTGGAATACCCAAAACTATAATCAATGACCATGAGCAGTTCACTTATATATAAATACCTTGTTGCCTCAAAGTTTCTTCAGGAGTTCTGGAGGGTAGACAAAATATGCTTACATAACCTGAAAGATTATTGAAATTACAAAAATGATAATCATAGGGAGTAGAATGAATTACTTGGCAAATTAAGTGTTGGTAGAGCAAATCTTTTCAGCTTTCCATGAGGGTCTATACAATCCATATGAAAATGCTTTATGCAAATAACACTTTTGGATGAATGAAAACATGGATTTCTGATTCTTTCCAACCAAACATTTCTAACACCCTCAACTTGTGTAATGAAAAACCTAGAAAGAAAACAGTGTTAGAAACTGTCCCAAATTTTTACTAATCAGAAATTACTACAGGAATATGAAACTGCTACAGAAAATATTAATTCACAGTACATTTTTAGTGAGTTATGAATTAATCCAAAACTACTACTTATATGAATGCAACACATACCTTTTGACATTACTATCACTGTAGCAATTGGGAACACAGTAAGAATAAACCATTTAAATTAAATTAAATTGAATAAGTTGAAAATGAATAAACCATTTCAGTCAACCAGTTCATGCCCATCATAAAATAGTTTCTTACTCTTCATAAAGTCCACCAAGAGTGAGGTCTGATAAAATCCGTTTTTACCGATCACTACTGAGAAGTACTAATTTACCGATCCGAGCTTCTAAGATAACAACAGATGTCTCTACCGCTCGTCGAAGAAAAACGTGACCAGCTTTGTAGTAGGCGAGTTCCCACCCCCTGAGGGGAACCGGCAGAGAGAAGAAATGGAAGATGGTGTTGATTATTATCAGTTGACCGCTGAGCGTATTAAGTTCCCTTTTCGAAAGTTTTAGTGAGTGTTTGTGAGTGCAAAAACCGAAGCCATTGCTACCTGGAGTGCCGCTCGAATCTATTTTACAGGTAGAATTCAGATTAATTATTAGGAATGATCCATCCAGTTTACTAACCTCTTTGTTTTGTAAACAACATAGGAATTCTCATTGTTTCAGGAAATTTAGTGCTTTCGTATCTATACCATTATATAGATTGTTTCCCTAATTATTGTTTAATTTAATGATGTATTATTAGGTTGTGTTTGGGCATTTGTCGTTAATACTGTTGTCTTATGAATGTAATTCCTTTGTTCACATCATGCTTTGTTTGATTTCATATAACTATTTCCTTTGTTTCACATACTGCTTTGTTTAACTTCATATAACTAATTCCTTTGTTCACATAATGCTTTGTTTGATTTCATATAACTATTTCCTTTGTTTCACATAATGCTTTGTTTAACTTCATATAACTAATTCCTTTGTTCACATAATGCTTTGTTTGATTTCATATAACTATTTCCTTTGTTTCACATAATGCTTTGTTTAACTCCATATAACTAATTCCTTTGTTCACATAATGCTTTGTTTGATTCATATAATTCTATTTCCTTTGTTCTCATAATGCTTTGTCTGATTCCTATAACTCTATTTCCTTTGTGCACTTAAAACTTTGTTTGATTCTTGTAACTCCTTATAGCATGTGATTCCATCATGTTCGATATTATAGCCTTTGCAGTTCAGGTGTCTACCATAACAACGAATGCCTTATTTTACAGTTTTCTACAATGTGTTACTGGAGTGTAACCGATCAGCTTTATTTACTGTACCCTATGGTACAATAGGAATTGCCAATCTCTCTGTAGTTCTGAGCCTGTGATTAAGCAGGAACGTATGGAGACCTCCACTAGTGGTAGTACTAGTATGGTCGATATGGAATAATGGATGTAACCAGTGTACGTAGCACTCTGGTGTTATATCGAAGGTTAACGTTGTTAAGTTACCTCTACGTCATGTTATCATTATGTATGTCTTGTACTGTTGTTCTTGGTCATTTTACTGTGTAATGTACTTGCCTTACTAGCCATGGTTATTGTTGTGTATATTTCGTACTGTGTTAACTTATTCTTCTTACTGTCGTGATGTACCTTGTTGTCGTTATGTATATTTCCTTCGGTTGATTATGTAGATTTTCTGCTTTCATTATTTATATTGCTTATGATCGTTTACTTATACCTGTCTCTGCTATTTATGTCCATAATGCATTCTGGTTCTTATTATTTACTTGTGATTGATATTCTATGAAGATTTGTTGTTTATTTATGCCATGATCTCGTACTGCTATTTATTTATCTATATGCTCGTATTACATGATATTTCATTTAGGGGTCTCGAGATTGTGGACCATTCCTATACTGTTGTATGAGATTTCTTAGGTTCCTGGATCGAAGGCCTTGAAGGGCCGGTCCCAGACGCCTTAAGGTAGGGACCGTTACCATCATGTGCTATAAGGCATGAGAGAATATACCTTTTTATATCAACCGCGAAACTTTCTGTCATTTTTTCAGAGCCGCCGCTGGACCTCCATGACCTTCCCCGTGTTCCCAATTCCTTAGCTCATACAATATTATAGTTATGGCTCACATACCCTGGGGCCGTGACCATGACGATGGTCATAATTAGTCATTTACTTAATTGCCATGATTATTATCCTGTTGCATTATTGAAGTATACATCTGCTATGATTATTAATTCTTGCTGTACCATTGAAGCTGCTATATTTACCATGTTACTATACTCTTGTATTATGGAAGTTGCTCTGATTATCCTGATTATCGTCTGTGCTGTATTGTTATAGTTTCTTTTCCTAGATTGATATACTCACCTTTGCTAGCTGTTAATGTCTCATCATTTAGTTTTAAACAAGTGACCAAACACCACCTAAAGGGGTTTTATGCCTGAGGCTTTCCCCTATATTTTTTTAGACCCTTAATAAATAGCTGATTGTCTGGGTCTAACCGTTGTGTTTTATTTACCATCTTTGTTTCCCAATTATTTTCACTAATCTCAATTATCACGAACTTGAATTATTACGTAAACATAACATAGAGTCCTACCCTTGCTAGACGATCACATTAAATGGCCAAGTCTTTGTATCTGGAGTCATTCAGACTCCAGTGCCGTAGTTAGTTTTGAAAATGATATTTGTCATTCTTTTCGAAAGAAAAGGTGGCAAATGTTGCAACTAAAACTTATTCAAAAAATTTTCTTCCTCGTGACATTTTGCATTATTGGAGTCATGAAAGTGAGGTACATAATTGCAATTCATTACGAATGTTACAATAAATCGATAAATATATTCAGCTATTGTTATTTTCTTAACAATCCCCTAAATTGATTTGAATTTACCAAGATGTCAGATGGACGGGGCTTAAGGTTCAATTGTCATATATTTGTTTGAGTCACTGTCACGTACGGTCAGAAAGTAATTACATATAGAGTGGAAACTGGGAAAGGAGAAATGGTTCACAATAATAGTTCAATTTGCCCCCGCATGGCAGCTCTGGCTTCTCTGATTTTTAGTTTTTTGATATTTTCATAACCTCGTCATTTCTGTTTTGAACCTTTGCACAGAACACACTTTTGAGAATTTTGAGAACTCAGAAGCACTTGTTACATCCACAAAGGATCAAAATATGAATGGCGAGGTTATGAAAATTTCAACAAACCAAAAATCAGAGAAGCCAGAACGCCATGCGGCGGCAAATTGAACTTTCAATGTTGACCTATCTAAGTTTCCACTCTATATGTAATTACTTTATGCGTACGGTGACTAATAAGAGAGTTATCAAAATAGAGATTCTCGTCTTTGATTTGTCCTCGTGTTTTCGGTATATTTTATCTTGATTGGATACTTTTTCATTGCTCAGAATCATTAAATAGCTCGTATTCCTTCTTGTTGTACTGAATCCACGTTAAGATCTTCAAACGTATCAGTTTATGATATGAATATAAATTATCTCATTTAATTCGATTGACCAAAAATTATCCATTTGACCAAATTAATAATGATCATTCAGATTATTGAGATCTTCTTAAAATAAAGCACTCGATACAGACACCATCATTTAAAGTCTTTCCTTCTCCTCTTTTTCAAGCACCAATCGCTAAATTGGAAAAACGAATTGACCTATAGTTAAATGAAAGGCAAGCAATTGATTCATTTCCTATCCACCTTGCTTTGTATTTCAACTAGGCAACATTGCTATCCTTTTACCATTGTTCAAAGAGAACATAGTTGGTTACTCCAGTACTAATTTTCTTGAACAAAAGTGGACAACATCGCAAGATGTCGCCACTCTTGAAGTGTTCCTGATCCAATGACTTTCATGAGTTTGAAAGCGGATCGCAATATCTATTGACCGATAGATGGCTCTAGCGCCAAACTAGATTTGTTCACGTCATAATACGTTTTCTCTCTCTCTCAAAATTCTGTACATTTCTGACCCCTTATTTATGGCTTAAGGCATTGTTCTCTTCAAATAACGTGGAAGCGAAAATTTATATAGGGTGTTTCAAGTTCGAGTGCCTTTTAAGCGTTTCTGCGGAGCACTGGACCTATTTGGAATCTATTGAGAAGAAATGAAATCAACCGTTCTAGATGGAGCCATTGAAGATGATAATATTGATATTTACCTACATCTTTTGATTCACTGCGGGTATATAAAAAATTTGTAATTTTTTTTTTCAAAAATCAAATAGCATTATTTTTAAAACACTTTGTATCGTATAATAAAATTGATTAAGTGTTTTCGGAAGTGGGTCTATCTAAAACCAATTCAAAAGAGGGGATCTGTTACGGTCGATTTGGTCATAAAGTAAATTATTTCTTCTATATCCTCTATTGATTTCTGCTGGTTTTAATAAGGTTAGCATTCTTGTATTGTTTTTTATGTATTGTTAAACTTATTACATTGTAGGTATGCCGTTTCCTAGAATTCTGCTTATGGTACCTGTGGTATATGCCATATTTAAGTTTGAACATTTCATAATTTTTTCATTCAAACCATATTTTCTGGAATGTGAACATCTCCTTTACGTATTTGTGATTTTTTTTGTCAGGTCAGTGGGTTACTGTGTTCAATTTAGAAGGTAAGTTAGTCGTTTTTAATTATAATTTAAGTTATTATATATTTGAATACAAAGAATATTCCATAACATATTTTAAAACAACGGTTTCTATGTGATAAACATTTCAGTGTTGAATTTCTAGCTTCCTACGGTGCCCATTGAATGCAATTCCACTTAAATACTCCGGTGAGGTTGAAATTGAGGATGAATTCCAACATAATCGAATTGATCTTACTCCTAAATTTACATCCTTCTCTTTAAACAATGATTTTACACATGTGAAATGAGGCTACCAGGTTTTGCTACATGTTAGCGCCACCTTATTGGCAGGATGGTTAAACAACTAGGAAATATATAAACAATGACTATAGCAATATCTATCTTTTTTATTCTTTCAAAGTGTTGAGTTGTATTTGAAGATTTTAAAGTATCTTTTCAAAATTTATATTCTTGTATGCTTGAGTCAATATTATTTCAGAATTGAATCATAGGTCTTGATATACTAACTATTTAACTGCTGTCCAACCTTATAACTTTCTCTTTCTTGGATTAGCAAATGTATTCAATTCCACTCCGCCACTTTCAACTCTTATTAAATTCAATGAAGAAACTTCCACATTTTCCAACTTAGGTACCACTTTCTTGATGTCCTCAAAGTCAAACTCATAATGAGATTATAGCTAATGTCTAACGCCTCGAGACTTGGAAGTATAGAAATCATATCAGTACTTAGTTTCCTATCCAACGAATTTCCTGCCAATATGATTGATTTGACATTTACTAAACCTTCAAATGTCCCTCTTTCTATTTTCCTAAGATTATTGTAACTCAGGCCCAGATTTGTCAACTTTTTGAGCTTTTCAAAAGCTCTGTTCTCTATAGTTTTCAAGTCGCAACCTCATATGATGAGATTTTCTAGGTTAACATTCTACAAGGTTTCTCTACGAAGAGTAGGAATTTTCTCAGTGCGCACTGCAAGATGTTTTAGAGACTCCAATTTACCAATCTTCTTCAGGGTTTCGTTTTCAAAATTACCGATACCACTTTCAGATACCTCTAGTTGCTCCAAATTGTTGCAACAACCGGTTATGTTGAATGCGACGTTGGACATTTTGTTGTCGACAATTTCTAGAATCTTCAAGTTTGGAAGGGAGTTGAGGAAGTTAGCATGAAAGGAACTGATGTTGCTTTTTCTAATTTGAAGATATTTGATGTGGTGGAATAGTTCGAAAGTATCAGGGTTGAGAGGGCCATCATACTTCTCGATGAGGAGGTCGTCAACCTTTCAGGACACTCAGAGGGTTCTCTTTTGCGTCTTGGAGACCAAACACTGGAAGAGCAAGGATTGACAACATAGTGACCACCAAGGAAGACAACCTAGAAATAAGTATTGATACAAAAACAATCATGGATAATTAATTTTCAATAACAAAAACTTTTATATCTACTCGTGGGTTGAGACGAGGCGAAGATGAACTTTCAGATTATACAAAATATCGATAAGTTTGACGAGGGTTGTTTTCAATATTTCGGTATAAGAGAACAAAAACAAGTATTGATCATCGAAAATCTCTTTACTGTTTACTCTAGTGCTACGATCGCGACATGTCCAGTTTTTCCGAAAAACAGGCGACCATTTGCTTGGAAGTGCTTCGTACGCTAGCAACTTTTGTTGGATTTGGCTCATATTGAAACACCTATACAGTCGACTGCTGTTTGCTTTCGGGCTCACACGCTTAAATCCACGATTCATCACCTGTCAATCGACACGAGAAGCACGAGTCAAATGGATGGATTCCTTAAATGTTATTGCCATTCATCAAAGAAAACCGCTTAAGAATTCGTTCAGAGCTTGAACAACGGTTTGACGAAGAACGTGCGTTTTTAATAACGTATTATAACCAGTTAGGAAAGGTGACCAATTAAAAACCTGATCGTCTGTTTTCCACACCCCTGCCATGTCATACATTTGAATTAGTTCGTGAGATTATTACAAAAACACGATGATTCAGTATTGATATAAATTAATTTGGCAAGATAATGACGCTAGCCAATTAAAAATGAGATCGTATATTGTCGCCGCCCTCGATTTAGATGAACTCATAATACGGTGCCAGCAATTGAACCTTGAACCCCGCCCATCTGCCATGTTGATGTGAATTTCGAATCAGTTCGAGAGAATATAACGTAAATACGTTGAGTCAGTATGCTACATGTAAGGGTCTTACTTATTCCCATTATTTGGAAGACAGGAGTACATTGAATGCTACTTTTTAATGTGAGATCATTGACAAAAAATTGAGACCGACTATCTGCAAGAAACTGCGGTATGTTTATGAATACGAGGGTTGCGGGTTGCCTTTTATATTTCGGGATCAGGGAACAAAAACAAATATTAATAATCGAAAATCGCTTTATTGTTTTTCTATAAAGAAACTGAGGGACTTGAGTGGTTTTACCCCTACCCGTTTCGCCGGATATTATCACAATCGGATTGGAATTTATAACTTCCATTATGGTCTGTTCTTCGGAAGTTTCATTCTTTGTTCTTGTATTTTCGGATCTCTGAATACGTCCACATATACGGCTGGTGTTGTTTCTTTTTTTATTGCAGTTGTTTTTGGTTTAGTTTCGCTTACTAACTGTACTTCACTGTCATTGTCTTTTGCAACATCATCGGATTTGGTATTGTTTGTTGTGTTTTCTTCGATTGTTACCGTATCTTCTTTTTTAATAACTAGCTCATCATCACTTGGATCGGAATCCGTTAGTTCTACATCAGAGAAACCCAGGTGACTTGGATCATATTGTTTTTTTGCAACAACAATAGTTTTTTTAGTGGGTTCGGACAGAGAAATCATAGAATCATCAATATAAACTTTTTCTTCTTCTATTTCAAATTTTTGCTCCTTAGGCTGTGATTCTCCATATTTTTCTTCCAAATGCATGCGTTTCAAGCCTTTTGTTTGAACAGATGATAAAGATACCAGTTTATCTTGCTCTTCTTTAGATAACTGATATTTTTGCAATTCTTCAAGAACATTTTGTCTCTGATGGTAAAAAATAAATAAATTAGTGAGTAAAACAAAATCGATATTTTTCCACTTACATTTGCTTTCATCAGTTTTTTTTTCTACCACTTTCTCAAGTAATTTTCTTTGCTTCTTAGAAAGAATTCTAACTGGCTCTGCCGTCAAGTTTTTAACTTTGGTTTTACGTTTTTTCGAAGGTAAAACCAAGGCATTAGCTTCATCATAATGTCCATCATCTTTAATCAGTGTGTCAGTGTCAGTTGTTCAATTAGTGTGACACCAGTTTTATTATTGAGGCTCGTTTAAACGAAAGAGAAAGGATAAAAATTCTAATGATGGTAGGTTACGGCGATACTTCTGCAGAAGTGTACAAGAACACGGAGGGGTCGTAATATATGTGAAGAACGATATGTAGAAGCACTGGAAAAAAAGGATAAAGGCAACATTACTATAGCAAGAGATTTCATCATCAATTATTTTTATGATACTTATCTGAGACACTTCACGTTAACTTTTCCTATAATAAAGATGCAAACCAATAGGATCAACGAGAAATTTAAACTGGTTCCTTCAGTAGTTGAACTCAAAGAGAGACTGGATTTGTTATTAATTATAAGTCAGTATGACCCTACACTAAAAGATGCGTACAAAGAAGTGAAGGTATGTTATGATAAGGAACTTGCAACATAAAATTCAATTATATTCAATTAAGAAAGATCTTAACATCTGACAATAAAAAATAAAGCATTATGGACAATAGTGAAATCTATAAAGCAGATCAAAAGTTGAAAGAAATACCAATAAAAAATCCTCTGCAAGCTGCTAATGAACTAAATAAGCGCTTCATTGAGATAGCTACTAACATAACTGCCAATTTAGGAACTAACAATTTCACTTGTTTTTCTGTAAGAGATTCATTTGAAATAATTTGAAATGAAATAAACATCGTTTATTATTATTATTTTATTTGAATCATACCTTCCGACGCTGATTGCGTCAGTAAGTCTCGATCTTGTTTCATCCCATTTCTTGCAGATCAGTATGTGGTCTGGTTTATCGAGTCCATCGCAGTTCCAGCAAGTTGCTCTGTTGCTCTTTCCTATCTTTTTCCTGTAGTTTCCAAAGCATCCGTTTCCGCTGAGAAATTGAACTGTCTCGTATTCCAGGCCGCCGTGTTTTCGTTCCATCCATTTAAGGGGATCCGTAATAAGGGTTTTGTCCATCTTGCTCCTCTATGTTTCTTTGCTTCCTCTGCCCATTTTATCTTCGTCATTTCTTTTGCTGCCTTCTTGGACGTTTGGAAGTTGTAGACCTCTCTTCTTTCTTCGGCGAGTAAGTCTGCTGGGATCATCCCCGCGATGATCAGTGCCGCTATACCTGAGGCATTCTTGTATGCTCTGATTGAACTTACTACTACTCCTCTCTGTGTCCGTCTCTTCCAAAGAAGACGTGGAATCACTCGCGAAAACCGTAAGTTCAGCAATTTTGTTGAAAATAACAAAAATGTATTTGCCTTCTCTTTAAAAAGAACTATGAAGTTCTGTGTTCATCACTGCCCCACTCTATGATCATGTATGCTTCGAGAAACTCACTTCTTTACTTGTAGTCGAGTCGAAGTTAAGCAACCAGAAGGTATGTAATCTTTTTTACTAGAGACTGTATTAAAGGCTATTAGTCTAGTGCTACACGTGTTTTTGTTTCGTTAGATGTTTCAACAATTTGATGAATATAACTTTCCATCGAATCGTGGTTCTCTAACCTGGCGGAAAATGAGGGTTCTTAACAGACCTATCTTCCTGCTAAATCCACAATCATCGAAAAGGTTTTTCAGTTTCGTCCAAACCTCTTGGGGATTTTTCGCTTCCCTAACGTGGGCATATAAAGAAGGTTCCAGCGTCAGTATTAATTTAGCCTTCGCTTTTGATAACAATACTGTGTCAGATTCGCTGCCATCTATGCACTTGTTCAGTCCTTCAAGTACTAGCACATTTTCTATGGCGAATGCCCATTCTTGGTAATTTTCGCGACCAATTAATTTCGGCACTGAGGCAAAGTAATTCACGGCCATTTTATCTTCACGTCTTGCTACACAACTGTGTTAACTATTGATCACGTCTTTCAAAAAAATTAAAATGTTAGCTGAATCACGCACGTGGGCACATAACCTATTAAAACTCGGTGAAACGGGTGAAACAAAAACACGTGTAGCACTAGACTATATAATGGCTTTTAATACTGTCTCTAGTAAATAAGATTACATACCTTCTGGTTGCTTAACTTCGACTCGACTACAAGTAAAGAAGTGAGTTTCTCGAAGCATACATGATCATAGAGTAGGACAGTGATGAACACTGAACTTCATAGTTCTTTTTAAAGAGAAGGCAAACACATTTTTGTTATTTTCAACACATATATTACCTCTTCATCATTTTAGGGATGTCACAGAAGGAGACCGACAGCTACAATCCTTAAAACCTTGGCTGGTAATACTTTAGCCGAAAAATACGAGAGTGTCTTAAATTGGATATGGAAATAAAAAGAAAACAACTGGAAATGCTGTCTCGTCAAAGGACATAGATTAACTATATTTCGGTTTCTTGTTTTTTTTCCATAGAAAATAAAATTACTCTTCACCAAACCTCTTTTTATTAAGAATTCTTTGCAAATCACTTTCATAAGATTTATCGATCGGGGAGTCAAAGCCAATCGATGCAGACCATTTTCATCTGGATATTCGAAAATTACAGACATGTGGGCAAAATGATAGGCACTCTGTTCGGTTGAACAAAAGCAACAAAAAGGATTTCACATATGTAAGTTAATTTTATTCAAACTGGGATTTAACATTAGATTTTTATGAAATATCAGTGTTAGGTATCACAACTGACTGAAATACCTAATAAGTTCACTCTGAACAAGACTTTGTCAGCCTAAACCTTTTGAAGAAGTCCATTTGCGACATTTCCTCGTAATAATTCGGTCTTACAAAATTTCTTCTTGGATAGCCCATCTCAATAAATTCAAAAACCTCTATATCATCCTCAAAAAAATCCTCAACAAGGATCTCATCAAAACCTTCCATCCTACTGAATTGTTTATGTTGTTTGATTTTATAGGTTAAGAATTACTTAAATTTGTGAAATATGCTTTAAGGGACGGAAGTTGGTCAATTAACTAAAGTTGGTTTAATGGCTGATTTAAGGGTCATTTAAAATCGGTGCAACACGAACTGACCGTTAAGTGCAATTTAAGGGACCGTTAGCCTAACTGACCCTTAAGAAAAAGTCGGTGCAAACCGGCGTTAAAATGTTCCAATTTTATCTGCATCCCTTAACAGAAATGAACAAACTAGGGGTTATCTCAGAACCGCAATTAATTCTTCAGCCTTAAATTTTCAGTCCATTTGTTTGATTCTTGTTATTGCTGTTTTTTCGCAACTTTGACGTGATCTAGCTCAAAATGTGAGTTTTATAGGAAAAAAAAGGGCAATTTTAAGATGTGGATCAGCTTTTCAACGGCGTCGAATAGTTCGGCAGTTAAAAATATCTGATTTTTCCTTCAATAACTCCTAAGCTGCAGTAGTCAATTAATGATTTCAAAAAGATTTGAACAACTGATACCTATAACTATACCTACAGCATCAATTAAAAATAATGCAAGTAATATTTATATTTAATATCACAAGATCTTACAAAATGAATATCCAATTATAAAACATATCATATATTTCAAAATAACTTTATCACAGACAAAATTTGATTGCAAGATCCAAACTTCTTGCTTATTTCTCTAACATCTTCAAAATTTCCGAAAAAGTCTTTCCTTTCGTCTCTGGTATACAATAATATGTAAATACAAGAACTATTAGGGCATTCACTGAAAAAATCCAGAACGAAGAATGAAAACCAATGTAATCCTTCATCATTGGAAAAATCAGTGCTGTGGTAAATGCAATAGAAACGCATATAGTAGCTGTTATAGAGGAAGCCAATGATTTGGTGTCAGTGGAAAATAATTCTCCTAGTAAAGCCCAAGGTATGGAACCCAAGCCGAATTTGAAGCTCACTGTGTAGAGTATTAAACTTGATAAAGGTAATAAACTAAGAGGAGACATGTCCATGCCTTTTTCTTTCAAGTAGAAATAAATCCCAAGAACGAATAAGGAAACAAAACAACCACTGGATGAAACCATGAGAAGTAATTTCCTTCCCCATCTATCAGCTAGTAAAGATCCTAAAATAACAACAACAGTCTGGATAAATCCTACAATTATTGTTGAATGAGACGATGACAAAGTACTACCTGAAGCTATAAAAATAATTTGCATGTAAGAAAATATAACAGTAACCCCTAATCCTTGTTGAAGCATCATCAGAGTAGATGTGATAGACAATCCTCTTCTAAAAATTTTATTATTGGATAATTCACAAACTGTAGCTTCACTTTGAGAAAACTCTTTTACCGTTTCTTTCATTACTGAAAACTCTTTGAGGATAGCACAAGGATCATTCTTCCTCAACTTATTCAAGCTGATTTCAGCCTCCCTTTCTTTTCCTTTGGTCAAGTAGTAATACGGACTTTCAGGTACAAACAAACCAAAGACAACCATGAAAATAGCTAAAGGCGCCATCAAAATAAAACTCAAAGTTTTAATACTTATAAATGGACCTATAGAATAAACAAATAACAACCCAAAAGCAATGAATACACTCAGAAGACAACCTAAAAACCCTCTTATACGTGTTTCTGCTATTTCTCCAACATACATGGGGACCACTGTAAAAACACTGCCAGCCCCTAAACCTGCTATAAATCTTGCTATATAAAATTCGACAGTTTTACTGGCGAAGGCTAAGGTTAAATGAGAAAGGATCATTGGTATTGAAAACATAAGAAGTGTTCTTTTTCGACCCATCTTCTCAGAAAAAAATCCTGCTAATACTGGACCGAAAATTGAACCAAGCTGGACTAAAGATGTTATCAACGACTCCTCTGATGTGGTTATGGGTCTTCCTAAAGGATTCCTGGCGGTGTCGTTACTTCTTAAAGTAACCAGTACTGTTGAGGACCAGGCGTAAACGTTGCCATTGGCGAATGACATCAAGTTGGCTGAAAAAAAAAGGTAAGTAGAAACTGATTTGGATAACATTCTGAGGAACTAGAAACACTCTTCTTTCAATAAAGTGATTCAAATATAAAGAGGTTTCCTTCAATTTGAAGCTAATAACAGTATTCTTTGTTTTTTATTTGAGGATAACTAACTTTCGTCATAAACATGAATATACTGCTTTTTATCTTTTTATTTTTGGAATATGACACTGTGTGAAAGATGTGTCAATTTCAAACTGTAATAGTATATAACATTACTAGCAAGTACACAGTTACCTCCCTGAGCGAGTAAAACCCGTTATCTTGCATGTATAGTTTTATATTTTATTTGTTTCTCATTTGTAAAAAGGTTAGATAAATTCCAAAAAAATCTTAATAATTTGTCGCAAATGTCGTAAGCTATGGAAGCATTGCCATGAACATGTCTGTTTATTTTTCTTTACACTTGTTTTGGCGAAAGCGAAAATGAATGTACCAAAAGAAATTATTGAGGCAGCCTGCAGTGTAGCTTCAAGTTTATTACCTGCAAAATCAGCTTGTGCGGGTACAAAATTAGAAATAATAATAATCACATAATGAGAGAGAAGCGCACTTCCCGAGTCACTGGTTATACTATAACAGTAGATCCAAAAATTTATCTTTGGTAGAAAAGCTGTTTGCAAGGTGAATAAAAACAAGTTTGTAGTTATAATAGAATGTATGTAGAATGTATTCACAGATAAGAATAGTTACACAATGTTCGGCACTTGAGTTTACACTCACAGAAAGAGTTTTTAGGTGTCTATAATAACCAAGGATTTGAACTTCTTTGCTCAATCTTGGGCACTTCTGGTAATGCTAAACAATAAAGAGATCTGTCCTTATTTGTTGTTTTGGAAATCACCACAGCTCTCCTCTAATCGTCGAGGTTGACTTCGTAAAGTAAGATGCAGGCAATTTGGATAAAGCTTCTCAAACTTCCACTGATGAATTGTGCCTTGGCGATATGTAATTGCGTCACAGGTTCACAATTCACTTTCTTCTTTTACGAGAGAATTTCAACTGAGTAATTCACATACACAATGAACTAGGGTAGCTAACTGACCCGAAAACAGATTATTTTGAGAGATTTTAAGAGGAACTTGTAGTTCTGAGTGCCGTTATAGACTGGTGAAAGTAAATTGGTAAAGGAGAACTTACTTGGTAGTTAAACGAGAAGTGTACAGAGAGAATGTTCTTGAATAATCGAGAATGGTCGGACGTATCGAAAGGTAGTACAGGTAGCTAATCTTAGGGATTCCCAAAATTCCGTCCGATAGACAGGGTTCTTGGAAGTAACGGCCGCTGCCCTAAATTCCAAGAACTGTCTTTTGTTACGAGAATATCACAACACAGCTTCAAGGTACAAGCGAGAATAATACGACTTCAAAAAGTGGCAAAACCAAAATAGTGTAATTAGCATAACTGAAGATGTATTGTTGGTCTACTTGAACCAACTATCAGCTAGATTCAGCCCTAATACTTTATGGGAAAAAGGGTCTATTCTGAAAAGCTGCTTGGAAATGAAAGAAAATGCTCCTGGTCGAAGGTTTGTTTTCCTCAAAATATTTATCGAAAAATATGACGTTTAGTTGTCATTTGCAGATTTCAAAAGGTAATAGCGTTTCTGAAACGAAAAAATGAGCGTAATACGCCAAAAAAGGCCAAGGTGTTAAGTAAAGAAGAGACTGGACAATTTCTTTTACATGCTCATGATGACCAGTGGTTGCTGGCGAAAATTGTAACAATATTTGGGATTTTTGGATGGTGTCGATGTGACGAAATTCTCTCCTTAAACATGAATGATGTAGAAGATATGGGAAAATACGTTATTGTGACATTGCGACAAAAAAATTTAACAACAAGAAAATTTACCATACCCGATGATGACGGCAGCTTCAAGCCCTGCATATTATACAGAAAATATGTAAACGTCGGCCTCCTGGAACAGAAAGCCTAAGATTTTTTTTGACATACTGACATGGAAAGTGCATATCCCTTAATGCTGGCCAGCACGTTATTGGTGGTGTCCCAAAGCAGATAGCGAATTATTTAGGTTCAGAATACCCAAAGTTATATACCGGCCACTCTTTCCGCAGAACTGGAGCCACTATGGTTGCGGATTCGGGTGGAGATATTTTAGCACTAAAGCGTGCAAGAGGTTGAAAGAGCCTTGATTTTCAACATATATGGCGATAAAACAAAATTTTCTAATGTAAATAATACTACATACTAACTTGTAAACATTTTGCAAGTTAACTGTCAGTTTTACAAGTAAGTGACTTGATAAAATAAACTTTCTTGATTAATATCGTGTTTTTGGAAACTGACGTTTACAAATGAGAAACAAATAAATACTTTTTCCAGATTATCAGTTTATTCCTAATGTATTTTATCGAAATTGTCGTTTACCTTCCAGTTAATAAGTTTTTATCTATGCCTTCTTCGCGAATATTATGTTGGTTCAATGAAAACTACCTACGTCTTTTTAATAGATACAATGTTGAATTCCATTTCATGGACTCACCTGTACAAGCAGCTGCAATCATTTTAAAATTCGTATTTTCCATTTTAGCTTGTATACACGTTCGGCAACCCGTGGTTGCTTTCAACAAATTCATACGGATACGTCAGTGCTCTATCTTATGAAAGTAATCTAAAGTTTGTTTTACTAAGCCTCAAAAATTATTCCGCATTAGTTTTAATTGCATAGTTTTTCGTGCTTATATTTTTAGGAATATGCATTCGAAAAGATGTCAGAATGAAAGTAGTTCTCTCACATTCAACAATAATGCTCTACTAAACACTACACTTTGAACAAAGGCAACCGAAATAAGAAAATTTCCATATTCGTGTAGTATCAATTAAAGAATTTTGATAAGTCTATATTTGTATCGATAAGAGATGGATATTTAACTTCAACGAACATGATTATTACTGCCATGAATACAAAAGAAGTTGTTAAAGCTATTTTTACATTAAGAGTAATTCTCTATCTTCAATTCAACTTTCTAAAAGGTTTTCCAATGCGTACTTGTCAATTTTTTCCAAATAAAAAGCAAACAATTAGAAATATTTCAAAATGTTTGTTATCGGGTTGAATAACAATCTAAACATTAATGAATATAATTCAACTTCGTTCATATGTCAAAACCGTACTAAACGTAATTTTTTTATGGATGAAGTTGTGTTTCGGGAAGCATATGTGGACCTTCGTTAAATTACACCTTAAGCTCCGCCCATTTGCCATCTTTTTGATGAATTCGAATCAAGTTATAAGATTTTAACGGCAAACAACAATAACTGAAGATATTCAATCTTATACATTCGTATGATCACAAAGTTTTTTCATTTTCATTTGAAAATAATACGTGTTCGGGGAGATTGATTAACTCCTCTACGTTAGTCCGCCATATTGGGAAGCGTTCATTTCACAAAGGTGTGAAGTCCCTATTGGAAAGCCCTTCGAATACTATATAATTTGGGAAATTCATTAAAATTTAATCATAATGCCATTATGATGTGTTATCTTTTCATGCATATTCGGTTAAACTAAAGCAAAACTGTGAATTTGGAAATGATTGTTCATTTCAGATTTTCGAGAGATATCTGAATACTAACAGCCCGTTTTTCGTGTCCGACAGTCCTCAAATAAACGTAGAGAGATGTCAAAGATAATGTCAAATACTTGATTTGTTGGTAGTAAAATCAACATTTATTCTATGACCTTCCATTAACGCCATCTATGTAGCATTCTTGTAATGTCTATTTGGGAACCACGCTATGCGTTCCTCCATTTTAGAATAAAATAGTTAGTCTTAAGCTGAACCTCAACGAGTGTGTTTCATTCCCTTATAAGTTCGACATAGTAATTCTTCCACTTAAAAAAAACATCGGGTTATGGGCCCAGATACCTCTTTTATTCAGTAAAGAATAAAAAAAAGACAATTATTGTTCGTGCTTTAGAACAAGGGAAAGTGAGAAACAGTGAACATTCGGAAAATTGTTGGTTGAAGACTGTGTAGTGTAAATTCAAAATGGCCGCTAACCACATCAACTACACCATTCCCAGATTACTCGGTCGCGAAAATTACGCGGAGTGGTGTTTCGCTATTGAAAACTTCTTTGTTCTGGAAGGACTTACTGAATGTTTATCCGGCAAACAAACGGACACAGTGATGGTGGCTAAAGCAAAAGCGAAGTTGATCTTGACTCTAGACCCGTCTATCTACCCTATCTACTAAGTAAGGCATCGTTCCATTTCGATTATATCATATTTTTGTGACTCGGTGGAGTTTTCATAAAAATATTCAATTTTGTTACAGGGACTTATCTCCAGCTTTACTGATGGCCAGAACTGTGTACAAATTAGCTAGTCCAAAATTAATGAAATATGGTCATCTAGTTTTACCATCTAAGCAACAAAATTTTGGTCCGACATATTTTTGTAAACTGAAAAGAATAAAATGAGCTAAATATGGAGTTGTTTTATTTGTTCGAAAATTGAAATATCAGTTAAAAAATGTTTGGGTTGTTGGAAAATTAAAATTGTTGTAAATGGCTACTAAAAAGTTTCGCCCGAGCAGGGACTTGAACCCTGGACCCTTGGATTAAAAGTCCAATGCTCTACCGACTGAGCTACCCGGGCTCGATAACTATATTACTATTTTATGTCTAATAATATTAAATATTTCAATCAAAACAAGTGGAACAAGCTATCTTAGTTAATTTCTCAGAAATCTTGACAATTTTTATTCCATTAATTTAGAGAATCCTCTAATGCAATTTTTGTATTTAAAATTCTCTTTTTCTAACTGTTTTTATATTGTTGACCTTTCACTTTTTTATATTGTATAGATGACCTTCATAATTTAAAATTTATATTAGTTTTCGACCGTTTTGAACTTTTATTGGTTGAATTTTATTCCTTCCTTGTCACTTATGTTGTTTTACACTTTTTCGCTTGATGTTTGTACTTTGTCTTTCATTGTAGAGCTTTTTACGTTATCTTCATGAATTTAATTGATTTCAGCTTCACTTTTGTGATTTATACTCCTGAAGATTCGCTGAAATAGCTCCTAAACATGTAGTACTAAATAAAATCACGCTGGAATAGTGTAGTACTGTCCATTTCTAAACACAAAATGTTTGTATACTTACCAACAAAGCAGGATGACAATGATCTCAATCAAACACATATTTCTTAGCAAAAATTTATATTTAAAATTATCACATAAAATTTATAAAAATATGTACATATCCATTCAACGTATTACAAAATATACAATAATCTTTTATAAAATATTCACAAAATATATGTATAGTTTCCGATTTGATTCTCCAATATAATTAAAGTTTCACATCGAAATGCAAATTTAATAAAACATTTTGACATTCATTGTTGCTCACTTGAAGATGAAAATGCTGTTTGATTAATTTTTTGTGTGCATTCTTCAAAAAGTTTGGCTCAATAATATTTTTTTTCGACATACACATCCATTCCTGCTTTAAATATTTCTTATTGAAATGAAATTGTGTTTTTAGACCATTAATTACAAATAGTTGGCATCAGAGTAACTTCAGATCACTGAAAATGTATATTTTTCTATGGTTTTTTCAAATAACATAGAATGTGAAGATATAATAAAAACATAGAATAGAATTGATACCCTAGTATTACAAAAGATGTGTTATTATAGTTTAGTACGTTTTAAATGTAAATACCCAACAAAGTAACAATAAAAATTTATAGGCAGTCAAGATATCTATATCGTTCTCTGTAACAAAAATTCTTGCTAATCAATAGAATGAATTCGTAATTGGACTCAAAGATCTATGGATTAGTGAAGTCGATGAATCTGAAAAAAAAATATTTCTATGAATGATACCACATACACTTATTCGATTCACTGTTCAAGAAATTCTTTCATTTTGAATACACACCTATTATGTATTTCATCCATTCCACCTCCAGTCTTCATTTATCCATTTCAGTAAGTATCAATTAAATAAAATTGCAAAATTACCACTTTCCTTCATTACACTTACTTTGATCCATTTGAAGAGACGATTCTAATATCCATTGTTTTACAGATAATTGTTTACAGAATGAAGAATAATCCTCAATTTTGTTAATTCAAAACTGATTTTTTTTGCAGGTCCTCAAACGCTACAGATATTTGTTTCCCATTAAATTCCAAGAAAATGGTGAAAACATGTTTCAATCTTTCATTTAGTAGATATTCAAGGATTCTTATATGTGGTTAAACTAAGGTTATTTACATTACATTGAAATTAAAAAAACCCCGAATGTCTCATCTTATGTGGGTAAGCTACAAATTTTTTCCATCTAATTCAGTTTTTATTATTATCCATCGTCCATCCATTATTTACTGAACTCTTCCTGGGTATTTTAAGTTTTCGTACCGGAAGTTGCATCTTCAACATGAGCACCGATGATTTGACAACATAACCTCGAATTACGAGGTGTTAGAGATCATATCTGAGGCAATAACGAGAAATTTTTGAGAAGAATCATTATAAACAGCATTTCCTAATTGCACTCTGCCAAAAAATGAGCAATTTCCATAAAAGAAAAGGTCCAGTTCGTCATGGACGCTATAAACCAATTTCATGAGAGAGAAATATGCACAGCCAAAATTAACGAGGAAGCAGGTCATTGCCACTATTTGAAATTATTATTTCCTTGACACATGCTGTCGATAGTATTATTGGCCAATCTTGTCAAGCTATCCGTCATATTTTGATCACCTCCCACTTGTATATCGGTAAGTGACAGATTTGTGTTGAGTGTTTCAGATAAATTGGCGACATCTAGCGCCGCTTCGTATGAACCCAATTCGCCAGAGTTTAAGGTTATCTGTCTCAGTTCTGTATTGTGTGAATCGAGGTCTAAAGGCTTTTTAATCCATTGTTATCCATGACATTTGACGCGTTTGGTTGAGCTGGAGTTGGTGGTGTTGCAGGTAGTATATTCGTTATGTCCATGGCTGTACCTTGTTGCCAGGGGAATGACGAATCTGGAAATAAGATATGGATATCAGACATATGAAATAGTTAATTGCGTTCCAAGTAGAGAAACAACTACAACTCTACTTCAATATTTTTAATAAAATCCAAAACATGCTCACCTCTAGGTTCCATCTTAATGTTGAGAAACGGAGAGTTACCTGAAATAAAAAAAAAATTAATTACAGTCATATAAAAGTTTTGTATGTTTTATTGTATAAATTCCTTGAAATTAGGATGTACAGTATAAAGTAGGTTATATTCCAAGTACTTTGAATTGACAAGGATGCAGTGAAATCCACACGACCGTAAATATGTGCCTAAAGTATGGAACTCGTAATGGATTAAATAAACGGATACATTGTACGTCTGTCTGGATGATGGATGAGATTCGAACTTTTCGTACCAGGAGACTCCTGACGTTTTCAAACTATGCTCTGCCGTATCGATTCCGGCTCTTAATGACGAACCCGCGTCTTATCCCTGGATATAACACGTTGAAAAAGGACTCACCCTCTTCGTCGAACCGTTGTTAAAGCTCTGAACATATTCTTAAGCGAGTTTCTTTGTGATCTGACGAAACATGAAGTAACATACCGTGCAGTCATCCTCTGGTATATTTCACACGGTTTAACATTTTCTGCGAGCGAAAAACGAATCACGCCGTGCGGTTCGTCATATTTAATTTTATCCAATGGAAGTACAAAAGGTGCCGCTACTTGAAATAGCTCACTTTTTCCGTTTACTTATCGAAGGATTCTTGTACTTTGTTTATAATTTTAATCGAATTAAAGAGAATATATCTTATATTGATTGAATTTTGACGAAAAATATTGTTTTATTAGCTAGGATTTCTCGAGCGATGTTTCATTTCAACTTGAAACTTACCGCCTTGGATTAGTTCCTGAGGTAAATTCAAGAAACTATCAATTCTTGTCCTCTTCCTTTTTCTGTCCTTGTCTTTGACTGGTAAATACTCAAAAGGAATAGATTCGCTAGTAGCACCGTCAGATGGTCTCTTGAGCTGAATGTACACTTTTACAGGCTCCGTGATATCGATATTATAATATTTGGGAGGCTTGAAACATATCGCCAACTGTTTATGGGCCTGGGCAGGTTGAAACTGGCCATAATCTTCCCAAACCCGTTCTGTTCTTCGAAAAACCGGATTTGTATATCCTCCTTTGTGATCTGAAATACGACAGAAATGTCATTCGTAGGGATAACGACAGCGACGCCATCTATTTTGACAGGTGATAGACGCTTTATTTTATATAACTATTTCGTACCTTTTCACATAGCAGGATAATTTCTAAAGAGTCTACATCTGCCGGACATACACAATGAGACAATTTGACGATGACCAGATCTGACGCTGTCTTTTTATCATAAACAGGTTCGCTCACCACCGGTTGTAAAGGGGTAGTGAATTTGCCTTTTTTCTCTCCTTCCAAAAAAACTTGGAAACACAATCTTACAGAGTTAAGATCTATCGAAGTTGGCTGGTTTCTGTGACTGAATCCGGCTGAAAAAAACAAGGGTTATGTTTATTTCAGGAATTCGTGATCATGTTAAGCTCCGCCCATCCGCCATGTTCATGCTGAAACAATTCACGAGATTTTCAAGAAAAAAAACCAATAATTAGAAGTAATTCACAGAAATACACGCGATAAACGAGAATTTAATACCAAACCAAAAACATGAGCAATTAATGGTGAGATCTGTTCAGAAAGTATCACATGTTTTGAATTTTCGCGGGCTATCTGTAATTGACTTTAGATTTTTTTAATTCGGGATAAAATATTATATGTCATGCTTCAAAATGAAATTTCATGCAGTATATAAAGAATAAAAGCATACTTCTGAAAGGGTCCACTCTTATTTCTTCTCTAAGTCTCAGAGCTGCTTCTATCTTCTTCTTTTTAACGCATTGTATACCCAAGTTGCCGAACTGTATAGACATAGTTTCAGTTGGTATTTCTAAAGTACAAACCCCTCGTTTGCATCCTTCTCTTCCAACTAAATTGTGTGGGTGAGGCCTGAAATATCAATCGTTTTAGGTACAAATAAAAAATACCTTTAGAATAGCATATCATAGCAGAAAAATCATTATTAGTATTTTTGCCTATTCTTAGTCTTCAGTTAATATTCTGACAAGTGACAGATCGTCGACGGCAGGGCCCCCGTAAGGGCTACTGGCGCCTGTGTGCAAAACAAGATTTTGGCGCCCCTTACGGCATTTCGGAATATCTTCTTTATGGTAGGTAGGTACTTGAAATAAAGCAAATAACTGAACTTTAAAAGTCATTTATTTGTAGACTAAACTATGAAAATGAAATAATAATAATAAATTCTTGTTCACACCTGAAGTTAGTTCAGAATCGTGAGTAGAATCGATTCCACTAATAAAAAATAGGGGTTAAATTTGAATCAAAATAATATTCGTAATTCTTTCACAATAAAAATAGGTTGAGGTATCTGAGGTTTTGCGCTTTTTCACTAACACGTATATAAGTACTCTTTTCTACTTATACTAAAATATTTTAAAAATATGCGGATACTTCTAATAACAAATACCTAGGTAACTTCGTTACCATGTGAACACTTACCATTTTATGTTGTATCGTTGAAATTGCAGTCACAAGGTATTCAGCATTTAATTTTTTATAAAAATAATGGTTAACAAAAATTTGTATTATACAACAAAACACTTGACAAAATATATATACACTTGTTGCCCGGTCCAGTAAACTAACAAGTTTGAAACTCCTCTGGTGTTGCATCCTTTATAGCTCCCGGCATTATTCATGTCTGAACAGGAAAAATCAAGAAACTACCGCCTGACATGCTCTTGCAAGTATCCGCCCGCTTTGCCGTGCATCCCGCAAAACGGTATTATTTTATATCTAGGGTTATAGTACGCAAAACGTAAAAAGAAAGCTGGAAGAAAGTGTCTCGCACGAAAGTTATGTGCTAATTATTTTATTTTGAACTAGGCTTTCTCTCGCGAGTCGTGGCTTCGTACCTACATATTTTTAGCGAATTTTCCCTAATGGACTTAGTCGCACTTGTCCGTCCGTCCGCCTGTCAGTCAAACTAGTCCTACAGTTCTTAACTGATTTTAATCGGATCTTTTGCATTCGATAGGGTATGGTCTAGGGATGCCGAGAACGAAAGGATGTTAAATCAGGGCCCCCCTAGGAGGAGTAGCGAGGGGACTCTTTTTTATTTCTCAACCCAATTTGAACGGACTTTTTTGTATTTAATAGAGTATAGTCTAAGGATCACAAACACTCCTGTGAGCCTACTTTTTGAAAATTCGCTCAAGTCAGTTATGGTCACATAATGACTTTTAGTCACTTGTTTATTATATGTATTGACTATTTTTGTTTTTTTGGGCCCTTGGTTTTGGCGTCCCTAAAGGATGGCGCCCGTGTGCATTGCACACTTTGCACATATGGTAGCGGGGGCCCTGGTCGACGGAATTGCACAGAATTATTTGTGGAATTCAAGGTTAATTAACTGTCAATTTTGAAAGGCGGCCATCTTGACCGTGAATGGTTACGTTATCCCTCAATTAATCTTACTTCCACAGATCCTAACTGAGGAATCATTCGAAGTTCATGGCATAGAATAGTGAGCGGTTGGTGTCCAATATGCTCCCTCCTGTCAATTCTATACTCTATGCTTGCATCAATTTTAAATGCATTTGAGTTGATTTTCAGATATATATGGTTTTCAAACAGTTAACGAATGCTATCCAGATCGCACCCATGAACCATAGAGTCAAAGTCATAAAGTTATATTTCCGCATATTCAAACATTCAATAAGAAATCACCTATATGGTTGATCTTTAGTAACACATGACACCACCACAACAGCTCTCCCTTGATACCCTACAACTTGTATGGCTGGATATGTCTTTTTGTCCGGAGTGCTTGATATCCCTGGTATGGAACCCGCCGATCTACCTTCGCACAGATACCGGAAACGAAGGGCTTTAGATGCTGGTTGCTCTATGATCTTCACGTAAGCATCTTTTTTGCTCCTGGAATTCGTTTCCAGCGTTTGTATTGATGTAGGTTGGAGGATTTCACAACCAAGGGAGAGCACATCAGCTCTCCCTTGATACCCTACAACTTGTATGGCTGGATATGTCTTTTTGTCCGGAGTGCTTGATATCCCTGGTATGGAACCCGCCGATCCACCTTCTCACAGATACCGGAAACGAAGGGCTTTAGGTGCTGGTTGCTCTATGATCTTCACGTAAGCATCTTTTTTGCTCCTGGAATTCGTTTCCAGCGTTTGTATTGATGTAGGTTGGAGGATTTCACAACCAAGGGAGAGCACATCAGCTCTCCCTTGATACTCTACAACTTGTATGGCTGGATATGTCTTTTTGTCCGGAGTGCTTGATATCCCTGGTATGGAACCCGCCGATCCACCTTCTCACAGATACCGGAAACGAAGGGCTTTAGGTGCTGGTTGCTCTATGATCTTCACGTAAGCATCATTTTTGCTCCTGGAATTCGTTTCCAGCGTTTGTATTGATGTAGGTTGGAGGATTTCACAACCAAGGGAGAGCACAACAGCTCTCCCTTGATACCATACAACTTGTATGGCTGGATATGTCTTTTTGTCCGGTGTGCTTGATATCCCTGGTATGGAACCCGCCGATCTACCTTCTCACAGATACCGGAAAGGAAGGGCTTTAGGTGCTGGTTGCTCCATGATCTTCACGTAAGCATCTTTTTTGCTCCTGGAATTCGTTTCCAGCGTTTGTATTGATGTAGGTTGGAGGATTTCACAACCGCCGTTAAACATTCTGGATTTCATCCTCGTCAGATGAGAAGGGGGTGAGCCTGGAAAGATTCAAAGATTAGAGTTGAGAACAACAGTAAGAAAAAAGTAAAATGGTGCTTATCAACCATTGAGAATTATAGAGTACAGAATTAAATAGTCATTCTATATCCTGTACAAACAGAAGAGCGATTTCTATAGACACTAAATAATAGTATTTGCCATTCAAGCTTATGACTATCGGCACCCTTTTTTTGTTGTCGCACAAAAATTTTTTCATACAAGATTTAGATTGATTACCTGGTGTGTTTGCTTTCTCTAGATTAATATTTGCAGTTTCAAAGCTAGATCCTTCTTCTATATTGCTTGTTATAGGTTTCGATGACCTGGATGTAGTTGGCGTAGTCTGAATATCAAATGTGCCTATTCGAGATGTACCTAGAAAGGTTTAATTTTTAAATGTTTTATCCCCTATGGACACCAAATAAGTGTATTTCCCATTCAATTGTTGAATAATTTTCACTCACCAGGAATATTCAGTGTTGGAACAGCATTACGAAATAAATTATGCGATCACTTAGAAACATATGCCTCTTCAAAGTGGCTATGACACACTCTTTTCTTCTTGTACACCGCCATTGGATTCATTTCCATGATATCCTTATCATTGATTGCATTGATCCACATATTAAAACGATCTAGGTCCTTCTCTGGATTAGGAAAGCAATGCCTTATTTTACTACCACTGTTGCAGTTGGGCACAGCACATTTATTATGACAAACCTTGTTAAACGAAGGGTAAAACTATTATAACAAACTATAAAAAATCTTAAAATATTAATCACCTAAACAACTACTCTTAACAATCTTAAAATCTCAACATGAAAGATGGAAAGGATAACCTCTCATTATTTTCTGCTTAAATAACCTCAGATTTCAATTCCATAGAATAAAAAGAAATTTGCATTCTTTCAGATTGAAAGTGTCAATTATTGTGCTCTGTGCTCAACAAATTCATGATATAGCGACATCTTAAGTCTCGTATCGGTACCAAAATAATTTTCAAGGTCAGCAACCTGCGTGAAACGTCTATAGATTACTGGTCTGTGGATTTGACAACATAACCTCGAATTACGAGGTGTTTGAGATCATATCTGAGGCAATAACGAGAAATTTTTGAGAAGAATCATTATAAACAGCATTTCCTAATTGCACTCTGCCAAAAAATGAGCAATTTCCATAAAAGAAAAGGTCCAGTTCGTCATGGACGCTATAAACCAATTTCATGAGAGAAAAATATGCACAGCCAAAATTAACGAGGAAGCAGGTCATTGCCACTATTTGAAATTATTATTTCCTTGACACATGCTGTCGATAGTATTATTGGCCAATCTTGTCAAGCTATCCGTCATATTTTGATCACCTCCCACTTGTATATCGGTAAGTGACAGATTTGTGTTGAGTGTTTCAGATAAATTGGCGACATCTAGCGCCGCTTCGTATGAACCCAATTCGCCAGAGTTTAAGGTTATCTGTCTCAGTTCTGTATTGTGTGAATCGAGGTCTAAAAGGCTTTTTAATCCATTGTTATCCATGACATTTGACGCGTTTGGTTGAGCTGGAGTTGGTGGTGTTGCAGGTAGTATATTCGTTATGTCCATGGCTGTACCTTGTTGCCAGGGGAATGACGAATCTGGAAATAAGATATGGATATCAGACATATGAAATAGTTATTTGCATTCCAAGTAGAGAAACAACTACAACACTACTTCAATATTTTTAATAGAATCCAAAACATGCTCACCTCTAGGTTCCATCTTAATGTTGAGAAACGGAGAGTTACCTGAAATAAAAAAAAATTAATTACAGTCATATAAAAGTTTTGTATGTTTTATTGTATAAATTCCTTGAAATTAGGATGTACAGTATAAAATAGGTTATATTCCAAGTACTTTGAATTGACAAGGATGCAGTGAAATCCACACGACCGTAAATATGTGCCTAAAGTATGGAACTCGTAATGGATTAAATAAACGGATACATTGTACGTCTGTCTGGATGATGGATGAGATTCGAACTTTTCGTACCAGGAGACTCCTGACGTTTTCAAACTATGCTCTGCCGTATCGATTCCGGCTCTTAATGACGAACCCGCGTCTTATCCCTGGATATAACACGTTGAAAAAGGACTCACCCTCTTCGTCGAACCGTTGTTGAAGCTCTGAACATATTCTTAAGCGAGTTTCTTGGTGATCTGACGAAACATGAAGTAACATACCGTGCAGTCATCCTCTGGTATATTTCACACGGTTAAACATTTTCTGCGAGCGAAAAACGAATCACGCCGTGCGGTTCGTCATATTTAATTTTATCCAGTGGAAGTACAAAAGGTGCCGCTACTTGAAATAGCTCACTTTTTCCGTTTACTTATCGAAGGATTCTTGTACTTCGTTTATAATTTTAATCGAATTAAAGAGAATATATCTTATATTGATTGAATTTTGACGAAAAATATTGTTTTATTAGCTAGCATTTCTCGAGCGATGTTTCATTTCAACTTGAAACTTACCGCCTTGGATTAGTTCCTGAGGTAAATTCAAGAAACTATCAATTCTTGTCCTCTTCCTTTTTCTGTCCTTGTCTTTGACTGGTAAATACTCAAAAGGAATAGATTCGCTAGTAGCACCGTCAGATGGTCTCTTGAGCTGAATGTACACTTTTACGGGCTCCGTGATATCGATATTATAATATCTGGGAGGCTTGAAACATATCGCCAACTGTTTATGGACCTGGGCAGGTTGAAACTGGCCATAATCTTCCCAAACTAGTAACCCGTTCTGTTCTTCGAAAAACCGGATTTGAATATCCTCCTTTGTGATCTGAAATACGACAGAAATGTCATTCGTAGGGATAACGACAGCGACGCCATCTATTTTGACAGGTGATAGACGCTTTATTTTATTTAACTATTTCGTACCTTTTCACATAGCAGGATAATTTCTAAAGAGTCTACATCTGCCGGACATACACAATGAGACAATTTGACGATGACCAGATCTGACGCTGTCTTTTTATCATAAACAGGTTCGCTCACCACCGGTTGTAAAGGGGTAGTGAATTTGCCTTTTTTCTCTCCTTCCAAAAAAACTTGGAAACACAATCTTACAGAGCTAAGATCTATCGAAGTTGGCTGGTTTCTGTGACTGAATCCGGCTGAAAAAAACAAGGGTTATGTTTATTTCAGGAATTCGTGATCATGTTAAGCTCCGCCCATCCGTCATGTTCATGCTGAAACAATTCACGAGATTATCAAGAAAAAAAAAACCAATAATTAGAAGTAATTCACAGAAATACACGGGATAAACGAGAATTTAATACCTAACCAAAAACATGAGCAATTAATGGTGATATCTGTTCAGAAAGTATCACATGTTTTGAATTTTCGCGGGCTATCTGTAATTGACTTTAGATTTTTTTAATTCGGGATAAAATATTATATGTCATGCTTCAAAATGAAATTTCATGCAGTATATAAAGAATAAAAGCATACTTCTGAAAGGGTCCACTCTTATTTCTTCTCTAAGTCTCAGAACTGCTTCTATCTCCTTCTTTTTAACGCATTGTATACCCAAGTTGCCGAACTGTATAGACATAGTTTCTGTTGGTATTTCTAAAGTACAAACCCCTCGTTTGCATCCTTCTCTTCCAACTAAATTGTGTGGGTGAGGCCTGAAATATCAATCGTTTTAGGTACAAATAAAAAGTACCTTCAGAATAGCATATCATAGCAGAAAAATCATTATTAGTATTTTTGCCTATTCTTAGCCTTCAGTTAATATTCTGACAAGTGACAGATCGTCGACGGAATTGCACAGAATTATTTGTGGAATTCAAGGTTAATTGACTGTCAATTTTGAAAGGCGGCCATCTTGACCGTGAATGGTTACGTTATCCCTCAATTAATCTTATTTCCACAGATCCTAACTGAGGAATCATTCGAAGTTCATGGCATAGAATAGTGAGCGGTTGGTGTCCAATATGCTCCCTCCTGTCAATTCTATACTCTATGCTTGCATGAATTTTAAATGCATTTGAGTTGATTTTCAGATATATATGGTTTTCAAACAGTTTAACGAATGCTATCCAGATCGCACCCATGAAACATAGAGTCAAAGTCATAAAGTTATATTTCCGCATATTCAAACATTCAATAAGAAATCACCTATATGGTTGATCTTTAGTAACACATGACACCACCACAACAGCTCTCCCTTGATACCCTACAACTTGTATGGCTGGATATGTCTTTTTGTCCGGAGTGCTTGATATCCCTGGTATGGAACCCGCCGATCTACCTTCGCACAGATACCGGAAACGAAGGGCTTTAGGTGCTGGTTGCTCTATGATCTTCACGTAAGCATCTTTTTTGCTCCTGGAATTCGTTTCCAGCGTTTGTATTGATGTAGGTTGGAGGATTTCACAACCGCCGTTAAACATTCTGGATTTCATCGACGTCAGATGAGAAGGGGGTGAGCCTGGAAAGATTCAAAGATTAGAGTTGAGAACAACAGTAAGAAAAAAGTAAAATGGTGCTTATCAACCATCGAGAATTATAGAGTACAGAATTAAATAGTCATTCTATATCCTGTACAAACAGAAGAGCGTTTTCTATAGACCATGATGGACCATAGATGCAATGGAATTCTATAGCCATAGAGGATTTTTTCAACATAGCGAACGCAAACCGCTCTCGATTCTATTCTATGAACTTCGAGTGACTTATCGGTTGGAAATTTCAGCCAACTTTCCGTTAAAATCTCTGTGAAGAGTGTCATGTCTTATGATTGGCGTTGCCAAAAGTCCAAACACTATATACAGGGTGAGTCTTTGACCATTGCGTAAATTTCAACCATAGATTCTTGACGTCAGAAGAAACATTTTCTTTCTGTAACATTTCATAAAAAATAGCATTTTCACCCTTAATATTCAAACGAAAATATCAATTGAAATGGTCTCTTGTAGAAGGTTTTTGATAACAGTCTTGCATATTTTGGTATCAATAGATTTATTCCATTTCTTGTGGATTTCTCTTCACTACTGTAAAGATTGGTTAAATTGCATGAAAAACAAATATCACTTGAACTAAAGGTCCGTATCTTATTCTTTTTTGCAGATAAAATCATTCATCATCGTTTTTACTAAATTGCACCATTTTTGAGATATTTGAGGTGTAAAGGATTTAAATCGATATAATCATCTGATGAAACATAAGAGAGTGAATCATTTCTTAGAGGAAAAATAATGTATTTAAACAATTCAGATTCAATAGTGGATGCAGTAGAAGGTAATTTTCATTCGAACTAAACTGGACTACAGATGGGTATTTGCCCAATGTGAAAACTTAAAATGCTTATAACTTTTTCAAGCAGCTGAATATGTGTAGCAGTGAAAGTGTAGAGTATATTTCTTTACCTAGATATATTATTGCGGCACATTACTGCCGTGAGACCACGATTCATGGAGGTACTTTAATTTTTGTTAAAAATGACATAGAATTAAAAAAACTGCAATTTTCAGGTATTTGCTCTGACATTCATTGTGAGTGCTGTGCTGTTAAAATAAGATTTCATGATTTGAATGTAAATATATTGTGCGTTTATAGATCTCCTTCCGGAAACTATGACATTTTTTTGAAAGAATTATCTATTATATTAGAACGCAGCTTCCGCAAAAACGACTTGATATTTGTCTGTGGCGATTTGAACGTCAATTATCTGGATCTCAATTGTGGCAAAAACGATTACTTGATGATATTATGTTGTGTTTTGATCTCAAAATAACTTCTTCCGAGCCTACCAGGATATTCACAAATAAAAATAATCATACATCAATTTCCAAACTTGACTACATTCTAACGAATGTCAAACCCGATAGCTATAACTGTCGGGTTTTTGAGCCTCATTTAGGGGATCATAAGGCAATGTTACTTTGTTATGTGGTTACTAAAACCCCACAGGACAAAAAAATGGAAAAACATAAACTCATTAGGGACTGCTCTGAACAAAATCTATTTCATCTAAATAAGGTCATCTCAGAAAGCGATTTCTCTAGCATTTATACTGCATCTTCTGTCGATTGTGGTTTTTACCACTTACTACAAACTATACAGTGCTCAATAGAGGACTGCTGCCCACTACGAAAAGTTTCGGTTAATAATAAAAATTGTGGATGGGTGACTGAAAAAGTTCGACAAGAAAGCCGTGCTTTGAAAAACTTATTTTGGCTGAGCAAGTCCACAAACTCGAATTATTTGTTAGAATTATATAAAAGCAAGAAAAAAGACTACAGACTACTTTTAACTAACACCAAACTTGAGTTTAACCGAAATATTCTATGTCGTTCCGTAAATATGAATAAAACTGTATGGAATATTGTGAACGAGGCGACCGGGAGAAAAGCTAGGCCTAAATTTCCCCATCACTGCTAATAGGTGATGCTTTTTGCTCCGATACCAATAAAATTGTAAATGCGTTTGGTGAATATTTTTCTACTGTTAGTACAAAATGTATCCAGCAACATTATGGGACCACATTTTCAAATATTTGTACATCGTCTAGGATTAATTGCAACACCTTTTTTTTTCCATCCTGTGACTCATATGGAGGTATTTCAAGCAATCACAAGTTTAAAAATAATAAGAGTACTGGTGCTGATTCGGTTTCCGCTAGAATGCTGAAATCATTTGCTCAACCAATCATTGAACATCTGGTTTACCTTATTAACCTTTCAATTACCAACGGCGTATTTCCATCTTGTCTGAAGTTGTCTACTGTGGTTCCGGTATTTAAGAAAGATGATCCTACTATTATTAGTAATTATAGACCAATTTGTTTGCTTAGTGTTTTTTAAAATATAATAGAAAGGATAGTATTTGACCGAATGCTGGATTTCTTGGGTGGGTTCGGTTTGTTGAGTCGTGCTCAGCATGGTTTTCGGACGGGGCGTTCAGCACAGACTGCTGCCGTGTCTTTCATTGAACATGTTTATGCGTGTTTAGATGCTGGTCTATGGGTGTGCGGTCTCTTCTTTGATCTTTCGCGTGCATTCGATTGCTTAAACTTCGAGAACATACACAAAAAGCTGTTTAGTTTGGGATTTCGAGGAGTTTTTCTCCAGTGGATCAATAGTTTTTTAACGGACAGGTATTTATGTGTCAAATTAGCTGAATACATTTCTGATACATTCAGTGTCCTCTTGGGTGTTCCACAGGGGTCCGTGTTGGGTCCACTAATTTTCTTACTTTTCATCAATGACATGCCGGAACATGTGATTGCTGAGTGGATCACAATGTATGCCGATGATACGTCATTTGTAATTTCGGCCACAACACTTGAAGAACTCGTAAATAAGTGCAAAAATCTAATAAAAAGTTTCACGAAATGGTGCAAGGATAACTCTGTTATTGTCAATGTTGATAAGACTGAGTGGGTCATTTTCAGCCTCAGGGCTAGAAATGAGACTATAACGCTGAAGCATGACGATGTAATTGTCAGGTCAAAATCAGGCATCAAGTTTCTTGGCTTGATGGTGGACGACCAATTGAGGTGGTGTGATCACATCCAATATTTGAGCACTAAACTGAACAAGGCTTATTATGCTATGAGCAGGATAAGGGAATCTCTGCCCATGGAGTCATTAATCACCGTGTGTTGTGAACTGGGTTACTCCCTTATTTTCATTTATTCGTCAGTTTAAATTTCGGGTTTATTATTTATACACATGCGAAATGCTTTTCTTTTTGTGGACCGAACAGGTGTTTCGATACGCAAGGCCAGGGAAGAAGTAGTATGCTTCGAGATTTTGAGTACGCACGTATACATATACAGCTATCGACGGCTTAACCATTACAAATTTTCGAGAAATCATTTTCTTTTCGTTAATCGCTCAACGAAATTGGATGTGGATTTTAGCAGTGTATGGTGAGAGCGCTCTCAAGGATTACGACACCACAAGCTGGGTAAGTCCATAAGATAAGAGGGTATTTCGCTGTTTTACTGTTGAAAATCTTTTTTGTTAATTATAATATATTTACGGTCCTTCGAGAAAGTCTGTTCACGACATTTTGGCCCTATCGAGCCGGTTTGTATCAGTTTCAATAATTTTAAATAATTTTCAGAAATACTGTATTCTTTTAAAGGCGGCCATTTTGAACGTTGCTGTCATTTCCCCTTTTGAAAATACACGTTCTTCATTTCAATTATAGCGCATGAATTGTCATCCAAGAGAAAGCGTGCGCAATTTTATTTGTATATTCGGTCTTTCAGATCATATATCTCTGTCTCATTTGCGTTTCGTTAATCAAGGAATCATCGGCTCTTCACTCGTGAACCATAATTGACATTCGCCTGCTTTGTTTACGTTATTGAAAATAATAAACAATGCTCATCTAATTCGATTACTGACTTAAACAATGTTTCATCTGAAATTAGAATAATCATTTCACTTCAATTACTATTCACTTACTTTTCTATGCGTATTTTGTGAAGATTTTCATTATATTAGTAATTGTGGAACTCATATTGACATTTAGAAATCTCAACGTTCTTCATTTGTTCTTCAATACTGTTTGTATTAACTAATTACACATTTTCATCGATTAGTGATTCATTGATTTGTATAGTTGCTGGTTCTAATGTCGGAAATAAGGAAATTAGTTCTGAAACGAAAAACACCTTTTAATCGATTGAAAGAAATTTATGAGTATGGTGTTGGTTCTTCGAATGATCAATTTTATGAACAGAATTTTTTTGCTAGGACAGAATTTGTGGAGACAATATATGAAGAATTTCAAGAATTTCACAATCTTATAGTTTCTTTAATTGAAGACGATGCAAGGTTTGATGAGGAAGATGGGATAAGAATTCTGGCAGATCAATATGTGTACGGAATTAGAAGTAAAAAATTGGAGTTATCTTCCATTGCCGTGAAATCCAATAGCAACAACCTCAATGACATATCAAATTCGGGCAATGGCTTGAAAGCAAACTTGCCCAAAATTAATTTACCTATTTTTGAGGGTAACCTAAAATTGTGGCCTTCATTTTCGATTTGTTTAATAGCATCATTCATAATAATTCAAGTTTGAGCAAGATTGAAAAATTCCATTATTTGTTAACATCTTTGAGAAACGAACCTTTCAATTTACTAAAAGCTATTCCAATGGTTGAGGACAATTATGAAATAGCGTATGATGCACTCACTAGTAGATATCAGAATAGACGTTTTTAGCTACAACCTATTTCAATGAAATTTATATGGCCCAACTTTTACAGAAACCTTCTTCTAAGGAGTTGAGGCATTTATTAGACATATTTTCGGAAAATCTTGCTGCACTCAATGTTTTGAAATTCGATACTGATTCATGGGATTTCGTAATGTTCAATATTTTGTTACAAAAATTAGACGCTAAAACTAGAACAGAATTTGAGCTTGAGCATAGCACAATGGATATGCCTACATATAAAACTCTCACAACATTTCTTACTAATCATTGTAAGGCTTTGGAATCTGTACAATGCATGATACCATCGACATCATCATTTATTTCGAAACATAAAGGTACAACCCCTCAGGTTACCACTTCGGATAGAAATACAGGTCCTCTCTTCAAGAAGTCTTCAACAACTTCAGCCTATTTAACGTCTTCTGTCGATCAACAAAAATGTATAGTTTGCTCAGCTTCACACGCTTTACATAGGTGCCACATCTTTCTGGCCAAAACTCCATCTGACAGATTTGCTTTTGTGAAACGTAATAAACTTTGTGTTAATTGCTTGCGTGGGTCACATCATGTAGGAAATTGTCCATCATCAATTACTTGTAAAATATGTGGGTATCGGCATCATACAACTCTACATTTAAATATTCGTAAACCTGATGCATCTAAGAAAACTGATTTCGTGGCAACCACTTCGGGTTCAACAGGGACAGTCGAAGATGATTTGTCAAAAACAATGGCCCTGAATACAGCGAGCACACCATTTCCTAACTCTGGTCCCAAAGACACCGTCGCACTGCAATGCAGCACTTCAGATTTCGCTATGATGCAATCAACTGTCCTGCTCTCAACTGCCGAAGTTGATATTAGGGATGGTAGAGGAACTTCCAGAAGGTCCGCGTTCTTCTTGATACCGCTAGCATGGCAAATTTCATAAGCGAACGTTGTTTTAATCGTTTGGGGTTGAAAAGACGTCGTTGTTCCCTTCCTATAGAAGGACTGAATAATCAAACTTCTTGGTCAACTAAAGGTATCACTCAATGTTTAATAAAACCATGCGGTAAAGATGGTCCCACTTTCTCATTTGAATCTATTATTCTCACAGAACTCTGTTCAAATCAGCCAAAAATACAGTTTAATACCCATGATTGGTCTCACATAAAAGATCTAACACTGGCGGACAGAAGATTTTCGACACCTGGCCCAATAGATATGCTAATTGGAGCTGAGTTGGTGCCTTTTATATTGAGTTCTGGGCGTATCTTTGGCAGACAAGGTACTCCAGCAGCGCTTGAAACAGTTTTGGATGGGTTTTACAAGGAAAGATTGAATGTTTACCAGTTTACACTTCACTTCTGAATTGTCACGTGGCCCTTGAACCTCAGGTCGATTTTACACTTCAAAAATTTTGGGAGTTGGATCAGGTTACTAAAACTAGTCCAATACTATCTCTTGATGATCAAAAATGTGAGAATATATATAAAAACTCGGTTCATCGAGAAATTTCCGGAAGATTCGTTGTTTCCCTTCCGTTTAAGCATACAAACCCTGACTTTGGAGATTCATATTCACAGGCCCTTCGGCGATTCATTTCTTTAGAGACTCGGCTCAATAAAAACCTTCAGTTATATACAGCATATTCTGAATTTATGAAAGAATACATCCAACTCAATATATTTCTGAGGTTAGCATTTCTGATTACAAGTCTTTAACAGCCTTTTATTTGCCTCATCATTGCGTTATGAAACCAGATAGTACATCTACTAAGCTTCGAGTAGTGTTTGATGCAAGTGCCAAGAGTTCGAGGGTATAAGCTTGAATGATACACTTTTCTCAGGTCCAAAGCTTCATCAGGACTTATTTGTAATTTTATTAAAATTTCGCATTCATAAAGTAGCCTTTATTTGTGATATCAAACAAATGTACTGTCAGATACTTATACAACCCGAACAAAGAAGATTTCAGAGATTTCTCTGGCGTTTCTCCAGAAATGAAGAAATAAAAAGTACACTCTTAATAGAGTTACGTTTGGGGTTTCTTCTGCACCATATTTGGCCTTAAGGACCCTTAAGGAGCTGGCATATTTGGAACAAAAATCGTATCCTGCTGCTGCTAAGCTGATACAAGAATCGATCTATGTCGATGATTTCTGCGCAGGCGCCTCATCAATTGAGGAAGCCCTTCATTTACAAACAGAGTTGATTGCTCTACTCAAACGAGGAGGTTTTGAGTTGCGAAAATGGGCAAGCAACCATCCTTCGATTCTTGCAGCTGTTCCAACGACAAACACACAAATGCCACTCAGTTTTGACACAGACGGTCCCAAATTCATAAAGGTTTTAGGTCTCCAGTGGGATCCCACTTTGGATATTTTCTCTTACTCCTTCTCTGAAACTAATTCTGCAAATACTAAGCGAGGGATACTGTCACAAATCGCAAGAATTTTTGACCCTTTAGGCTTTTTATCACCTGTTATATTTCTTGCAAAACATATTATGCAGAGATTATGGCTTTCAAAATGTGATTGGGATAGCCCAGTCACTGGAGACATTTTGGATGCTTGGAGTCGCTTCAAATCAGAGCTTCCTGAATTATCCAGAATAGAGTTGCCTAGATGTCTGATTTCTGAGAACGTATCTCGCTTGGAGATGCATGGTTTTTGTGACGCTAGTACAACGGGTTATGGTTGCGTAATATATTTCAGATTTATTGCAAATTCTGGAAGAATTAAGATTATACTTGTTTCTGCGAAATCGAGAGTGGCGCCCCTTCGTGTTGTTTCTTTGCCACGATTGGAACTTTGCGCTGCACATCTTCTGTCAGATTTAATATCTTCCGTAAAAGAAGCCTATTCAGAGCTTCTCTCTTTCGATGCTATATATGCGTGGTCCGACTCGCAGGTGACACTTGCTTGCTAGCATCTTCTCCACATAGATGGAAGACCTTCATCGCCAACAGGGTGTCGTATACACAAGATATCATTCCCACGTCCTCATGGAAATATGTCCCTACTGAACTTAATTCTGCTGACTCTGTAAGTAGAGGAATGTTTCCTTCTCAACTATTAGACAGTGTTCCGTGGTGGCAAGGACCGAGTTTTCTTCAAAGTACTGAAGAAAGTTGGCCTGAGCAGCCTCATCTGATTCAGAACAGTGACGTCTCACATGAAGAGAGACCCCAAACTGTTTTGCATGTTTCAGTCATGACTTCTCCTATAAGAAGTTTACTCACAGGATTCTCATCTCTAAGAAAAATTCAACATATTCTCTGTTATATTCTACGCTTTATTGCAATGAAAACTAAATCCAAAATTTATACTTCAGTTATTTTGACAAAAGAGGAAGAATATTATGCCTTCCAGGTGTTGGTCAAACATGTTCAAAACGAATGTTTTACGGACATTTTCACAGCTTGTCAAGGGAATGCTTGTCTGCCTAAAACCTGTCAGAAAGCTCGCTCCCTTTATTGATGAAGCAGGATTGATCAGGGTGGGTGGTCGTCTCAGAAAGTCAACCCTCTCCTTTGAGGTTAAGCACCCCATTTTGCTGCCAAAACGTCACAGGTTCACAGACCTTGTGATACAACAAACTCACGATGAAAACTTACATCCGGGGCTAAAAACTCTACATAACATTCTGGTACAAACTTTCTGGATACTCTCTCCACGAAGTGCTATCAATTTATCGCTGCTTATCTAGGTGTGTTCGTTGTTTTCGTACTAAACCGCAACTACATGTACCTTTTATGGCCGATTTGCCGTCTTTTCGAATTTCACAAGTGAAGGCATTCTCTCACGTTTCGGTGGACTATGCTGGCCCCTTTAATATACGCCTGGGAAAACATAGAGGTACAAAAACCTTCAAGGCATATATTTGTGTTTTTGTATGCTGCGCTACAAAAGCAATACATTTAGAGTTGTCCTCAGATTTATCTACTGATACCTTTGTAGCAAGCTTTCGCCGTTTTATTGCTCGGAGAGGCAGAGTATCTGATATATATTCGGATCAAGGTACGAATTTTAAGGGCGCTCATAATCAGCTTGTACTATTTGCACAAACTGCCGCCAGAAAACTGTCCATCAATTGGCATTTTAATCCCCTGCAGCGCCACATTTCAATGGCCTGAGCGAGGCCGGAGTTAAATCAGTCAAGACTCATCTTCGCCGTGTTGTAGGTGAGCAAATCATGACGTATGAGGAGTTCTATACCTTGCTCACACAGATTGAGGCACTTTTAAATTCTCGGCCCCTTTCTGCGATTAGCGACGATCCTAACGATCTAACCCCTTTGACTCCAGGTCATTTCCTGACGATGGAGACACTCAATAGTTTTCCGGAACCAGATTTGTCAAATATTTCGTTAAATCGGTTGTCGCGATGGCAAATGGTGCAGAGAATGAATTCCGATTTTTGGAAACGGTGGAAGGAAGAGTATTTGCACGTTACAGCAGCGTTCAAAATGGTTGAAGTCTTCGCCCAATATCAAATTGGGTATGTTAGTTGTAATTAAACATGAGTCTAGACCTCCCTTAGAATGGTCTCTCGGCCGAGTTATCAAGTTGCACCCTGGTGAAGACAGGGTAGTTCGGGTAGTTACTCTAAAAACTCAAAATGGGACATATCAGCGTCCTGTCATAAAATTGTGCCCTTTACCTGGCCAATTTTCATAATGTATTGACTTCTTTTTCTTTATTTTTAATATTTCAAATCATGAAGTTTCAATTTCATTTTCATGAAGTTTCAATATTCATTTTTTTATTTTTTTGTTCCTATTTCATAATTAGGAAAAACTAACAAGTTTTTGGTGGGTGGAAAATGTTGTGAACTGGGTTACTCCCTTATTTTCATTTATTCGTCAGTTTAAATTTCGGGTTTATTATTTATACACATGCGAAATGCTTTTCTTTTTGTGGACCGAACAGGTGTTTCGATACGCAAGGGCAAGGAAGAAGTAGTATGCTTCGAGATTTTGAGTACGCACGTATACATATACAGCTATCGACGGCTTAACCATTACAAATTTTCGAGAAATCATTTTCTTTTCGTTAATCGCTCAACGAAATTGGATGTGGATTTTAGCAGTGTATGGTGAGAGCGCTCTCAAGGATTACGACACCACAAGCTGGGTAAGTCCATAAAATAAGAGGGTATTTCGCTGTTTTACTGTTGAAAATCTTTTTGTTAATTATAATATATTTACGGTCCTTCGAGAAAGTCTGTTCACGACAGAGAAAATATCAATACACTGCCTAATCTATCGGATGGACACGGTTATAATACCAGAAATGTGTCCACTTTATCTGTTCCTGCGCACAGGACATCCAGGTATGAGTCCTCTCCAAATTTTCAAAGAATAAGATTCTTCAATCATCTGCCCCCTGCAATGAGAGAACTGCGATTTTCTGTGTTCAGGAGTAGATTGAAACAGATTTTGTTAAATAAGGCTTATTATAGCGTGGGGGAATATCTGGGAGATTCTGTTTTTTGTTAACATTTATATATTGCAAATTTTCATTGTTTCTTTTTATTGTAATTTTTCCTATTTTTCTATTGACTTGTCCTATACATGTAAAAATGTCAATTGAATAAAATGTTATGTTATGTTATGGAAAAACGGTACTTTTGATCTCACAAACCTATGGTTAAAATTACTTAACATTACTTGAATCGGAACACTTCGACACAGGGCTGTATTCAGGAAAATCTCCCTCACCACCCTTAAGCAATTAAATGAAAAATTATATCTTCTGGGAATAAAATGCTACGACAATGAAATTTGAGAATATGTAACTTAAATTTTACAATAAGGAATTCGAAAATAGTATTATTTAATTACTAACTGAAAACCTAGTATATGAAAGAAATGAAATCTTTCGATATAAATTGAAAAATACTAATTTAGGTATACCAAAAAATATTTCAGAAATGAACCTGGACACATACAATTATAATTTACAGATCGACTTAACATTACTTGAATCGGAGCACTTCGACACAGGGCTGTATTCAGGAAAATCTCTCTCTCCCTACCCTTAAGCAATTAAATGAAAAATTATATCTTCTGGGAATAAAATGCTACGACAATGAAATTTGAGAATATGTGACTTAAATTTTACAATAAGGAATTCGAAAATAGTATTATTCAATTACTAATTGGAAACCTAGTATATGAAAGAAATGAAATCTTTCGATATAAATTGAAAAATACTAATTTAGGTATACCAAAAAAATTTTCAGAAATGAACCTGGACACACACAATTATAATTTACTGCTCGACTTAACATTACCTATACCTACCTACCTGGAATTCCAAATAATTACACCTTTAATCAGAATTTACTAGCAATTTGGTTCTACTCTTGTGAGCGTTTATTCAAAGATATAATGAATATAAAAAATTTTTATGCTAACCTGGTTTTCCCATTTTCCTGTTACTATAATGTTAAAAATAAGCCCATAATATTCAATATTGTTGGTAGCATTGCATATAACTTGAGTTGGCAACCATGATTATATATTTCAGTTGTCTATGTTCTCTTACTGAATAAACAGTCAGTGAGTCTGCGTTAAGAAGTACGAGTGGATGTTTCATTTCATTTCAACATTACAAAAGGTTATGACCCAGTATCGTGCCACGTGATAGTGAAACAGTAAAAACTTCTTTGTGTAACGCAAGTATGGCTAGTAACTATATAATGAATGTACCGAAGCTCAAGGGACGTGAAAACTATTCAGATTGGGCATTCGCGGTTGAGAACTTCTTAATTCTTGAAGGACTTTGGAAATGTGTGTCGCAAGTGGTCAACGAGACGGACGCCATTGCTAAAGCGAAAATCATCTTGACGATTGATGCATCCTTATATATTCATATAAAGGACGCGAAAACGACAAAAGAATTATGGTCCAAATTGAAGTCATTATACGACGATTCAGGATTCACCAGAAAAATCAGTTTACTCAGAACTTTGATTTCCACCCGGTTAGAAAATTGTGACTCAATGGCGAGTTATGTGAACCAAATTGTGGAAACAGGACAGAAGTTACGAGGTACGGGATTTAACATAGATGATGAATGGATTGGATCGTTAATGCTGGCTGGTTTGAATGAGAAGTTTTCCCCAATGATCATGGCGATAGAACATTCAGGTATCACAATATCCACAGATTCAATAAAAGCGAAACTTCTGGATATGGAAAGTGATGTTGGTAACACTGGTAGTGCATTTGCCTCGAGAAGTTTCTGTGGGAATAAAACAAGCAGACAAGGTGGCAAGAAAAAGGATTTGAAAGATGCCAAATGCTACAGATGTAAACAGTCCGGACACTACAAAAACAAATGTCCGAATACTTCGAATTCAGATTTAGAAAACAATAAAAGCAAATCAAGCAATGCTTTTAGTGCCGTTTTTCTGAGTGGAAGTTTTAAAAGGATGACTGGTATGTGGATTCTGGTGCAAGTATGCATATGACAGCCAATAAAAATATTTTAAAGAATACTATACAGGTATGCAATCAAGAAATAATGGTAGCAAATCAAACTAAAGTTCCAGTCACTCATTCAGGTGATTTGATGTTGAAGACAGCAGTGAAAAATGATTTTTATGAAATAACTGTAAAGAATGTGCTATGCGTTCCAGATTTGACCACAAACTTATTATCGGTGAGTCAATTAATCAACAATGGAAATAGAGTATCATTTGAATCAAACTGTTGTAAGATCTACAATAAACAAAGTGAACTTGTAGCAACAGCTGATCTGAACGATGGTGTCTATAAACTTAACATTGTTAGTTTAGGCTTAGGAAATGCTTGCTGAGTACAACAGAATCAGCTGATCTCTGGCATAGAAGACTAGGCCACATCAATACTGATTATCTCAACAAAATGAAGAATGGTATGGTGAAAGGATTAAACTACCCAGGTATTGCAAAAATCACAAGGCAAAACTGCATGGTGTGCTGTGAGGGTAAGCAATCCAGATTTCCATTTCCGATTAGAGGTTCTAGAGCAAGAAATTTCTTAGATGTCATACATTTTGATGTGTGTGGTCCCATGGAAAACAGATCTATTGGTGGATCAAAATATTTTTGACTTTTCAGGACGATTTCAGTAAAATGGTGTTTGTTTACTTCCTGAAGACGAAAGATGAGGTTTTTCAACATTTCAAAAATTTTAAAAGCCTTGTTGAGAACCACAAAGGTCAAAAAATTAAAACACTTAGATCTGATAATGGAGGTGAATTTTGCAGCAAAGAATTTGAAAATTTTCTCAAAACTGAAGGCATTATACACCAGCTGACAAATCCATACAGTCCCGAACAAAATGGCATGGCAGAGAGATTGAATCGGACGATTGTGGAAAAGGCCAAATGTTTGCTGTTTGAAGGTAATCTAGAAAAATGTTTTTGGGCAGAAGCTGTGAACACAGCAGTATATCTACGCAATAAGTCCCCTACAGCCGATCTGGACAAAACTCCATATGAAATGTGGACAGGTGAGAAACCAAATCTTAGTAATATTAGAATTTTTGGTAGCACAGTCATGGTCCATGTACCGAAGGAGAAGCGGTTAAAATGGGACAAGAAAGCCGAGAAACAAATTCTTGTTGGTTACAGTGACAATACCAAAGGCTATAGAGTCTATAATGTCAAAAAAATTGGTAACCACGAGCAGGGATGTCATAATAATAGAAAATCCAAAAGATAACCTTGAAAGCATATATGTGATGTCTGAAAAAGAACCAAACAATGAATTCATTTGTGAAGCTGATGAAAAATTGGAAAATTTATCAACGGAAAATTCAGTTTCAGACCACATTGAAAATCCGAATGAAACAAATATTCCCAAAATGATGATGAATTTGCTGTTGAAAATGAGGAAAATCCAGGAACACTCAGGAGATCAAATAGGGCTCCAAAAACTAAACTCTTTAAAGACTTTGTCACATACCTGAGTTTAGGAGATGAAGATAATCTAAATAGTGATCCAACTACAGTCCAGGAGGCATTGTCGAGGCTAGACAGAGATAAATGGATGCACGCAATGGAAGAGGAAGTACAATCCTTTGAAGCCAATGATGCCTGGGAACTTGTGGATGTTCCAGATTGTGGACAGATTGTGCAGTGTAAGTGGGTGTTCAAGCGCAAGTTCGATTTTGAAAATAATGTGCGGTATAGAGCTCGTCTAGGGGCTAAAGGTTTCACGCAGGAACCTGGTGTGGATTTTCACGAAACCTTTTCACCAGTTGTCAGATTTTCCACTCTGAGACTGTTGATTGCTCTGTCAATTAAATTAAATTTGGATATTACACATTTAGATGTAAAAAGCTTTTTAATGGTTTTTACGAGAAAAAGTATTTATGGCTTTACCTGAAGGTTTAAAGATAAATAATAGTAAAAATAAAGTATTGAAATTGAACAGGGCAATATATGGACTCAAGCAAGCCTCAAGAGCTTGGTATGAAAGAGTAGATGTTTTTCTGAAAAAATTAAGCTTTTGCAAATCCAAGTTAGAACCATGTCTATTTACTAAACGTAATGGAAATTTTCATACAATTGTAGCTTTGTATGTGGATGATTTTTGCTTTTTCCAACAACACTGTTGAAGTTGTACAATTGAAAGAAGAATTGAATTCTATTTTTGAAATTAAGGATTTAGGTCGTATAAAAAATTGTCTTGGCATGAGAATAGATTATAAATAATGTTATAACATTAGACCAAGAACAGTATGTAACCCAAATTTTGAAAAGGTTCAATATGTTAAACTGTAAAGGAATTAAAACTCCTATGGAACCCAACATAAATCTTGAAAGGGCAGAAGTTTGTAAAACAGATATTCCGTATCAACAATTGATAGGTAGTCTAATGTATTTAGCTGTGTTGACCAGACCTAATTTAATGCATACTGTAAGTTATTTGAGTCAGTTCAATTCATGCTATGATGAGTCTCATTGGAGACAAGCTAAACGGGTACTTAGATATTTACAGGAAACTAAAACCTTTGGTTTAAAGTTTTATAAAGACATCATTGGACTGCAAGGATTTGTTGATGCCGATTGGGCTAGTGATAGGAATGATAGAAGGTCATTTACGGGATTTTGTTTCAAACTTTCCGGTTCTTCTATATCTTGGGAGAGTAGGAAGCAGAGAACCGTTGCACTTTCAAGCACGGAAGCCGAATACATGGCAGTCTCGGAAGCTGCTAAAGAGGCATTGTATTGTAGAAATCTTTGTATCGAATTATTTGGTAGTTGTGATCCTGTAATTTTGTTTAACGATAATCAGAGTGCACAGAGGTTGGCTGTAAATCCAACTTTTCATAAGAGATCAAAACATATCGATATACGGTATCACTTTATTAGAGAAGCTATTAATGATGATTTGATTAAAATTGAATATTTGCAGACAGCTGATATGCCTGCTGATATTCTTACTAAAAGTTTGTGCTCTGAGAAACATTATAAGTTTGTGAATCTACTAGGGATTGTTAAAATATAGAATATTTTGTGCTAGTGGGTGTGTTAAAAATAAGCCCATAATATTCAATATTGTTGGTAGCATTGCATATAACTTGAGTTGGCAACCATGATTATATATTTCAGTTGTCTATGTTCTCTTACTGAATAAACAGTCAGTGAGTCTGCGTTAAGAAGTACGAGTGGATGTTTCATTTCATTTCAACATTACAAAATATAATATACTTTATTTATATTATTCAACTAAAATAATCAACACTTCACACTAAATTAACACAAAAGTTAACCAAACATTAATTTGGAAATGCAGTAAGCGAGGCCGGATAAGTTGAGATCTGAGGTTAAGTCATAAAGCATCATGTAAGAGATATATCTCTGATCCTGAGTAGTTTTTTCATTCAAACCATAGAATTGATGAAATATACTTCTTATTTTTTTTCTATTGGGAACTTCCACGGCGATGCCAGCTCCAGGGTGGCGGAATTTCAAAACAGACTGAACTAGTACTGAATTAATTTCAAACGAGTGGAATTGTAATTATCATCGGATTCACTAGTTGTGTAAATTTAGTATATTAGTATTTTAGAATAATGGGATAATTGATATGAAAAATACAATATCAAAGGCAAACCTTACTACTATGCTGACAAGATATTTAAATCAAATTATGCTTACCTTGGTTCAGGACACGTGCGCCTTTTGGAGGTTAGGTTTATAGTGGAGTCTATCCGAACGGTTGACTTGTTACTGCATGACTGACTTGGTCAGTTGTTTTCGAGATAATGGTGGTACTTGACTACCTGAGAGGTTATGTATTGCTTGTGGTGGGGGCATGATACGTACTCTATGCTACGAAGTAGTGGTAGCCATAGAGTAAAGATACCAAGAGTGGAAACGAGGAACTAATTCTAGTGCTAAAAACGACCACGATTTTGGTAGTGTTTCGGGGTCTGAGGCATCAGGGGGCGCTGGAAACCTGTAATTAGAACCATAGAGTAGACATATGTTCACTCTATGGTTAGAAAAGGCGCGAAATTCAAATGGTATTCCTATTTTATACGAAATGAAATGAGATTTTTTTAGTGCCCAGAAAAAACATCCTGAACTCAAAAGAAAGCATTTCTTTTGATTAAGGCTCAGGATGCTTTCTCTCGGCACAACTTTTTAAGAAATGGAGTTTACTGATAGAATAAATATGAATGAAACACGCTTTTGATTCATTAAATTTTAATGGATGATCCATAAGAAAATAGAACATGAATAAATAAATTTGGAGCTTGAAGAAATAACAAAACGTAAATATATAATGGCATATTTTGTGACGAGTATGTTATTCTTCCACAAAACATGATTTTGAATCAATTGGAATGAATAATAGTGGATAGATACATAACATTTATCAGCGATCAATACTAGAGTATAATAATTTTATGAAATACAATTAAAAGAATTTCCTAACAAATTCCATATTTACATAATCATTAGATGAAAATAGTGAAAAGTACTATTACATAGTAATAACTCATAAATAATTAATTATCACTGGATCACAAATAGCATCAGGGTTGTTTATTCATGACAAATGTTTTTTAATTTTTGATTTTCCGTAGTTTCTTCTTTTTTCGTCATTGATGAAGCGAACCCCTAATGGCACCTGATCGTCATAAATAACTGTAAAAAAATTATCTGAGGATTCAGAGGAACACAGTGTGAATCCTATTTCGTGCTTCTTGACAATCTCCACTAATTCTTATATAATATTATTTTTACTACATAGGAGCTCCGGGAAATATTCATTATGAATTACTTCCAGCTTTTGAATGTACTTGAAAAGCTCCTCAGTAGCAAACAATAAACCTTTTTCAGGATCTATTGCTTCTCCTTGTTTGAAGTATATGAAAATTTGGTGTTCTCCTGTCAGGTGTTTTTCTTTTTCAACTAGAATATTACGACATATTTCGCTTCCTGATAACAACAATTTTCGAGGCTGGATGCAATTGTACTGCTCACTCAAGAAATGATCACTTCATATCACATAATTTTTACTCAGGTCTACGTTCCTACGACCTGCAAATTGTATCCACTTTTCAGCGCTGAAAGTACAGAGTATTTTAGTTATACCTATGAACCAAATAAATATGTAATTTTTTTAAAATGCGTCAACACTTACACATCCTTTCTCTTCGGTAACTGGAATAATGATAATTAAGGATCGTCTTTTTTACTTTTCCTACAGTTTTTTATCATACAAGTTGATCCGGTAGGCATCTTTGAATATTTATTTACGTGATCTCTGCTCGAAAGTAGCATCTCATTATTAACTGAACTTATACTTACATTTTATCAAATTATCAAATTAATCTTTGATTGTATACTGATCCTCATGCCTCATAACAATAACATGACATAACCAAAGAAATACCACGTGAAAGCAAAACTACAAATTTTTCATAAATGGCCTTAGTAAATTATAGCATATTTTTTTTGGTTCGGGTATTGAACCACGAGATGGCGCTGATGCGACTGTGGTCGCTTCGTTTCCACTCTTGGTATCTTTACTCTTTGGTGGTAGCATATATACGTAGTTCTTCTTCTTCTTCTTACTGGCTTGTAACTTTTTAGTGTTGTTTTGATAGTCTTCTATAAGTTGCTTAGAAGTGATGATATCTTGATCTATTTGACCTTGTTTAAGTCGCATAATTGATCTCAATACGCAAGTCAGACAGAAATATGTTAGAAGACTTGCCCGAATCATAAAGACTATGCGCGCATGTACAGTCGCATAGTAGTGAATAAATAATAAAAACAATAATAAAAAAAAGAGACAAAATAAATGTACATATATACAAATGAAAACAGAACAGAATCAATAGCGTGTTTCATTCATATTTATTCTATCAGTACAGTCCATTTCTTGAAAAGTTGTGCCGAGAGAAAGTATCCTTGTTCAGTTTAGTGCTCAAATATTAGATGTGATCACATCACATCTATAGGCCGTCCACCATCAAGCCAAGAAACTTGATTTTGACCTGACAATTACCTCGCAATGCTGTGATTTTAACCACAGAACACTGTAGGCAGAGATAGTCTCTGCCATTAGGTTCATTATTTTTTATGCATAAACACTATGTATATATCCTGAATCATTGCCGCATCCTCCCCAGAGGATGCCCACAAGGATCCATTCTGGGCCCTTCGCTCTGGAACCTGGTCTTCGACGAACTTCTTATGCTCGCCAGAGAAGATGGGCTCGTGATCGCGTATGCAGACGACTTCGCGCTTTTAGTCTCCGCTAACAGCAGACGAGCTATAGAGGAAAAACTCCAGCGCCTCGTCGATATTGTTATCAACTGGCTTGGTAAAAATCGGATAAATATCTCCGTATCGAAATCAAAGGCGATCTTTCTTGAAGTATCACTCGATATCAATCGTCCACCGACGGTCCGCGCGTCATCGGGATCCTTCACATGGGTCACCGAGGTGAAGTACCTAGGGGTTCTTTTAGACTCAGGGTTAACTTTTCTTCCCCATGTCAAACAAGTTCGCGCTTAGAGTATCAATATCGCTCAAAGACTCTCTCGCCTAGTTCGACCACTCGGCGGCTTCTCAAAGAAAGAATCGCTCGCGATTTATTACAACACCATATTTCTACCAATAGGCGGCTACTGTGCGGCAGCATGGTATCACCGAATTTCGCACACACACTAGCACTCTTCTTTTCTTCGATGCTGGGCCGTCTATTCTGGGCATTAGCTTCCTCAGTGCGTTGGTTTGTGCCCTGGTCCGCTCCGCTGCGTGTTCTATGTGTCTGAGAAGGTTTAGGTCTTTGTCCAGTATGACCCCAAGGTATTTCATTTGGCTCCTTGCTTCTCTTGGATCTAAAACAGAGCCTTGGGGTATACCACAGGTTAGTTTTACCTTTTTGTATGTGGTCCTAAGTGTTATGTCCTTGAAGTAGCTCTTGATGGTGTTCTGTAGGTGGGTCGGGGCTCCTTTTTTCTTCAGCTCTTCTAGTATAGCTTTCCAGTCTGCTGAGTTGAAGGCCTTCTTGGCGTCGAATCTTGTCATCAATACTACCTTCTGTGTCCGGTGAGTGCCTTCTTTTGCCCATTTTGCGAATTTGGTGACTTATTCTAATGCTGTTACGGTGGATCTTCCCTTCATGAATCCGTGTTGTCCATCTGAAGTCAGATCATTATCTTTGATTACCTTACGTATCCTTCCGTGGGTGAGATGTTCATAGATTTTTCCCGCGGTGCTGAGTAGGCAGATAGGTCTGAAACTGCTTGGCTCCATGTCCGTTTTGCCTGGTTTCCTCACCAGCACCAGGTCGGCCTGTTTCCATACTTCTGGGAATTCTGCTTTTTTCCAAAGGGCATTGTACATCTCCAGTATTTTGTTGCTGCTGCTCTCGAGGATTGCGTTCATGATTTTGTGGTGATGCCATCCGGTCCAGGTGCTTTCTTTTTCCTCATATTGGTTGTTGCTTCTCGGAGTTCGTCAAAGGAGAATGGTTCTGCTTCAGTGTCCGGTGTTCTTTCATCTATATCTGAAACATTTCTATTAGGAAATAAGGAGGTAACAATACCGTCTTCGGTTTCTTCGTCCAAGTTTTCCCTTGCTCTTAGTCCTACTCGCTTGACTAGGATCTTGTATCCATCTCCCCATATGTCGTTTTCCAATTCTTCTATTAGATCCTTCCATTTCTCTCATTTGCTCTTGCTGATGGCTTTCTTCAGGTTTTTGACGGTTTCTTTGTAGGTGCTCTCATATAATTGTGGGTATAGCCTGCGCTTCCTTCTTTCTGCGTTACAGGTTTTCGTTAGTGCTTTTATTTCCTGGTTCCACCAGTAGACCGGCCTTCTTTTGGTTTTCTGTTTGTTCCTGAAATCAAATTCGTTACAGGTGTCTTTTACCAGTTCAGTAAAGCTCTCGGGGTTCAGTTCGGTGGCGTCCTCTCCGAGCCCTGGGGTGGCATCTGGGTCTCTCCTTTAGTTTTTCTAGATTGTTGACGTCCATTGTCCAGGTTTTTCTCTTTTCCCGTTTCTTTCTGCTCTTATTGCATTCTATAGTGAACGTGATGTTGGCGTGGTCACATAGCGTGTCGTTCCATGATGCCTTCCATCCCGTGATCCGGTCTGCGAGGTCTTCCGAGCTAAGAGTGATGTCGATTCTGCTCTCCTGGTTTCCTCTCTTAAATGTTGGTACTTTGCCGACGTTATGAATCACCAGTCCTAGTTTTTCTATCCAGTCCATGATTCCTTTGCCTCTGGCGTCGGTGCATTCGGATCCCCAGTGTTCTGACTTACCTTCGATGGCCTGTTATTCCGTTGAGCCATCTTGTGAGGTGTCTTGGGTTGTTGTCATTGGGGGAAAGGTAGCAGCTTATCACTCGTATGCCCTCTATGTCTGTCCAGCAGAATCCTTTGCCTATCCCGTTTTTTCCCTTTCGGAGGTGTCCTCCTACGTGGAGCTTGTCTGTATGAAGTTTCTTTTCCTTGGCTATGTTCTCATTTGGTTCCTGTAACAAAGCTAGATCAAAACCCTATGTGGTTATCTTACGCCAGAGGGCGTCGTGGGCGTTTTTGCATCTATTCAGGTTGTTGTGGATAACCGAGATTTTCTTCTTCTCTGTTTCTTCTGCCTCTTCATTAGTGTCTCGTTCCTCTTCCCTTTGTTCTGTTCGACGGCTTTCGATCACTTCTTCTGTCTGTGTCTGGTTGTTTCTGTTTTCTCTTTTTTTCTCTTGTTAGCACTGGGCATCCTTGACTGTCTGCGTCGTGTCTTCTTGGTTTTATGTTTTCTTTGGCGCAGTTGGGGCAGTCCTTTTTCGAGATTTTATTCCTAACGCAATGTCTTCTTTCGTGTCTTCCTCCGCATCTCATGCATTTTGGTTCGTTGTTGCAGGATAGGTATGAGTGTCCAATTTCGCTACATCTATGGCATATATCTGTTTGCTCTAGCGGGGTAGTCTGTTTAAGTTGAAACTTTCTTTTCACAAGCAGGTAGTCCGCTAGTCTGTGGTCCATTTCCATTGTCCATATTTCTCTTTCTTTTTCTTCTCTGTGATCTATTTTCAGCATCTGTTCCCATTCTACATTGAGGTGGTTTTAATGTCTGGGTTGTTCTTAATTCCTTCTATCTTTATGTAGGATAGTTCTGTATTTCTCCTTATATTCCTGAAAATAATCTGTCTTTTTATTAGTCCACACTCGGGTTGGTTACCGTGTCCTTGAGTCTTCTTCTTTTTCCTATTGGATCCACTAGGACCTGCCTCTTCTTGTCTCCTCCTCTTTTGTGATGGTGCCTTTGGTTGTTCATCCCGAGTAGTAATAGGCTTCTATTACTACTACTACTACCTGATTTATTTTCTAGTCCGGTCCTCTGCATGTTGTTCCATTCTTCTCTAAATCTGTTTGCAATACTATTGTTATTTTTGATACCTTCTTTTCTTACGTAATCAAGCTCCGTGCTTCTTCTTATATTTCTAAAGATGACTTGCCTTTTATGTCCGCTGATCATCATTGTTTCGGTTGTCCTTTCTTTTCCTTCCTTCTTTCTTTCTATGTTTTCTGATTCTCCCTGTTCTTCTTCGTTCCTTTTTCTTTTGTGCTGATTGATCGAGTCTTCTTCCCGAGTAGCAATATTAGCCTCCACGGATCGGGGGCTCCGTGGGGCTACGCAGTGGCTTGATTTCGGTCGGTTAGTGCCTGCGCTGCACATTACGCCTACCGGGCTGAGGTGTCCCTCCTCTGCTCCGTAACTGTTGTCTGGGTTTTGTTCTATTTCCATTTTCATTTCTTGGGCAGTGCGAGTCACACATCCCGTTTGCCGAGTCGTCCACCTGAAATCAGTCCTGGGTGGAGGGAGGTAAGGAATGGAGGGGAACCTAACCTAACCTAACCCTTATAAGCACTGATTACTGGTGACGTCTATGATATCAATAATTAAGTAAGGATTGCAGGATTTTGGATAAATTTAATGTAATCAAAAATTTGACACATCGCCAACGTTTCGAATCTTATGTGATTCTTTATCAAGGCTAAATTATCAAACAAATACTTAGGTATTAATGGAACACCAGTAAACGATTTTGTGTTCCTCACTGTCGTATTGACAACACATTTCATATCAAAACGTCTAAATTGAATTTAACCATAATTTAAGATTTTGATTCCCATTTACATAAAAGATACAAAATTCTATTAACTTGAAGAAATGCTATAAAAAAGTAATACGAGGTGAGTGTTAAATTGACTTTACTGGTGTTTCATTTATACCTAAGTATTTGTTTGATATTTAAGCCTTGATAAAGAATCACATAAGATTCGAAACGTTGGCGATGTGTTAAATTTTTGATTTGATTATTTGTCCAAAATCCTGCAATCCTTACTTAACTAACCCTTTTATTTTTTATATTATTATATTATTACTGCACAACCCGCATAAGGTGAGCAAAGTAACCAGAAATTACATATGCACTAGTTCAGCTGAGTCTAGGGTAATGCTCTACTATTTTAACTAGTTTTAGATATTATTGTATTTCAGTAGTTGTGTTAAGTATAATTAGGGTGGTTTAGAAGTGAGGGTGGGTTTGTAGAAAAAGAGCTTGTTTGATTGGGTTATATCTTTATTGTTTGTTTTTTGGTAAGTCTGTTTTATGCTTGGGATATTCAGTCAGCGTGGGTTACCATGCCGCGTTATTTTGGGCTGTTTCGTCCGGGGAGTTTGAAGTGGGTTGCCTTATTCTGCCTTATTTTGATGTCCTCGTTGGGTTTCGTGTCCTGTTTTCGTGCCTGAACTTGCAGTTATTACCGTATCTGCACTGTCCCTTTTGATAAAAGTGACAGATTTTAGGCAAGTTTGCTTTTTCCCCTCCGGGGTTGTGCAGGCACACCAGGATTCTCGTTTCTGTGTTCTGGAATATTATCTCAAGCATGTTGCGGACCACAATGAGGTATTTCCGTTGAATAGATTAAGAATGCAACTTTTTAAAGCCGGCGAGTTAAAGTATTTATAAAGATCTAGGATTTGAGTGCGAATGATTGTGAGAACGTATAGGTTTCGAAATGAAGATTTTTTGCGCGCCTTGTAAGTTGTAGAAAATGAGGTCGGTACTGAATTATTGTATGAAAGATGCAGAATTAGTTAAGCATAAAAACAGAGAACTTGAAGCCCATTACTCCGCTTCGCGTCGTTCGGGTAACGGCAGTTTCGTGCGGGAAAATATCACTTTCCGCACTTGTTAGGAAAATAACTATATTTATTACGAACAGATCATTAAGTTGGCTTACTGGTTCTTTGACATGTGAATTATTCTTAGTTTTGAATCGAGACTTGTATGTGTTTCTAATTCATTGTTCGACATGGTTTATTCAATTGCAGAGCGGGTGGAAATAATTTCACTTTTTTTTGCAAACAATCAATGTGCGAATAGAAACGCAGAATTCTTCAACCAACGACATTTAGATAACCATGTTAATAGGAAGTATGTTTTGGAATTAGTGTCAAAGTTTCAAGAAACCGGGTCCGTGGCTAACAAAAAACGATACATGGAAAGAAATGAACCAGCTGAAGTAGCTGTTCTTGGACTGATTGCTCTGAATCCAACGACGAGTACGAGGCATCTAGCACATGAATCTGGTTTTACACGAACTCGAATTGCAAATATTTTGAAGCATCATAAATTCCATCATTAGGAAAATCCATCTTTCACACGCACTAAACGAAGATGATTTTGTCCGTCGTATTGAATTTTGTGATACAATGAGTGAACGAGTAACTGCTAAACCCAATTATCTGTACAATGTTTGTTTCTCCGATGAGTGTTCGTTCTTTCGAAACGGCACAGTAAATTGTCGTTATTGGGCCGATGCTAATCCGAGATTGTTCCACGAATTTTATACTCAACAACCAGAAAAACTCAGTTTGTGCTGGAATATTTTGGTGACAACATTACCGGTCCGTTCTTTTTACCTGGTAATTTTACTGGAGATATGTAGGGTGACGGATCCAGTTATGGACAAGACCCCAATAATGGACACTTTTTCCTTTATTCAACGAAAACAAGCCTTCCACACTGAAATTTTGGTGTGGCAACACTTAATCATAGAGAACTGACCTCCTATTCGAGTCATAATATACGTCAAGTGCGATCTGTCATTTTGTTTCAAGATGGCGAAGTAAACATTAGACTAGGTTAGTGCTCCTCGAGAAAAAAACAATTTTACTAACAAAATCGTTAACAAGGTGAGTCTATTTTTTTCTCAATTATTTGATTGATATTTACTGTAACTGAATTCTAATTAATTTTATAGCTTTGTATTGAAATGAGAGATATAATTTGTAATTCGTCCCGTTAATTATCAAGCACTTTTTAAGGTTATAGCCGGTGTCATTCACTGGTTCTGACATACAGATTTTACCTAGTAATCGACACATGTCCATAATTATTTTCTTACGAACTTCTTGAGTTGGCACACCAATTTAACTTCATTTTCCATGCAGTTTAAGTATATTTTTAAATTGAACAAATCGGAGCCTACGTACCAGTAAAGAACAAAGTGTCGATCACTGGATCTAACGAGTGTCCATTACTGGTTTTTATGTCTTCTTTCAGATGCCTCCCAGAAAAGACTATATGCCTGAGCAGATGGACAAAGCGATCAAAGCTGTTCGCAATGGAGAGAAGGTTGCCGTAGCTGCTAAGTCGTTTGGAGTGCCTCGTGTAACACTTTATAATAAAGTATCAGGAAAGACTCCAATAAATTGCACAATGGGGCCTATCACGGTCCTTTCAAAAGATCAAGAAGACATTTTGGTCAGGTGGCTCTTAGCTCTAGCTGAAAAACACTTTCCCATATCAAAAGATTGCCTGCAAGACAGTGTGCAAAAATTATAGTTGATCAAAAAATATCGAACCCCTTTACAAACAATAGACCTGGAAAAAAGTGGTGCAAATCGTTCCTAAAAAGGCACCCGGTTTTGGTTGAAAAATTGCCAGAAAATCTATCCAAGGCTCGGGACAACGTATCTGAAAAAGACATAAAAATGTGGTTTCAAGAAATAGATGGCTATTTAGAAAAAAATCACTTAAAAGAAATAGTAGAAGACCCAACCCGAGTGTTCAATGCTGACGAGAGTGCATTTTTTTATCGCCAAAGCCAGGCCGTGTTATAGCAAAAAAGGAGATAAACATCTTTACTCTGCATGTGGTGACGAAAAAGAAAATCTAACGGTTTTATTTACCGGAAATGCAGCTGGACAGCTTGCCCCACCCATGATAGTTTACAACTACGAACGAATCCCGTCACACATCGCAGCGAGTGTGCCTGAAAATTGGGCGATTGGGAAGTCAGAAAGTGGATGGATGTGCAGCAGCACGTTCTATGAATACGTAACAAATATCTTCAACCCGTGGCTTGAAGAGCAGAAAATACAAAAACCGATTCTATTTTTCTTAGATGGCCACAAATCGCACCTTACTTTGCATCTCTCAAACTTTTGTGCACAAAATGGCATTGAAATAATTGCTTTGTACCCCAATTCTACACATATTTTGCAACCACTAGACTTGGCAGTATTCCGACCCTAAAAGTGTTCTGAAACAAGCAGTCAATGAATGGAAAATGGAGAACCTTGGCCAAAACATTAAAAAAGAAACGTTTGCTCCAGTATTGCAGAAAGCAGTTACAAAACTAAAGGAAGATTGCATTAAAAACGGTTTCCGAGCAGGGGGCTTATGTCCGTTTGGACCCGAATACATTGATATGACCAAACTTAAACGTAGAGAAGAGGAACAAGAACCTGTTATATTAAATCCTGAATTGACATCATTCGTCAAGTATTTAGAAAGCGAAATCGTTAAAGTGTTTTCTGAAGAAAAGTTGAAATTATTCAACGAATTATTCTACAAAAACAGAAACACTGTTGAACATTGTCTTCCTATGGAAGATACGAGCTTATATGTTATTTGGGCCAAAAGCAAAAGTCAATTTGGTTCTAATATTCTTTCAAACGATTCAGGAGTAGCCAATAACCGGCCAGATTCTGAACCAACATTACAAATGACAACCCTGAACCAATTGATAATAATTTATCTGTTACTGGATCTGGAAATGATGGTTTATCCCAAGTTCCGCCTCAAAACCAAGATAAAGAATCGCTGAATGTATCAGTACCCGGAGAAAACCCCACTCATCAATGTTCCAATAGATCTCAAGAAGATATACAGTTTCAGTCTACAATGTCACCAAAAGCAATTGAGCCCGTCAGCAATTATGCACCTGTAACTGAAGATGAAATGGCTGCCATTATAGATCCAATCCAAGACTCTATTGATCCAGTTACATCTCTAAAACATAATCCCAAATCAAATTCCAATAGCAAATTACTTACCATGGAACACCCAACCACTAACAACAACATTTTCGAAAGTGTTTCAACTCCAAAAATACCCAACGAAGTGTCTTCGGATGGAAACGTTGCTATACCGGGACCGAGTAATTACCGCGATACAATTACACCTCAAAAAAATACTTTAGATGCTGCTTTGGGAATCATTGTACCATCTCCATTCAAAAGAAACCTTTTTGGCCAGAAAATGAGCACAACAAAAAGAAAACAAGGATCAAGAGAGAAAAATACCATCGGCAGTAACGAGCCAAGCTTGGCGAGAGTACCACGAAAAGAAAGAAATAGAAAAGAAGAAACTAGAACAAGAAAAGGCCGAAAGAGCAAAGATAAGACAAGAAAAGAAGATGTTGAAGGAGAAAACTGCTGAAGAAAGAAAAATAAAAAAACAGAAAACAGTTAACGAAGGAAGAGGTAAATCAGATCTAAAACTAAAAAGAAAAAGAATTTCTTATGACAATTCTAGTTCAGAAGATTCCGATTTAGATATTGAATATGCTGAAAGTGGAGATAGCTATGTAGAAGAAATTGATAAGGATCTTTCAGAAGAAATTACTAAGCGACAAAAACGACAGCCTAAGCGTCAAAGAACACATTCACATAGAGATACCTCTGATTCAGAAATGGATGTTCCTTTGATGAAATTAAATACTTCCAAGTCTGTAGCGGGACCAAAGATTAGTTTGGGATGTTACGTAATAGTGTTGTATGAAGGTGAATACTTTCCTGGGAAAGTAGAAAATGTGAATGAAAAACAGTATGAAGTTAGCACAATGACTTTGTCGACGGGAAATTCATTCAGATGGCCTGAAAAGCCTGATAAAATATGGTACAAAGAGGACCAAGTCATTGAAAAGATTGATGAGCCAGTGTGCATCAATAAAAGAGGTTTTTATAAAATTAAGGAAATGGACAAGTATTTACCGGATATATTATATACTTAATATGTAATATTTTTTGTATTTTTGAATATTTACGAGTTTACTTAGTATATAGGAAAGTTGATTTTCCATATTGTTTAACTGTTGTTCATTCTTACTCATTTTAAATGGGTAATTTTTTTTGTTGATCTCAATTTTTGATTTCAATTAAAATAATAACTTAAATTAAACTGTATTTAATTTATTTGTCTCGTTACAAATCTCAAATACTACTTATTCCTGCCATAATTATGTTTTTGTTGTTCGTTGTCGATGACTGGATGTCCATTGCTGGATAACGTCCATCGCTGGGGTGTCGATGACTGGTAACTGTCGGTCACTGGAGATGGACAAGTGGATTCTAGGTGTCCATAACTGGTGATTTTAGTTTTTTCTATATTTTATCAATTTTCTAAGAATTCATTACAGATACTTCAATCGTAAATCATTGTGGTGATTCTTGAGAATATGGATTGTTATTTTCACTAATTACTGTTGATCTGAGTTGTGTACTTTTTTTTTTATTGCTTTTTATTATGAACACTGCCCTAAAAGTGTCGATTATTGGATCCTTCACCTATTTGGACTCATTGGAAAATCACATTGGTATAATTTTGACGGAAATTATTGAAAACAATGTTGGAAATTATGTGGAAGATCAGATTGTGTTTCAGCAGGAAGGAGCTCCTCCACACTACGCCTTACCAGTTCGAGAATATCTGGATCAAAGATTTCCAAATCGGTGGATTGGAAGAAGGGGTCCCACTGAATGGCCAGCCAGATCGCCAGATCTGTCACTACTACATTTCTTTTTTTGGGGCCGCTTGAAGAGTAAAATTTACTCCACACAGCCCGATTCCATAGAAGATTTAAGAAGACGTATAGTGAACGAATGTCGTCAAATCACTCCAGAAATGGTGCAAAATGTGCGCCATCGTTTCGAACAAAACTTATTTCATTGTATAGAAGCTAATGGCGAACTATTTGAATATTTAATTAATTGATATGAGTTTTTGATAAATTATTTACTTTACTCTGAAAAGTCTTATTTCTTAGATCAATACTTCAAATCGTTCTGATACCGTACAGTTGGAGAATGATTTCAGTGAATAAAACAGTTAGTCGAACATCTGACCCTAGTACCATTAACACGTACGGTATGACTTCATTTGCCCAGTGGTAGATGTTTTGCAATTTCAAATACAAGTACGGAAATTTTGGTGTTTCGGAAGCACGACATATGAAGGTTCATATAAATATCAGACGTCAAACTCAAAGTAATTTATATCTAAGGTTAAACGTCACAGAACACGAATATCAACGTCATAGACGACCTCCGGTTATATACAGCATGTAGAGACATCTCTGATCAGTTCTAACAACCAACCAGGGGTCTCTTGATGACGTCACTACCGATATGCGCGTGAGAATACCTTGTAGTCCTAGTACCAAAGATATTGAATAACAAGATAGAGCATCGTGAGAGAGAAGACGTCTCCGAAATAAGATAGAAAATGTTTACATTTTCGACGACAAAATCAAAACAATTCCCACAGCCTTCTATTGGCTGAAAAAAGCACATGATCTGAAGTGAAGCAAATGAAATATACAGGGTTGCCGGTTTCGACAAAAATGAATAGAATCTGATTTTTTCGAATTGTATGGAGTTTATGGTTGCACGAGATGAAACAGTTTAATAATTTTATTACAAGTAAAACACAGAGCTTTTTGTTTAATAAATATATTCAGATTCCTGGCACGTGTTTTGGTCTTGCGACCTTTGTCTAAGGAGTACACACAGAAAGTTTGTGTTTTACTTATAATAAAATTCTATGTTTTCTTCATATTCAACTAGAGAAATGAAATAAATTCAACTTTTCTATGATCCAAAACATAGCCAAAGTAAAAGCTCTATGCTTTCTCAAATGGTTTGATACCATTTCAGTTCAGTCCTTCAAACTACTCACATTATTTGTGTTGTTATTGAATTCTGAAGAATTCAAAAATATTAATCCATCCGGTAAGTAATTTTTTGGCGCTCTTGTTCACTTGAACAGAGTGCCTTTCGTTTTGCCCAAATGTCTGTAATTTTCGATGTTTTCTAAATATTTTATAAATTAATTTATTGACGAATCATTGTATTGATGATTCTTTCATTTTATGATAACCCATCATATGAATATTTGATCGAAAGATATACGTAAACATAAAGTAATCGAGCTCCCTACGATTTTTATCTAAGAGAGTTTCATTTTTAACATGTACAAGGTGTAGAAAAAGGGTGTCGTAATATGTAGTATAGTTAAATATAGATAATAAAGATTTGAAAGAGAAAAATCTTATATCTGACAATGCTCAAGATCATATAGAGGTAAGCTATAAAAATTTTCACAAAGTTACATAAATATGTGATTATTTTGAATATTTCAGACATTATTACCAGGGCCAAGTAGGGAGATGGTAAATCGCTTGATTAAGGGATCAAGAAAGGAAAAAATATCTGCCCCTCTCCGAGTATTTGCCCTTACATTACATTTTTACTCTCCCAGAGCATATGAGAGAAAAATTTAATAATTGTCTGCCACATCCAAAGACAATTTCCAAGTGGTATCAAACCATTGATGGAAGTCCTGGATTCACAGCAGAAGCAATCAGTGCCTTGAAGTGTAAAATTCAACAGTCTGCTGGAAAACAAGTATACTGCAATTTGGTAATGGATGAAATGTCCATTAGAAAGAAAGTCGAATTTATTAATGGTAAATTTTACGGTACCATAAGTTTTGGAAACAATCCCGAAGTAGATACACTACCAGAGGCAAGGGAAGCACTTGTATTCCTTGTAACCAGTATCAATGGTCACTGGAAAATTCCAGTTGGTTATTTTTTGATAGATGGATTATCAAGCAAGGAAAAGTCCAATTTAGTGAGAAATTGTCTGGAGTTCTTGATTGCGGTGGACTTAAAAATAACTTCAATGACTTTTGACGGAACAGCATCAAATTTGAACATGGCACATCATTTGGGAGCTGATTTTTCAGATCCCAAATCTTTGAAGACATACTTCGAACACCCAGTAACTGAAGAAAAAATTTTCATTTTTCTTGATGCATGTCACATGCTCAAACTTATAAGGAATTGTTTAGGAGACTCACAAATTCTGAAAGCACCAAACAATAATTTAATCAAATGGTCGTACCTTGAGGAACTTGTAAAACTTCAGAATTCAGAAGGATTGAATGCAGCTACAAAAATTAAAAGACGCCATTTACATTTTGCGCGAGAAAAAATGAAAGTCAAGATAGCTGCACAAACATTCAGCAAAAGTGTGTCTGATGCTCTGAAATTTCTTGAATTTGATATGAAGATAGCAGATTTTAATGGTGCTAAAGAGATGGCTGAATTTTGCCTATTAATTAATGATATCTTTGATATATTGAATTCACGAAATCAATTTTCTACTTATCCCTTCAAGAGGGCATTATCACCACTAAACATTGCTGCCTGTAGAGTAAAGTTTGCTGAAGCAACTAATTATTTCATGAGTATGACATTGAATGGAATTCCTGTTTTATTTTCAAGAAGGAGAACAGGATTTTTAGGATTTTTAATATGCATGAAAAGCCTCGAGGAGATATTTTTGCAGTATGTTGTTTCTGAAAAAATTAAATTTTTACTGAGCTACAAATTCTCTCAAGATCACTTAGAGGTATTTTTTGGTGCAATCAGAAGTATGAATGGGTTTAATAATAATCCGACAGCCAGGCAATTCCAGTCAGCGTATAAAAAGTTATTAATGGCAAGAGAAGTTAAAGCTGCTGATTCCGGAAATGTTCTCAGTTTGGACAATACTTCAATTCTCCATGTTTCATCATTCAAAAAAATCACAGTTAATGATCATAAAGAAGACATGGAGGAGAGTGATGAATATAGGAATGTTTGTAACGCTTTGAATGATCATGACTACTTTGGCTCTTCAGGGTGGAAATTATCCTCATATACTCAGGATGTTCTTATTTATATAGCAGGATTTGTCATTAAGTCATTGAAAAAATGTATTACATGCTCCAAATGTCTTAATATGTTGGAGACTTCTGAAACATTTTCTTTATTGCAGAAAAGAAAAACTTATGGTAATTTATTCAAGCCATCTGAATTCATCATCAAAATATGCACACAGGCTGAAAAAACATTGAGATATGAGCTTTCCATAAATCCAAGCATTTTGAGGGGAAGATCTGAGAATTTATTGAATAAGATGATCATAGATTTGTTATAATAATTTTATTTAGAAAAAGATTTTATAGATTCTATGGTTACGAAATTGAGGTTAGGAAATGTTCTAGAAATAGTTAGTTGAGTTTTGAGTCGAGTTATGAGTAGTTGTGTGTTGAGATGAGAAGTTGAGAATAAAGTCATTGAGAAAAACGAAAGACTTTTATTGTGTGAAATATTAAGAATATAACAATTGTGTGAAATATTAGGAATATAACAATTCAGAAGTGGGATATTCCCAAAATATCTACGTGAGAAAGAAGATTACCTAGAATACAACGAGAAAGTTCGAGAATATGGCCTCCCAAAATGGCGAACACCTCGTGGTAAGAGAAGAAGATTTCGAAAATTTCCAAAGAAACCTGAGTGAAGATCAAGTAGCAAACGAAGATGAGAATGCAAACCAACCTCAGTCATCCAAACCAGATTTGATGAGTACTATTATGACCTTGATTCATCAAAATACCATGTTAATGAACACGATGATGCAACAACAGAATTCCAGTAGAAATGCCGCTCAAAATTACCATGTGATGCCCGATCTAAGTAAAACTATCGAGAATTTCAATGGTGAGGATGGACCTCATCAAGCACAAATATGGATAACCAAATTGGAGACAACCGCAACACTTCATCAATGGCCCGCAGAATTTATATTTGAGACAGCGAGAAGTCACCTTGTTGGAGCAGCCAAATATTGGTATGAAGGTAGGATCGAATCGATTAGAAATTGGTCTGAATTCAATAGGAGCTTCAGAAAAACATTTCTATTCAATAAATCCAAAACAGAGAAATGGAACGAAATGCAAAAACGAGTACAGGTACGTGGAGAAAGTATCAATGTTTATTTTCATGAGAAAGTTTCCCTGTGTAAACAATTAGATTTGGATTTTAACGAAATTAAAGAGCAAATCATTATAGGATTATTGTCAAAAGAGTTGAGCCAATTTTTAATTAGTCTGAGTCATGTAGATGAAGATGAATTATTAGGAGATATTATTAATTACAATCGTATAGTCAATGCCAGGATAGAAAAAGCAAGAGAAAATAGACCCAAATTCGAATTCAAAGATAAACACCGAAATGATATAGTCACGAAAACCAAGACTGAAACTGATAGTAGTAAATCTAAAACGACATCTAACCAAGTTAAATGTTATAATTGTGCAGAAATGGGACATTTTTCTTACAATTGTTCAAAACCTAAAAGAGAAATTAAATGTTTAAGATGCAATGAAGTAGGACATACACCTAAACACTGTACCAAACCTAGAAATTTTGAGAAATCGGAAATTAAAATGTTAGGTTCTGTTAGTCCTTGCAATAAATACATCAAGAAAGTCAGAGTAGGAAATGAAGAATACATTTCGATGATAGATTGTGGTAGTTCAGATTGCACTATTAAAGCTACAGCTGCCATAAAAGGAAAATTCAGAATAGTAATTCAAGATTGTGAATTAAAAGGATTTGGTAATGAAAGTCAAAGTATTGTAAAGTCATGTGGAATAATAGTAGAGTCAGTAGAAATCGATGGAGTTCAGGCGGATAATGTACAGTTCAGAGTCGTACCAGATGACGTACAACCTGTAGATGTAATAATAGGTAGAAACTTCACAGAATTGAACCATATCATTTACTATAAGATTGATGACAAATTTAATTTTGCATATAGAGATCACCTACAGGACATATTTATCAACCAGGAACAAAACCAAACTAAAGAAATTAAAGGTGCAGAGAATACCCGATTGCCACAGAGAAGTATCAATTTCATCAGAACATGCATTGAAGACGAAAACTACATTCTACCCATTATAAACAAAAGTGAAAATGAAGAAAATGTGAGTATCGAGAAGGAATTTGGAAAAATTTTGAATATTGAGACTTTGGAAACTATTGAGACTAGGAACAAGGAAGAAGTGACAATGAACGAAATTGTGGTAGGATTAGAAGTGACACAAGAACAGAAGGTTGAATTATGGAAGATTTTAAATCAATACAGAGATGTAATAGCGAAGAACATTCATGAAATTGGAAAGACGGACCTGATCGAGATGGATATTAAAGAAAAACCGGATAGTAAACCTGTTGTTTGCAAACCATACAGAACAACCCAAGAGGAAAGAGAGAAAATAAAAGAAATTGTCAGTGAATGGAAGGAAGCTGGTATCGTAACTGAGACTAATTCACCGTATGCTTCACCAGTGCTATTAGTCAAAAAGAAAACAGGTGAACACAGATTAGTGGTAGACTATAGAAAACTGAACTGTCAAACAGAAAGAATTAATTTCCCTATTCCCAATTTTGACGATATTTCTGAGATTTTAGTAGGAGCTAGGTTATTTATAACATTGGATCTCGCTCATGGGTACTTGCAGATTCCTTTGACAGAGAAGGCACAGCCGAAGACAGCGTTCATCACTCCAGATGAGACCGGCCAGTTTACCAGAGCTATGTTTGGTTTGATGAATTCTCCATTCTATTTTTCTAAACTAATGCAATCAATATTTGGTCCTTATCAAAACAAAATAGTGATATTTTATCTAGATGACATTCTAATTCCAGCAAGTGATTGGGCAGAACTGATGGAAAGGTTGGAACTGGTACTGAAACTTTTAAAAGAGGCAAAATTAACTTTAAAATTATCAAAATGTGAATTCGGAAAAGGTGAGATTAACTATTTGGGATTTGTTATTTCTTACAGAGGATTACAGCCTGGACCTAGAAAGCTAGAGTCAATTGCTAATTACCCTAGACCTTGTAACACTCATGAAATGAAAAGATTTTTAGGACTTGTCGGATTTTTTAGAAGGTTCATACCGAAATTTGCCTTAATAGTGGAACCATTAAGTAGACTATTAAAAAGGATCACATATTTCATTAGGACGAAGAACAGGAGGAAAGTTTCATGAAGGTAAAATCAGTTCTAATGAAGGAACCTGTATTACAAATATTCAATCCAAAAGCTAAGAGAACTGAATTGCACACAGACGCTTGTAAAGATGGATTAGCTTCAATTTTACTCCAATCTGATGCGGAAGGAAAGATGAAAATGGTATATGCAGTCAGTCGAAAGACCACAGATGCAGAAAAATCATATCATTCGTCTAAATTAGAACTGTTAGCAATTATATGGTCAATTGAAAGACTTAGATTTTTATTATTGCCTATTAAATTTACAGTTGTTACAGATTGTCAAGCACTATGTTATTTGAATAAGAATAAGACCAACAATAGTCAGATAATCAGATGGTGTAATACACTGTGAGTATGTTTATGAAATCAGATACAAACCAGGAGAAGCAATGCAGCATGTGGATGCACTATCCCGAGCACCAACAGAAGAACCAGATGGAGATGTAGAAGATCTAATAAATGATAAGTTTTCAGTATATTCAATTGTATCACGAGAGGAAGAAATCCTATTGACGCAGAGATCAGATGAAAACTTAAGAAGAAAAATAAAAATTTTGAAAATGAAGCCAGGTGAGAGAACCAAAGCAGAGAATGGTGAAGTCAGAAAGCTACATTTTGAAGAATAATATATTGTACAAGATGGTAAAGAAAGATGGTGAAGAAAACCATTTGTATGTTGTACCAACGACGATGAGGAAATCGATATTAATAAAATATCATGATTTAGATGGACACGGAGGATTAGATAGAACTTTAGAGAAGATCAAGAGATATTATTATTTCCCTGGAATGAGAAAGTATGTATTAAATCATTTGAGAATGTGCTTAGAATGTATTTTAGCTAAACATAAAGTTGGAAAACAGGAAGGATATCTAAATCCTATACTACCAGGAAAGAGACCATTTGAAGTAGTACACTGTGATTATTTAGGACCTTTTATAACCAGCAGTAAAGGAAACAAATACATTTTAGTTATAACTGATAATTTGACGAAATATGTGCAATTGGAGATTACTAAAAATGTTACAACAACGATCACATTAACAAAGCTCAGGAAGTTTATTGACAAGTTCGGTGCACCAATTAGACTTATTACAGATAGAGGAACATGCTTCACATCCAAGAAATTTGAAGAATTTTGTGACAAACACGGTATAAAACACACCTTGAATTCCAGCAGACACCCACAAGCGAACGGTATGGTTGAAAGAGTTAACAATACCTTGATACCTATGTTGCAGGTGAATGTTGAAGAAAATGAAGGCAGAGATTGGGATCAAGTGGTTAAGAAGATTGAGAAACAGATAAATACTTCAGTGAATAAGACTACAAACAAGACTCCATTTGAAGCCTTATATGGATACTTACCTAGATTCAATGATGGACTTATGAGAAGTTTGACGGAAGAGAATGAACATTATAGATCACCACAAGAAATCCAAGAAGAAATTCGAGAGAAGATCAGAAACGAACAGAGCAAGACCAAAGACAGATACGATAAGCATAGACATACAGGAACAAAATACCAAGTCGGAGATATAGTTTATATGAAAACCAACAAGATAGCAACTGGAGAATCCACAAAACTCCAACCACGATATAAGGGACCGTTTGTCATTGTAAAAGTATTACTGTCAGATACATACCAAATTACTTATCTTGGTGACGATAGCCATAAACACGTTACCACTGCACATGTAAGTCAGTTGAAAATATGGAAAGCAAATGGAAATGATGAAGACGGAGAATCCAAGGAGGAAGACGAAGAATTAACAGAAGAAGAAGAGAAGAAAGAAGATCCAGAAGAGAAAGATATAAACCCAGAAGAAGACGAACAAGAGGACGACAAAGAAGAGAATCAGGAAGATGATCAAGGAGAACCTTATGATGCCACACCAGGAATCCGAGAAGAAAGAAGAAGAAGACCACCAAAATATTTACAAGATTATTCTGTTTATTAAATTTATTCATTAACGTCAGGATAGGCCGAGTGTTATAATAATTTTATTTAGAAATTAGCAGCATTTTATAGATTCTATGGTTACGAAATTGAGGTTAGGAAATGTTCTAGAAATAGTTAGTTGAGTTTTGAGTCGAGTTATGAGTAGTTGTGTGTTGACATGAGAAGTTGAGAATAACGAAAGACTTTTATTGTGTGAAATATTAAGAATATAACAATTGTGTGAAATATTAGGAATATAACAGATTGTATTAGAAAATTACCAGCAGATGTTTTTACAGCATTTGGGGACCTTATTTATGATGGGGAAATGCTGGATAGTCATGAACTTCCCCTTATAAAACTTGTTTCAAAAAGATATTTCACAATCCGAATTCATCATGAGACAAGGAAAATGAGCGATCAAGTGGCCAATCGTGTAAGAAGCATGCTCACTCACTTGGTATTGTTCCAGAATCAATAGAGAAACAAAACCTAATGTCTCCTGGTTTGAAACAAGACTGGTGGAATTTTACACTTCGTGGCACAATTCAGAATTTTCAAGGATGGTTCAAACTACTCCACACGTGATTCAATGTAACTAATTACATTATAATATTTCAAATTGTTGTTGAAATTATTTTTATATGATGTAATGTTAGCATATTGAGAAAATATCATTAAATATCCATCAAATAATGCTCAAACTTTTAATTGTTTTCGTGTATGACAGATGGCCCACCGTCCACATCATAGTTACAGATAGGTATTATCCCCCTTTCTCTGGAAATTATTACAAAATAATATTTTTCATTGACTAGCAATTACTTTCTTGTAGCCCAAATCATAATCTTATCTAGATCAGATCACAGAGCCTATGCATCATTAGGATTTCTATTAGTTTTGAATAATTTTATATTATCAACATAAAGACTCATTTCTGAGAAATTCACATTATCCTTGACATAGAGAAGGAACAAAGGCTCAAAGTTTGAAACCTGAGAAATCCCTAATGTTGCTTCAACATTTTCTGATTGAAATGAACCCTTACACATAGAGTTCTTTTTTTCTGAGTAAGATAATATATTGTGGGGTACCCTATCAAAGGCTCTTACTGCGTCTAAATAAATCACATCTACGTGAGATGCTTTATGGGAATATTAACTAACTATAAAGTTTGATGATGTAGACATTCCTGCTGTGAAACCATGCCAATTAAATGGGATTTTGTTCTTCACATGAAACTTAATATTTTTATTTAGAACTAATTTAATACCTTGTGCAATATTTGAAATGATAGAAATTGGTTTAGGATTCACTGTTCTTATTTAATATACTGGGTACACAAAGGCTGTTCATAAATCCAGCGGAAAATTTTATTTTAACGATATTTCAAATAATTTAAAATGTGGTTTTACTGAAATATCTCCACACTGTTTGATTAAATATGCTGGTAAATAATCAGCAATAGTTTCTTTCTTATTATGAATTAATAAATTGTGAACATGGATCCATTTATCGATATGTACCTACGATTATGTTATGTTTTCTCATAATTTCCTGAAAATAATATGCAATTTGTTTTAATTAAGATTTTACAGACTACGCCACTGCTTTCCGTTTACGTTGCAAGCAATGTTTGTAAACAAACCTCACTTACTTATAGTCCAGTAAAGGAAGGGCTGAAATCACTTTTTCTCGGAAAGAGCTGCATTTTTGATATGTTGATTGTTATAATGAAAGGAACATATGGTCGAAAATGCAGGTGTTAAAATTTTCAGAACATTGAAAAATCCTTGAAAGTATAGAGAAAAATGCGGTTTTTCTGATATTTTCGCGAATTAAAAGGTTTAGTAAGAAAAAGTTTCAAACAAAAGTTGTAGAGCAGAAAATTCTAGTCCAAATTATGTAACTTATCGTTCTCGAAAGTGAATTTGTATACTGATTAACAGCGTATTTCTTTAGTAGCGCAATACCAACGAATTTTAAATTTGGCGCTCGATGAAATGACTACCTGAACCTCAGCTGAACGCTGAACCAACATCTGGAAGATATTCGCCAGAGTTGGACTCTACTCGTTTTGTTATTGTATTGCTTTTATTACATCGAACCCTATCTTATAATGTTGAGTTGGTTGGCAACGGACAGTTTGGGTAAAACGATGTTTGGTTTTCTAATCTGATGTGCTAGCGAAGGCGATATAGATTCTTCAATGGAGGCTAGGAGTAATATGAAAAATAGAAAAGTCAAAAATTGGATGAATTTTAAAAAGGAAATTTTGTAATATGACGAATTTGAAATTTTATTAATTCGAAAACTAAAATAGTTTTCAGCCGCAATTATGAACAAATTCCTAGCTGAATTTCCTTGAGATGCATACGATATACGAATAATAATTTAGACGTAGGTAGACGTTTCTGATAGTAAAATAATAGTAATTCATCGAAAGAAAGAAATTTATTCATAGTAATGGGACAAAAGAGTTTAATTAAAAAACTGTAGTAATTATTTGTAGAGCCATAGCATTAATGAATAATAATTAAAGTTTCTGCATCGAATAATATCAGGAAAAACTGTTTTTTCATTTTTACTAATAATTCTTCAATTAAATGCATCAATATCATCTCCCTCACCGTCATCTAGATCCCATTCGTCTTCATCGACATCAGAGTTCATTTATATTCTGTTTATCAGGTCAGAGACATTTTCACAAGTTATGCCGTTACACAAGTTGCAAAACCTTGTACATTTCAGTCCTGCTTTTTGCAACTGTAGCGAGAAGTATTACATTTTCCATTACAGCTGCAGAATACCTTAAACAAATGTGAAAAAATAAAAACAAGAATAAGAGTGAATTTTTGAAACTAATAAAACTAGGGTGTGAATGTTCTATGCCAACCCCAATGTTCAGGTTTCAACGACGGTCGTCCTAGCCAAATCTGAATTTGATAATAAACTCGTCTGGTGTGTTCAATCAATGCTGACTCTGTTGGAGGAAGCATTACTAGAGGTGATGTTTTCCTGGTTCCTAAAACTGGGGTTGTGAATATCTTATATCTCAGTTCACCGATGCTAAAATTTTCCCCACTTGTGTTGTACAGATATCTCACTATTTTTTCCGTGATCTATTGCTGTGATCTGGTGTTAGAGATCTACGTCACTGCCAATCACAGCAACCGATTCTGGAATGTTCTCTTTCAGAGAGATTGCTGCCATTACTATATCTACGTCGGCATCTTTTTCTGCTACATTTACTTCTATAATATGTTTTCGTAGAAAATTGGACAGTATTTTGATAAATGTATATTTATTTCCAATATTTGACAAAATTTTTTTTTGTGTCATTGTTACTATTTTGTCTTCATCAATTTGTACATCAGGGGCAACAATTTTTTCTTTTCGGCGGAATCGTTCATACGATATTATTCCGACGATTTCATCCCAATAACCGCTAAATACAATTTTACAATTCTGTCCCAATTTTTTCAATATGAACTATCTATATATTTCTAACACATCTACGAATCTCTTACTGTGAGGCCATACAACTTGGTGTAATAACCATTCACCATCTATAACATATATCATACCAGTGAGCAGAGATTGTGATTGAAGATGCGTTGAGAATAATTTATAGAGGTCAGAGTTAACAGTTTTTCTTGTTAATCCATATTCGTCGAAGGGAGATAGTGGATATGGAGACAATTCGTAAGAAATGGCCTCTTTTTCTTTTTTTATCCATCGTTTTGATAAAGAACGAACATTCTCTGCAACAATGCAGATGAGTCTATAGAAGATGTACCTCCAGGAATACGAATTTTATTCTGGCTATCGCATAAATTCTCAACATTAAATTTTGATGAAAAGTCATATTTCACAAATTTTTTCCAACGATTGCTTCCATTCCTTTGCGTCCTTGAAATGCCCTATGACAGTTGATATAGTCGTTACCACTCCAAGCTTTGTATATCCTAAGAATAGTGAAATATCCTTCTTCTCTGAACCTGTCGAATTCTAATGTATCCATCGTTATTTCGAAATGCACCATATCCTGTAAGTACCATTGAGCACTTTTGTGCTAACATTTTCATGACACTGCTTAAGTGCAAATCTCAATCTCCAATACGTTCTGCTTCGACAAACTGGAGTAAAATAATCACGATCTTCAAATTTTGAAGCGTTTCCTCGAATTTCCGAGTTGAACATACTATCATTGGGCCAATATTACAGTTGCCCAAAGTAGGATAATTTTCCTTCCATTTTTCGAACATCATTTTCACTTGTTTCTCAATTACATCAGTCGCAGTTGTATTGCTTGTTTTCAAAATATGAATTCCTATAGCAGTGAAAGTTAATATGTGAGCACGTAAAGCTCTGCTGAAAGCCCTTCAGACATTTTCTTCACTGATTGTGCAGCGTATGAAGTAGCCCAAAGATCTTTCAAACCACTCCCATCCATGATAAAGCCAATGGCGCCCATATATGACATCAATAAATGGAACCCTCCTAATCTCACAGCAATATTCCTAAATTCAGGATTGCCCGACTGAACAATGATAGAGTTAGCTTTGAAATAAGGATGCTGATCGAATGTTACAAAAGTTGTTCTACTTTTATTTCTCTTCGTTTCTTCAACTGCATAGAGCAAAGCTGTGTGTAATGTGGTTAAACTGGATGGTGGTGCATTAATGAATGGGAGACAATTAACATGCGACATCATATATGTAACGTCTCGTGATAAAATTTCATGAAAACCCTGCCATGTTGGAATATTTTCTATTTCGAGAGATTTCGCACATAAATACGCAACATATGATTTCGGAACTTCAGGTTGTACTTTTATATGAAGTTTTGATTAATCAACGAACTCTACACTCTTCAATTCATCAGGATTCGTGTAACTGAATGATAACAATTATATCTTCTTATGTGAAGCTATAATAGAAGCAGGTGGCATTTCCATCAGCCTATTGGAACCTCCTTCATATTCAACATCCTATTCTGTTGTAATGACTTTAATACCCCCAAACAGTAAAATGTTTCATGACCATCCGACGTACTTACATTGTGATCTGTGTTATCAAAAACGAATTAAATGAAAGAGTTTGGATGCGTTAATTTTGCAGGTTGCCTAATAACGGAAGCTTTATATAATTGAATATTGTGGTATGAAGCCGATACTCCTAATTTAATCGTCTTGTGAATTATCAAACGAGTAATGTTTTTCTGTAGACATAAGTTCCTACAGCTAACTGAAATTTGGAAATGAATATTCTTGAACGAACAATGGAAATTATGGAATGTGCTATTGTATCACGTTTCACATCTTTCCTTGCACTACATTTTGAATCTAGTAAATGGAATAGGGGAGTTTTCAAACTTTCCGGAATTTCAGATATAGTGTTTTCCAAGAATTAATTTGAGAGGGATAATTTTCATAGTTATAATCTTGTTTTTTTATATCAGCTACAACGATTTGACTAGCTATCCGTAAAATTAAATTTTTTTGATAATTACTGAGAGAATCGGGATTAAAAACCAATATTCACTAAGCTCCATTATATTGGGAGTTTTGTAAAAGAAAACCGGTTGCTTCCCACGATGTTGTTCGATGATAATGACATTACTATATTTCTCTTTAAATTTTTTTATGAAAGTATTATTGTTAATATTCAAAATCCTGTCAACGAGTTATTTGAGAAAATGAAATTTTGGTGGCGCAATTATTCATTTCAATGCGTCACCTAAATATCGATTTCAAACTAATGAGTTTAAACCCAATGATTACATGTTATTGATATCCCAAGCGAGCTGTTATTCATTCTAATAGACCAAGAATTTCAAATCACACTCTCCAGACAACTTGTGCTGAATCCTACCCTGTTCTAGAACTTCAGATGTCTAGGACCGCTCGCTCGGGTTTGCACTAGGCGCCAAATTTCGAATTCACTGTTATCGCCGCATTAGAGAAATACCTTAATAATCAATATACAAAATCACTTTCGAGAACGGTTAAGTATATAATTTGGACTAGAATTTTCCGCTCTACAACTTTTGTTCAAAACTTTTTCTTACTAAACCTTCTGATTCGCGAAAATATCAGAAAAACCGTATTTTTCTCTATATTTTCAAGAATTTTTCAATGTTCCTGAAAATTTTAACACCTGCATTTTTGACCATATGTTTTTCTCGTTATAACAATCAACATATCAAAAATGCAGCTCTTTCCGAGAAAAAGTGATTTCAGCCCTTCCTTTACTGGACTATTAGGAGACAAAACATTCAATGCATTTGGCATAGGCATGCTCCATCTTGTTATACAATATCTTTGACTAGTACCATGTATAGACGGCTCACGCCAATGTTAACCGAAAGAGACGAATCTTTGCGCCACCTACATCTACGTATCGTACTAAATCGTAAAGCGGGTATTGTGGAGGAATTTTGAATGTAGTTCCAGGAATGTTTTACTTAATTGGTATTTTGAACAATGAGAATTCTACGAGAGATTTTTGTCTCGACGAGAAAATCTGGGTAGACTTGAAATTATATCGAATGCTTCAAATCAATTTTGTTGCTTTAGAAGAGGTGTAGAATACTTAATAAACTGAAAATTATTCACTCTCAGATTTTCAATTCGTGAGACAAAAATACCATTTAAAATTCCCATTGTTGAAATTCATCATTTTCGTTTAAAGCTTTACATACATCAAAACAATGACGATGATGTTTTTCATTGGATATTAAACGGTGTTTTCACATCATGTTATACTATAAAGCTCTAAATATCGAGAAGAAAACATTAATTTTCAAACTTTTTTAAAAAATTATTTATTATTTGTAATCACACATTTTGCTTCAAATTTAATGAACATGTTTTTACATTCATCGTCTTCACAATTAAAAGTACTCTTATACATCGACACTGTCATATTGAAGAGTAAAATTTTATATATTCCAACAAACTGATGGCTTGGAGGATTATTGTTTTGTGCTCCAAAGGTTCTTAGTTGCCCAAATGCATTTTCAAGAGAAACCTGATTCAACGTCCTATTTAGGAGATATTCAAAACCTTCTTTCTTCAAAATATCCCAAATTGATTTTATGTTATTTATGGTGCAAGACCAATTCTTTAAATTTGGGGGTCTTGCTTGATCCCTAGGTGACATTTTTTGAAATTGCATGGTCTCTAAAATTGGTATAGCTTCGCCATTCCAAAAAGCGATATGCTCAGACTTATCACTCAAACCTGCACGTAAAGTTTTACCTCTATCTGACAATTTATTTGATCCATTAACTGAATCAAATAAACGGTCAAATAATGATAGTAGGTGGGCAGTGTTGCATTGATGAGATGCTTTTAGGTTTCAGGGGTCGTTGTAGCATCAAAACCAGAAAAATATGGGATAAAAATAATGGCTTTGACAGATGCTCGCACAGGCTACTTGTATAACGCATATATATGAAAAGGACAGCGATGGTCGAGGCTTAGAGCCAAATGAGAACAAACTATTTAAGCCTACCCAATCAGTAACAAGATTAGCCAGACCACTGTACGAAACAAATGAAAACATCACTGCAGACAATTGGTTCTCTTCAATCGAGCTCACACAGATATTACTAAAAAGGGTTGACCTACGTTGAAACCTTGCAAAGAAATAAAATAGAAATACCCAAGGAATTTCTACCTAACAGGAACCGTCCAGTTGGCGACACCATTTATGGTTTCACCAAAGAAACAACATTGGTCTCGTATGTACCAAAGAAAAACCGAGCAGTCATTCTGGTATCCACAATGCACCACAGTGCATGTGCGGAAAAGGGACAACCAGAAATTATAGAATTTTATAATTTGACAAAAACTGGTTTAGATTCCATGGACGAAAAATGTGCAAAGTATATCTGTGGCCGACGCACTCGTACATGGCCTATGGTTATCTTCATCAAACTTTTGGACATTGCTAGTGCGAACTCATATATCTTATATGCCTCACATCATGAAAAGCCAATGACAAGATTTGATTTTATCATAAACTGCCATTTGAATTAACTGAGGAGCATTTACATTCGAGGTTAGAAATGATTCGGCGCATTATTCAAGTACATTCTGAACCAGAGCCTCAAACTCCGAATGGAACCCTTCCCAAGAGAAAATATTGCCACATATATCCTCCGAAATTAAAAAGAAAGACCACATACATATGCTTGTGTAACTTGCAAGAAACCTATTTGCCTTCAATGCTCACGAAAACTCTACTTAGAGTGTTGCAGACAGTGAGTAAATTTTTTTTGCCTATTCTCAGGGCTTGCCAGTATTTTTCAGTTTATTTTTGCTATTCTCTGTTTATGTTCTATTTACTCCTCATACATAGGAGAATTATATTTCAGGAAGAATTATAAATATTTCAATGTTATCACCTGCATACAGCTGTTATAAAACTAATTGGTATTTTTTGCTGAAGAATGTCAAGTTTCGTAATTTTCCGAATACTTTTTTATTTTTGAAGAATAAAGATCTTGTATATGCTTTTCTTTTTTCTGAATGAGGCAAATTGTCTTTCTTAATTCATAGATCATTCAAAAGTGTAGTGAAAAAGAAAGAAGAAGCCTTATGAAAAAGGAGTCTTGCGGACTCCGTGTCAGGATTTGTGTAAGAAAATAGGTGTCAGCACTTGAGGGTTAATTCGAGTTTTTGTTATTATTACATATAACCACATATTAAGTTTATGTATTTGTAGAGTTACATAAGTTCTGTCACGTAACGGCAAGTATTATTTTAGATGAATACATTGGAACAATAATTGAACCAGTATTAGGGCTTCTCCAAAGAGAACATCATTTAAAATTTGTTAATTACATTGAAAATGTTGTACATTCATATGTAGAGAGCGATTTCATAATACACTATCGTTTATCACGAGAAGTGACCCATGTTTTGCAGCTTCTACAGTTTTCTTGGCGTAACAAGGTCGGTTTTATCATATATATTATTAATTGTACACACATAATTTCTTCCTGTACCTCAGAATGTTATTACAGGGTATGAGCCTATTTCTCCGGAGAAACATATTTCAAGTTTTCTTTGGTACGTTGGACATGAAAGCATTGGCTCTCGGGATGTGGCAGATAGATTTGAAATCAGGATAAATGCACTGTACAATGATATACCTCGGGTTACAAATTTCCTAATATCTCTTGCACCAAATACCATAAGATCTCCTACATCACAAGAGAGGGAAACCATTAAGGAATGTTTTCTTCAGCGAAAAAGATTTCGTGGGGTGATAGGTATTATTTTAATAAATATATACTACATAATTTTTTTTATACAGGTATAGAATTTCCATTATTTTATTAATGAATAATTCTGATCAGGTGCCATAGATGGAACATATATTCGAAACAACAAACCAATCGGAGATAAGGATTCATACATTAATAGGAAGCATTTCTTTTCCATTCACTTACAAATATTCTGAAAGATGAAAATGCATTTGGTAACCTGAAACAGAGATTTCCTCAATACGCCGTATTAGTGGTGATGTCACATCGCCATCTTGGAATGTGCAGGGTTCTAAACAGCTCAATTTTACTTAGGATATCTGAGTATTTTGTGGATTTTTCACTCTACAGGTATTTTTAAGACTGATGGAGAAATTGCAGTTAGCTTTAAATCTCATAGTTGAGAGAAACACCAATAGATGGCGTCAGCGTCAGTTCTCTTATCTATAATTCTATTATTTGTTTTATATTTTTGTACTCCTTTCTTCCTTATTATGAGATTTTTTAATATTAATATAATAATTTGTATATTTATGTATAATTTAAGATAAGCTTTTTGTCGTTTGTATTCTAAATTAACCTTCTATGGTTGAATTTTGTGACGTCCCAGAACTAACCGTTATTTTCATTCTCTCTTGTCTTGTCAGCTGTTGAAGAAACATAATCTAACTGGGGTTACGTTGTATGTAAATATATAACGTTTAAACTATATTTGTGTAGTGTTTTTTGTGTGAACTTGCAAGTAAACCAGCGCAGGCCTTTAAAATAATACAGTCCACTATATCGAATAAATTTTCCAAGGTCCTACGTGCCGCATTCAGCGTATTCTGGTTTTGAGTAAAATTCGTTATATCAAAAAACTAGTGACCTTTCTGTTCCCGAGTATTGGAAACCAAGAAAGTGCTAGAAAAACTGGTGACCTTCCTGTTCCTGTTTAAAAGAAGACATCATAGGAAACCAAGAAAGTGCCAGAGGAAGCAAGTACACCTTTCAAGTTAAAGAAAACTAGTGACCTTTTTGTTCCCGAGTGTTGGAAACCAAGAAAGTGCTAGAAAAATCACGTTTGAAGTCTCCAGAAGAATTCCTGTTACCTGTCCTCGTGTGTGAGAACAAGCCATTTGTTGAAAATCAAGAAAGAGCCACAGGAAGCCATTTGAAAAGTATCCTTTTATACCTGCCAATTCTATTTGAGTCAACAAATTTAATTATTATTAAGTAAGTACTTAGCATATTTTGTTAATTATGGATAGAACACTCATGAAAAAACGTGCCAGTTTAAAAGGAAGATTCACAATCATTTCGAAAAAATTAGAACCCTTCATCGGGAAATTCGAGATGGATTCATCTTCTTTGAGCGAAGATTTAATTGTTGTTAGAGGTTTCAAAGAAAAGTTGTCATTAATTGATGATAGTTTTAATGAAGTTCAATCACAGATTGAAGAATCCTGTGAGGACTATCAATTTGAGACACAAATGAATGAGTGGGAAGAGTTTTTTGACCATATGAATAGGTGTCAGAGTAAAATCATTTTAATCTTAAATAAAAGAAATGTTTCGAATAATGATGTCAAGTCTGAGGTAAAGTCAAGGGTGCAATTACCAGTCATAGACTTACCTAAGTTCAATGAAACATATGAGGGATGGTTGAGTTTTAAAGATATTTTCCATTCTCTCGTTCATTCAAATAAATCTATTAGTGAGATACAAAAGTATCATTATTTGCGGGCCAGTTTGAATAGTGCCACTTCAAAAATGATAGAGTCCCTTGAATTTTCATCAGAAAATTATACTATTGCGTGGGACTTACTGTGTAATCGGTTCGACAATAAAAAGTTATTGATCAATAACCATATTAAATGCTTATTTAATTTGAGTCCCTTGAAAAGAGAATGTTCGAAGACACTACGCAGTCTCATAGATTCTCTTTTCAAACATTTGAGAACATTAAGCAATCTTGGTTTGAATGTGGATTCTTGGGATCCCTTATTAATTTATTTGATTACTACTAGTAAGCCAGGAGATCCATAGGCCCGTAGATCTATAGGCCAGTAGATCCATAAGCCAGTAGTTCAATAAGCCCATAGATCAATATAGACCATAGATCAATGAAGCGCACAGAAACACGAAACACAGCAATGAAACCCGTTGAAGACAAAGAAACTCGAAAGAACGCTAAGCAACACGGTAGAAAGCGAAGAAACACAAAAGAACGCGAAGAAACACGAAAAAACACGAAAGAGCGCCAGTAGATCTATGGACCAATAGATCCATAAGCCAGTAGATCCATAAGCTAGTTGTTCCATGTGCCAGTAGAACCATTGGCAGGTAGCTCAATGTAGCCCATAGATCAATGAAGCTCGCGAAAACACGAAACTCAGCAAAAAACACGACAAGAAGCGAAAAAAACTGAAGAGTGCTACGAAACAGTAAAGAAACCATAAAACCTCATAGAACGTAAAAAAACTCAAAAGAACATATTAAACCCCGAAGAAACGTAAAAAATCTGAAAGCACGCAAAATATTCCGAAAAAATGCAAAAAAAAAACTGAAAGCACGCCAAATATCCCGGAAAAACTCAAAAAAACCGAAAGCACGCAAACAATCCCGAAGAAACTCAAAAAACCCGATGGTCGGCAAGAAACCTGAAAGCACGCAAAAAATCTCGAAGAAACTTAACAAACCCTGAAAGAACTCGAAAAATCCCCAGGGAACGCAAAAAATCTGAATGCACAAAAAAAAGCCTCAACAAAACCCGCAGAAACGCAGAGAAATCTCGAAAAAAACGCGAATAAAACCGAAAAAGTAAAGCATCCACAGAGAGCAATGCTCATAACAAATAATTCAACAAATACTCTTTAAAGTAATGAAAAATTTCGACAGCAATATTTTCTTGCTGAAGAGAATTGAGAGATAGCAAAAGTTCAGCAATTTTTACAAAAAAAAAACAATTAATCACTGTGTTCCTAAAAAAAAGTTATTATTTCAATTTGCCACAACATTTCAAAGAAGCGAGAGTGAAAAAAGCAAATAATATTAACTACGTTTTAATGACTAAGGGTTTCCGCAACTTTACCATAAAATATGCCATTTGGAGGAGTAAGAATAGAAATTCGTGATAATAAACAGAACATTTTTCGAGAAAACCCGTTTCTCAGATAGAAAATTGTAATTGCCAGCCGAAGAAAACAAAAATATTCTTCCTACCCCCTGTATATTCACACGGAACACGACTTGCACAAACTTAACCGTACATTCTCTTAAATTCGCCTCACTTATAGCAAGGGATGTAGATAATTACTCTCTTCTATGGCGTGAGCTGTCATCAGTATCAAAACCATAAAGTAATACATAGAGATGTGTTCTGTGATCAAAACAATGATCGCTTTTGACAGATTCTATAAAATCGATTTCTTAAGGAAAAGAATTAAGTAGTTTTTGAATGTACGGAATAATGATTATTTTCATCAGTTGTTCTCGTATGGTACAGGTAAGCTTTATTTTTATCTAATGCTAACATATTCAAAATGTATGTTTTAGACCAAAGGAATTGAAGAACTGTCTTTGTGTTGTGACTCTTGAGGAGAAATGATCCTTCGTGGCTTTCAAGGAAACTTACCATACCTTCAGTAATTATAAGTAGTCTCTGGGATACTGCCATGAAATTTCATTCATTTGAAATTATTTCAGATTATCTTCATCCCATGACATGAATGGAATAATGGAAGTAGATGCAAAAAAAAACAATGATTTTGATATATCAATAGAAAATTAGATTATCTTACTTTGATTAGGATGAAAACCTGCAAGATATGAAGTATAAATTGAAGTAGTGAAGATAATATTTTTTGGAGTTGAATTGTAATATTATAAATTATTATATAGATAATGATTATTTGAACACTTGAGTTTAAATAACTATTTTATTCTATAAACAGGAAAGTATCTGCAGATGTTGAATTAGCATGTAACTTGATTCTGACAAAATTTTAGCTTGTATCGTTGCAAGATCATTTAATTATCAAGGGTATTATATATGAAAAAGTATATGCTATCTACACTATTTTTTTTTTTTCATATATAGTAAAGCTTTGTAGGATTGAAGATGCCATTTAGAGTATAGATAAGGTCACATAGTAATTTTTTGTGCATGTAGATTATCGAAATAATAAGAGGAAATCTTGAGTGATAGTGAGAATCATGAGTGAAACAAAATTAGTGACTTCAGAAAGAGTATATAATGAAATGTGTGTAACAGTCTGAAAAAATTGCAAAGCGATGGAATCTTTGAGCAACTGTTTTGCTTGATTATGGGAAGAATGTGATGACGTAAACTGCCAAAGGCAGAATTCTAAGCCTGGAACCAATGAGTCTAATGGCAAAAAAAAGATTTTTCCCTTTTTAAGATCATAATTAATTTCACAGGATCCTTGCTATGTTTCTTTCTGTAATGACAACTGAAATAACCTGAATGAATGATTATCTGCAAATCCAAGGACTATAAATTATGAAAAGTAGGTATGTGAGTAACATCAAATCCAGGTAAATGGATTTTTCATGCATAGTGAGGATTTGTATGATTTAAGAGTTCATTTAATATGTAAGGAAGTTAAATGTAAATAATGAAATATTACCTTCAGTTTTACAGAATATAAGAAGTCATATTTATCCTTGTAGGTTCATTTTTTTAGAAACCTTAGATAGTATAATATAGTTAGTTATAATGACCTTCATTTTTACAAATATTAGAGACAATATTAATCCTTGTATTTGTAAAAACTTGATGGAGAGACCAAACAGTCATCTATCATTCAATTGAAGTATAATGGGACATTTTAGCGGATAGAAATATATAAAATATGATAGAAACAGCTTAGACTCTTGAGTATAAAAAAAGTCTTATATGATGGTGAGAATTAAATGAGTGAAACAAAATTAGTGTTTATGGAAGTGTAGATTAGTCCTTAAAATATCAGAAATTATGGAATACCACTATCTCAGATGTACCACCAATAAAAGTTATTAATTTGGTGAACCCCTTTATTGAAGTATTATGGAAGTTGGCATAGATTACCTAATGATCAGAGGAATATTTATTTCAAAGATCTAACCTAGTCTAAGTTTGATAGATAAAGATATTGAATTGCATATTCAAAATTTAAATTCTCTTGGAATTTGCAGAACCAACAGGAATAAAAGAATTGCAAATATTTGATCAACTACTGTTACTATTTTGCTTGATTGTGGGAAGAACGTAATGAAATAATTGATGAAGACAGAATACTTAGCGTGGATGGATATATCTGATGGTGAAAGAAGGATTTTTTGTTCTGAAGGCATGATGAATTTTACAGGGTCGTTCCTATGTTCCTTCCTGGAGTGGAAATTGAAATGTACAACCCGAATAAAATATCATCTGCTATATGCAAATCCCTACCTGCGAAATATCCATTTGAATTAGTTTATTGTTTGGTTACGATTACAATCATACATAAAGAAAAGTATGATTACAATACATAAGATTAGAATGTCAACGACAATTGTCATTTCAGAGTAGGAATCGACAGGGTGAAATGAATTTGCTAGGGATTGTAAAACTGATTCTATGCTGGGTAAATTTTTGAATTTCTTAAATACACATCGTAGACTGTTAAACTATAAGAGAATACCTCACCAGGGTTCTTACGAATCGTATGAATTGAAGAATTTTCAAAATATTATACGGAGTATGGATTAAAATTGTAATTGAAAATATGTGACAATGTTCTGTGAACGTCGGACGTGACTGATGATCTGGAAATTTGTCTTTGAGCCGAAGTAAGCTATTTTCAGCAATTAATTTAAAATATTTTTACTTGCGATTGGAAGATATGAATAGCTTTATCCAAACGACCGATTCTCGGGGAATGCACATATGAAAACGGCTTTTCCTGATCATGTCCGTGGAAAAAGCCTTTTTCAACTTTACCGGACCATCTTTCGCGAAAAACCGGGAAATCGCTGTTTTAGATAATTTTTTTGAAAATGTTAGCGTAGTCGTATGGGCATGTGAAATGCACCTAACGAAAGTCCGTCTCATGAACTTTACGGTGCTCGCTTCGCTCGCGAGATCGCCTTCCCCTTTATACCTCGAAATATCGCATTTCTGAACCCCTCGCCGATCCAAAGTTTTTCGATCTCCTTCTGTGGATTACCACAGAAATATTCCTTATTGTTTTTAATATATTGGGATGGGACTAAACTCGATAAAGTTTCAGCATGTGAATGGGAAAAGATGAAAACCAATTTAGACCTGCCCAACCTTAAGGAATTCACAACCTTTTTGAAGAATAGAGCTGATTTGCTGGAATCATTAGAACAAAATCATGAAGTCGACCAAGATAAAGTTAAAAAGGAATTTAAGGGAAAGCAAGTCAGAAGCTATTTGGGTATGACTGATAAAGTAAAACCAAAGTCAGTTAAGTGTTTCTTCTGTGATGGGAATCACACCATTTATAATTGCTCAGATTCTCTAAAATTTAGTATCACTGAGAGAGTCGAGAAAGTCAATGAATTAGGTCTGTGTCAGAATTGTCTTTGTAGAGGACACAGACCTAACGAGTGTCGATATAATGCTTGTCCAAGTTGCAAGGAAAAGCATAATAGATTATTGCACTTAGAAAATGAAAGAGTTGCCCTTACAAGTTTGAGAAACTCGTATGTTTTATTGTCAACGGTGAAAATTCATGTCACAGACAAGTATGGAAATAAACATATCTGCCATGCTCTCTTGGATTCGGGATCCCAATCAAACTTCGTTACTAAAGATTTAGTTTCAAAATTGAAATTACCTTTGTCCGATGCACATATAAGTGTAACGGGAATAAATTCAGTGTCACATTTGAATAGACAATGTAATGTTTTGGTGGAATCATTGACTAGGAATTACGCGATGAATTTGAATTGTTTTGTCTTACCTAAAATAGCAGACCGACTTCCAAATGAACCGTTAAACATTTCAAATTTAGATATTCCCCACAATGTACAGTTAGCAGATCCGGAATTCTATCAACCAAAAAGATCGATATGATCATTGGATCGTCCAACTTTTGGGATTGCTTAGAACCGCAGCAGATCAAATTGAAAAAAGGATATCCGGTTTTACAAAATACTGTCTTTCGCTTCACAGTTTCCGGTTGTTTGAGTAATAACAATGTTCCGAATATTAAAACCCTGAATTTATTTGCAACTTCTGAGAATGATGACATTAATTCATTATTGCAACGGTTTTGGGTGGTTGAAGAATTGTATAATAAAAATGAGGTATTTTCTTCTAAGGAAGATATTGCGTGTGAAGAAAGTTTTAAATCAACTTTCTCTCGTAATGAACACGGTAGATTTGTGGTGAAGATTCCTTTTCGAGATGATATTAGTAAGTTGGGTGATTCAAGGGCAATCGCAATTAAAAGGTTGTTGTCTCAAGAGAGGAGGTTAGAAAAAACTCCTGTCCTTAAGGAGCAGTACCATGATTTCATGAGAGAATACTTAGAGTTAGGACACATGAGTTTAGTGAGCGACATAACGCATGATAAGGTATCATTCTTTCTACCCCATCATCCTGTTCTTCGTGAGGATAGTCTCACAACAAAAATCAGAGTTGTATTTAATGGGTCATCTTCCACTACATCAGGTTATTGATTGAATGATCTTCAACATGTTGGGCCTCCGATTCTTGGCAATCTTTTCAAAATGTTAGTTAAATTCCGTATATTTCCTATTGTTGTCTCTGCAGATATAGCCAAAATGTATCGGCAAATACTTGTTCATCCAGATGATAGACCATTGCAAAGAATAGTTTGGAGATTTGACAAACAGGATGATATTCAGGTGTATAATCTTAACACTGTTACGTACGGTCTAACAAGTGCACCTTACTTAGCTATGAGGTGCATTCAACAGCTTGCAATCGATTCGCAAGATCAGTATCCAGCTGCTTCTAAAGTTATTCGGGAGGATTTTTATGTGGATGATTTGATTGCCGGATTCAATAGTGAATCCCAAGCTATTCAGGTTTGTAGCGACATTTCAAAGATTTTAAATTCTGGGTGCTTCGAGTTGCGAAAATGGAGATCTAATAACCGAAACTGCTTGAGTGATTTTAGACCAGATTTGCAATCGTCAGATGTTTTATGTTAAAAGTAATGTTGTGAGCAATCTCACTAAATTGTTATAAGAATAATTTTTCTGTTCTGTGACCTAACCTAAATATTAATATATGTGTTCTATGATAGAAAATTCTAGAAGAAGAGATGAGTTAAGAATGTACAATGTGTTAAGTTAAATAGTAGTCATTGTGTATTGTATTGTATTGGAATACCAAGGAGATAGTAGGAATAAACCACGAAAAAGTTAGTCTGACTTTTATTTTAACAGTGGTAGCAGAGCGTGGTTTATGAAAAATGACTACGAAGGAAAAATACAACCTAACCCCATTCTCTGGAAATAACTTTTCAGCATGGGAGTTTCGAATCAAAAGTATCCTGCAGGACAATGGAGTTGTAGAAGCAGTTCTCAATAAAGATTATAGTCTGAACGAAGAAAATGAAATCGGGGAAGCCAAAGCCCAAGCCATTTTAATTGGAGGAGTAGCAGACACACATTTGGAATACATAAGAAACATGGAAAGTGCTTATGATATGTTTTATAATCTGGAGCAGGTATTCAAGCAGAGGGGAGTGCGCAGCCGATTGTTCATTCGACGAAGTTTAAATGAAATAAAGTTCAATGAAAGGGAATCATTGCAGAACCATTTCGTCAAACTGGATGAACTATTTTCACAACTACAAGATTCTGGGGTGAAATAAGCCAAGAAGAAAAAATAAATTACATTCTAATGTCAATGCCCAAAGTTACGAAGCAGTAGTCACTGCCATTGAAACTCAGCCCAATCTGGAATTAGGGTTTGTCAAAAACAGACTATTGGGTGAAGAGGAGAAAAGAGCAAAACCAGTAGCTGAAACATCCAGTTCATTAAATTATGCTTTTTCATGTTATATATGTGGAAAACGAGGGCACAAAAATTCCAATGCAGATATAGAAATAAACCTGACAATACTTACCAAGGACGTGGCGACAGAAACCAGAACAGAACTACCCAAGGTTCAACAAGGAACACAAATGAGAATGGACGAGGTCAGAATTCGAATACATATAGTAGAAATAGGTTCCAGAATTGGTCAAGAGGAGGTTATGCAGCCACAGCTGACAACAGGGACGACCAAGCAAAGGTGGTATTTATGACAGACACAGGATCAGGTGAGCCATTTGAAAATTCTTACTTGGCTGAAAATAATTTAACCTGGTGTGTTGACTCTGGGTGTTCCGATCATCTAGTGAGTGACTTGAATGCTTTTTCTGACTATAATGAGTTTAAAATTCCTAAAAAGATATCTGTAGCTAAGGGAGGTGTTTATTTAGAAGCTAAAGGCATAGGAAATATTGATGCAATTAGTTTTGTTAATAATAGGAGAGTTCCATGTAAAATTAAGAATGTATATTATTGTCCTGATGTTAAAAAGAATCTTATGTCTGTTTCAAAACTAGAAAATAATGGTTTAAAGGTATTATTTGAAAATAATGAAGTACAAGCGTCAATCAAAGATAGAGCAGTTATGATTGGAAAAAGGAAGGTTCTTTATACTTAGTTAAAATGGAAATAGATAACTCGGCAAATTATACCGTTCACAACTCATTAAATTATAGAGATGATTTAGTCAATTTGTGGCATAGGCGTTTAGGACATTTAGGCCTACAAAATTTGAAAGTCTTAAGTAGAAGTGGTCTGGCGGAAGGTATGGATAAGTTAGATGAATTAAGCAATATGAATTTCGAAAGATTAACATGTGAACCATGTATAATGGGAAAAATGACAAGGCAACCATTTAAGGGAAAGGGATATAGAGCAAATAAACCTTTAGAGGTAGTTCACACTGATGTATGTGGACCCATTTCTCCGACAACTTGGGACGGTTTTCGTTATTTCGTGACATTTTTAGATGATTATTCTCATATGGTCATAATATATTTGCTGAAAAATAAATTTGAGGTTTTTGAACGTTTTAGAGAATATGAAGCTTACGCTACAAACCATTTTGGGACAAATATTTTAAATTTAAGATTAGATAATGGAGGAGAGTACACTTCAAATGAGATGAAGGCCTTTTGTAGAAGTAAGGGTATAAGGTTGAAGTATATAGTATCATATAATCCAGAAATGAATGGGAAAGCGGAAAGATTAAATAGAACTCTGGTGGAAAAAGCTAGAACTCTCTTAATAGACTCAAATTTACCAAAAGATATGTGGGGAGAGGCAATCTATGTTTCAGCATATCTAACAAACCGAAGTCCAACCAGCAATATGGATAAGACTCCTATCGAACTATGGGAAGGAACAAAACCAAACTTAGAGAAGTTGAGAGTGTTTGGAAGCATAGCATACAAACATGTGCCTGATCAATTAAGAACAAAGTTGGACAGTAAGGCAAAGAAGCTAATCATGGTAGGATATGGGCCAAACAGCTCCTATAGATTATGGGATCCTGAAAGAAGGAAAATAGAAATTGGAAGAAATGTTGTATTTGATGAGAACAAGTTGAATACACCAGACTCATTAGAAATAGAGAAACTCAGATATAACAGGGAAAGTAAAACAAAGGAAGGAAATATGAACGAAGACATACAGGATGAGCCAAACATTCAGGAGGAAGAATTTATTCCAGTACATGAAGAAAGTAGTTCACAAACAAAAAGGAACAGAAACAAGCCGGTATGGCACAAAGACTATATTACAAATTTCGAATCCGAGGAAGAAGCAATGTTCGCTTATTTGTTGGAATATGATGATGATATTCCCAAAACCATAGATGAAATAGATCAACGGCCAGACAGAGATAAATGGATGAGAGCAGTGGAGGCGGAAGTAAATATATTAGAGGAAAGTAAAACTTGGATACAAGTAAAGAAACCTGAGAATATCAAGACGATTGACACAAAATGGGTATTTTCAAGAAAAGAACTTAAAAATAAAGAACCAATATATAAAGCCCGACTTGTCGTTCGAGGTTTTCAACAAAGGACCATAGTGAAGATACATATTCTCCTGTTCTTCGACTCCAAACTTTAAGAATTGTTTTAGCAATCGCAATACAGAATAATTATGATATACATCAGATGGATGTCAAGGGAGCATTTTTATATGGGCGTATTGAGGAACAAGTGTATTTAAGCCCTCCTAAAGGCATCAAAGTAAAAGATGGTTTAGTTTTAAAGCTTACAAAATCACTTTATGGGCTCAAAAAATCACCAAAATATTGGTATGATCATTTTCATGAATTAATCACAAAATTTGGGTTTTCTAGATCGGACAATGATTGTTGCTTTTACATCAAAGATCGTATATATATTTTATTGTATGTGGATGATCTTTTAATTGTAGGAACAGATGAGAAGAAAATTTCTGAGCTAAAAGATTTTTTATGCAATGAATTCAGGATGAAAGATTTGGGAAGAAATAATTTGATGTATTTGGGTATTTCAATAGTGAAAACAAATGATAGCATAATAATGGATCAGTCAGATTATTTGAAAAAAGTATTAGTTAAATATGGTATGGAAAATTGCAAGCCCATTGCTACACCAATGGATGTTAATTTTAAAATGACTGGCAGTGAATGTTTAATCGACAATACTCTGGAACTCAGATGTCGATCCTTAATTGGATCATTGATGTATGTCACTGTAGGAACTCGACCAGACTTAGCTGCAGCAGTTTATTATTTAAGCCGATTCCAATCCAAACCAAGTAATGATTTGTGGATTGCACTAAAGCGGATTTTACGGTATATCAAAGGTACACTAAATCTAAAATTGAAATATTTCAGTAACAATAGCTACTCTGTCTTGGTTGGTTACGCTGATTCGGACTGGGCTAGGGATGAAGATAGAAATCCACATCCGGATATCTATTCAAAGTATATGATAATGTAGTAATTTGGCGGAGTAAGAAACAGAATTGTATCGCACTCAGTACGGCAGAAGCTGAATTAGTTTCTTTATGTGAAGCAGTAAAAGAAATGATGTGGTTATTAAAATTGTTGAAAGATTTTAAATTAGACATTAAAGAAGTATGTATATTTGAAGACAATCAAAGTACCATTAAAGCTGTTAAAAGTCACGATCAAAAATTAATGAAACATCTAGATATCAAATATAATTTTATTAAACAGTTAGTAGAAAGTGGATTAGTTAAGTTAGAGTATATTAATACACGAGATCAAACAGCGGATGTCTTTACCAAACCTTTAAGTAAAATTAATTTCAGAATGTGTATCGATAGACTTAATTTAGTTTCGATTGAGGAGGAATGTTAAAAGTAATGTTGTGAGCAATCTCACTAAATTGTTATAAGAATAATTTTTCTGTTCTGTGACCTAACCTAAATATTAATATATGTGTTCTATGATAGAAAATTCTAGAAGAAGAGATGAGTTAAGAATGTACAATGTGTTAAGTTAAATAGTAGTCATTGTGTATTGTATTGTATTGGAATACCAAGGAGATAGTAGGAATAAACCACGAAAAGTTAGTCTGACTTTTATTTTAACATTTTAACCATCTGTAATAAAGACACAAAATGCTTAGGTATCCAATGGTTCTCTGAGAGTGATGAACTCTCATTTCAATTTCCCGAACCCATTTTCTCGACTCAATGCACTAAGCGTCATGTCTTGTCGGAGATATCAAAAGTTTTTGACCCTTTAGGTTTATTGTCACCTACTGTTATTGTTGCGAAGAGGTTAATTCAGAAGTTGTGGACTCTTCGATTGGATTGGGATGAAGAGATTCCTGATGAATTGAGAGAAAGGTGGTTAGCCTTTCAACAAGATATGGCAAAATTAAGTCTTCGTGTTCCCCGATTCTCAGTGTTATTGAATCCTTTAAAAGTAGAGCTTTTTGGATTTTCTGACGCAAGCATTCGATCCTATGGTGCAGTAGTCTATTTAAGATCAGTTGATGAAAATGGTAGGGTAAAGGTGTCACTTCTTTGTTCCAAGACAAAGGTTTCCCTTCTGAAACCTTTAACTATGCCGAGGTTGGAGTTGCTTGCTGCTCTGATGCTCTCTCGATTAGTGAAATTTGTCACCGAAGTCATGACCACAGTGACAGAATGCTATTTGTGGTCAGATTCTGAGATTGTGTTGCATTGGATTCACACAGAACCCGTCAAGTTGCAACAATCCGTCAATACTAGAATTGCTGAAATTCAAGAGCTCACCTGCAATTTTAAGTGGAACTATGTCCAATCTAGCGAAAACCCTGCGGATATCGCATCAAGAGGTTTATTTCCGTCAGAGTTACAGTCCAGTGAACTCTGGTGGTCCGGTCCTAGTTGGTTAAAAGATTTCAATGAAGACAAATATCAGTTCAAGTTCACTCCGTCATTGAAAGAAATTCCCGAATTGAAAATATCCAAGGATCAATATATTTTCCACTCAACTACTGAAGATTTCGATATTTTCAATAGGTATTCCAGTTTGACCAAATTAATAAGAGTAGTTGCCTTTTGTCGTAGATTTTGTTTTAATTTATTGAAAAGGGGACAAAGATTATCAGGACGATTAACGATAGACGAATTTCAAAATTCACAGAATTGCTTGGTAAAATTATGTCAACAAAAAACTTTTGCGAAAGAATATAACTTCTTGTTGAATAAGGAAGGAAAGCGTGTAGAAACTCGATTTAAAGGTTTGTCTGCATTTATAGATGAAAAAGGTTTCATAAGAGTTGGTGGAAGATTACGCTTTTCTAACTTGAATTATGATGCTAAGCATCCTATTATATTAGACGGTAAACATCCTCTGACTGCACCAATATTTAAGTCAGAGCATATTAAATTGTTACATGCAGGTCCACAACTCTTACTAAATAATATTAGACAAACTTATTGGCCACTAAATTGAATGAATCTGGCAAAAAAGACAGCCCGAAATTGTCTTAAATGTTTTAAATTTTCCCCGAAGTCTCAATCAGTCATCATGGGTGATTTACCTGATTGCAGAGTAACACGCTCCTTCCCATTTCAAACGACTGGTGTAGATTACGCGGGTCCGTTTTTAATAAAAGACAGAAAAACAAGAGGATGCAAAATATCAAAGGCTTATGTTTGCTTGTTCATATGTTTTGGTGTTAAGGCAGTGCATCTTGAGTTGGTTTCAGATTTAACATCAGACGCTTTCATTGCTTGTTTACGAAGATTTGTTTCACGAAGAGGTGTTCCATCTGATATGTTTTCAGATAATGGAACTAATTTTGTCGGTGCAAATAACACTCTGCAAGAATTATATCAATTCCTCAAACAGGATGAATCTTCCATTTTGAATTTCGCTGATGAAAATAATCTAAAGTGGCATTTTATTCCTCCTAGCTCACCTCATTTTGGAGGTATTTGGGAAGCTAATGTAAAGTCCTTTAAGACCCATTTGTACAAAGTAATTGGAGAAACTATTTTAACCTTTGAAGAATTTAGCACTGTGTTGACGCAAATAGAATCTGTCTTAAACTCCCGACCTTTGTATCCCCTCTCTTCTGATCCCAATGATTTAACACCCTTAACCCCTGCTCATTTCCTCATTGGCCGGCTGTATCGAAGTGTACCAGATCCAGACGTCACATCCGTTCAACTGAATCGACTATCCAGGTTCCAGTTGCTCCAGCAGCTCCATCAATGTTTCTGGAAACGTTGGTGGCGGGACTATCTCAATTCCATCCAACAGAGAAAAAAGTGGACTACTGGTTCCAGTCCAGTTGTTGTGGGAACGATGGTTATCATAAGAAACGACAACTGTCCTCCAGCCAATTGGGATCTTGGAAGAATTGTTGAACTTCATCCTGGTAGTGATGGTGTTACTCGTGTAGTGAGTGTTAAAACTGTAAAAGGTGTTTTCAAACGACCAGTGGTAAAACTGTGCCCATTACCCAATATGGTAAAAGGTTGACTGTTAATCCAATGTTTGTTTATATAATTATTTTATAAGTTTAATTAATCTATAACGCAATTTCAAATCACTTTTATCCTGTTGAAGCCCTGTAGCCTGTCAAGTCGGGCGGTATGGAGAAATTGCAGTTAGCTTTAAATCTCATAGTTGAGAGAAACACCAATAGATGGCGTCAGCGTCAGTTCTCTTATCTATAATTCTATTATTTGTTTTATATTTTTGTACTCCTTTCTTCCTTATTATGAGATTTTTTAATATTAATATAATAATTTGTATATTTATGTATAATTTAAGATAAGCTTTTTGTCGTTTGTATTCTAAATTAACCTTTTATGGTTGAATTTTGTGAAGTCCCAGAACTAATCGTTATTTTCACTCTCTCTTGTCTTGTCAGCTGTTGAAGAAACATAATCTAACTGGGGTTATGTTGTATGTAAATATATAACGTTTAAACTATATTTGTCTAGTGTTTTTTGTGTGAACTTGCAAGTAAACCAGCGCAGGCCTTTAAAATAATACAGTCCACTATATCCAATGAATTTTCCAACTGATGAAAGTTAATTTAAGAATCAGTTCATCGTCTAAATACATTGAAGTAAGTATTCTGTTACTATAACTATCAAATATTGAGAAAAACGAAAAATAATGTTTTATTTAAGGTTATGTTATTTTGAACAGTTCGATTTTTCTTATCAAAGTGTATATCATTCATTATTTTTCTTTCAGATGGCTGAGAAAAGAGTTATATCAATGGCTAAACTCGCTATTTTTTTCAAAGACAGCCAAAATCAACTTGTAAGGGGAGAAAACTCCTACTATAGCGGCAATGTTGCAAGTGTGTTGTTCGACCCAGAGATTCAACCAGCTTTACTGAAAGGAGAAGTAAAAGCAAGGATGAAAAATAGAAGCTATGCAATTGAGGTATAATTTGAAGAGAAAAGAATGTATTCTACCTTCGTGAAACTTTTTCAGATAAAGAAAAATGAGAAAAAAATTTGACTTGAAATGTTTTTGAAAAGAGTGATGCATTTATATTGGCTCTATGTTAACGAAGTATTGAATGAATTTTTATTTTTTTATTTATTTTCTATTTTTTTTTACAGTTATATTTAGATGAAGATACCATCATTGATGCATCATGCTCTTGTCCTAGAGGTCAAGTGATATGCCATCACATTGCAGCAGTGTGCTTTTTTGCATACCACAATATTAGTGTATAACAGACCAAGCATGCACATGGAATGCACCTAAAACACAAGCTGCTGATGAGAAGATTAAAAAAATTGAGGATATATTCAAGCCCAAAGAATATTGTCCAGTCAAACGGCTTGCAACAGAAGGGGAAATAAAAAATTTATAAATAAATTAGAAGAGCCAGTTGGATTCAGTTGGCTGTTGAAACCAGAGCCAAGTGACGAATGCCTTCGTCTCATTCCAGATATCGAGGACATAGTTTTCTCTGAAGACTATTTAAATAATAAGGATAAAGGTATAATAGATATTTCAAGACCAAGCTAAGCATCAGCAAAGAGATGATTTTGAAAATAGCTGAGGCTACAAAAGGGCAGTACAAAAATGAGAACTGGCTTGTTTGTAGGAAGCATAGACTACAGCAAGTCGCTTTGGTGCAGTACTGTCAGCCTGTGCTAGGAATAAATATCCTGAATCCTTGTTCAAAACCCTTTTTGGAGGATATGATTTGGAGCACGTGAAGGCAATTCAATGGGGAAAGGAAAACGAGAACGAAGCCCTAAATATGTTCCAAATTGGAATGAAATGGGAAGTTCAACCTACAGGATTGTGGATACATGAATGTGGGTATTTAGGAGCCAGACCGGATGGACTGATAGGAGACAATGGGCTTTTCGAAATTAAGTGTCCATATAAATTTCGGAACTGTGATTTAGAAGAAGCTTTGTCAACAAACAAAGATTACATTTTATATAAAGATGAAAGGGGTGATACAAAGGTTAATAAAAATCATAATTTTTGGGATCAAATACAATTCAACTGCACATCACAAAAAGAAAAACGTGTTATTTAATGGTTTGGACCCCCATGAAAATGGAGGTCATTGCTATCGATAGGTCTGAAGAGTGGAGCCTGAATATCGACATTTTACAAAAATTTTTTATTGAAAAATATTTAATGTACATAAGTTGATATGATTTTTTTTTAATACCCAAATTCTGACTCCAGGTTGTAATTACTTTGTGTATGTTGTCATTCCATTCAATAGGAAAAGTTACGAATTTTACATTATGATATTAAATCATTTTCCTGTTAACTCTTATATTTTATTCCTCTTTCTAATCGAGTTTTCTGCAGTAAAAAGTGAATATCTCAGTAGCAATATATACATATTGGAATTTTTTTCTTCGATAATCCTTTTCCTTACAGTTGCTTCAAATTATTTATTCACACCCTGAAACTTTGAATTAGATTGTGACTGTTCAAAAACAAATAAATGTCTAAAACACTCCCTCAAATTTGGAAAATAGGTATTTAATAATTATGCAATGTTGATCAGGATAGCTTTGATTCAGTTAGCAGTGTACTTTTCATATTTGTTAGCAATTAAAATCGTTTAAAAAAGTTTAAACGAGCAGACAGCTCAACCAATATTTGACCAAGTTAGTTTGTAATTCCAATGAGATTTTCAGAATTGATTACCATACATTGAATTTAAATATGCAATGTAAGTAATGTATAACTTTTATTAGAAAATAAATCATGCAAATGCTACATTCATATTTTCAAAAATTTATGTTCCGGGTCCGGGAGAACGACAGTAGCACCGGAAGAGGCAGGCTGACAGCATTTGAATTTGAAGAACAAATGGATAAAATATTGAAGAAAAGAAAAATGTTCACCTCACCATTCTTCTTGCTTGTGAATCTGTCATGAGGGGACCCCAAATCGAGCCTATACCCTGTGTATCCATACATGAGGCTGAGCAGTCAATAGTTGAAACCCCACATCGGTTTTTCACCGAAGTCTTCCGTAGGGTACGGACGTGTCTACATGAGCTCCGCTTCGAGAGAGTAGTAATTAGTGACCAGTACATTTCCGAGAAAGAGACTCAACATTGATAGTGAATTTGTGATTTTAGTGAAGTGAATAGAACATTTACAACATAGTGCGAACGATATTGATGTATGGGAACGCCCTTAAAAGGGGACATAAATTAAAAAGCCAACGAAATTTGTAGCAGCCCCAATACCTAGAATAAATCCATGGGAGGTGAAAAAAAGCCAAAGAGAAGCCCTAGAGAAGCAGAAGCCACCAACGAGCTATTCTCAAAAGGTCTCAGAAAAAGAAAATTCCAGCCAGCAGTCATATCAGAGCCCACAAGGAACGTTTGCAGAATTAAATAATTTGATTAATCTAAAGTCGTTACTAGAATCTATCAAAGAGTTAAATTTTAAATTAAGTAAAACTAATGATCAATCAGAACGTAAAATGCTCGTATTTCACTTTTTTATGAATTCTAATGGTTACTAAATTCAATCTGGCAACCTGGAATGCAAACGGTATTCTTTACAAGTGTGCCGAATTGGCGAATTTCATTGTTGAAAATAATATTCATATTATGATCCTCAATGAAACTCGTCTTGTTGACACTCATAAATTCTCCCTGAATGGATTTCAGGATCTCAGAATGGATCGACAAAGCGAAAACAATGCTTTCGCCGGGGGGTAGCTTTGTTAGTTAAAAAGGGCATTTCCTTCGCCCGCCTCCCAAAATTAAACTGCACAATAGAAAACGTAGGTATAAAACTCTCTAATGGCTTATCAATTATTGCAGCCTATAACAGTCCGACAAACAAATTGACACCCAATTGTCTCAGAAAACTTACTAGGGATAACAATACCCTTATTATTGATGACTTGAATAGCCGTCAGGAATATTGGAATTGCCGATCCCGGAATACAAACGGAAACACATTCCTTGAAACCAATATTGAATATAATGTCCATTTTTTCGATAAACCCACTCATTACCCTAATGATGGCTCTACTCCGTCAACAACTGATCTACCTACAATCAGAGAATATTTCGATCAAATCATAACAAATTCTACGAATCCCAATGTCGGGGTAACCGTGTCCTAGAATCCATAACGAAAACGAGAATTCATAATAGAAAGCCTCGACATCCACATCCCCTTCCCTACCAATTCCTTCCCATTTTCCTCAAACCTCAAAATTCTAGAACGTAACGACTTAGATTGATGAAAAATTTATAAATTTTGATATAAAGATACTCAGAAGAGCTCAGGGTATCGAGACCCCCTAAATACTACCGGCAAACTATACGAACAACTAATTCTTGGAAGAATCCAAGAAGAACTAGACCGAAACAACCTAGTCTCCTCTTCCCAACATGGATTCAAGACACAAAAATCAACAATAACCGCCATAGAACAAGCCACCAACTTCGCCAAATTCCAAGCAAGCGGAACTCACAGAACCAGGAAATTCACACTAATGGCCACTTTTGATATAAAAAATGCATTCAACTCCGCAGGTTGGGAAGAAATAACCAAGGAAATGGAAAATATGCAACTCCCGCACCACATAATCTCCACCATAAAGAATTACCTCAATGAAAGAACCATCAGGACCTCATACAAAAACGTACCCCTATCCTGCGGAGTCCCACAAGGATCCATCCTAGGACCCACCATCTGGAACATACTTTACAACAAGATTCTAGACCTAGCACAGGACGATCCAGACACCATGCTCATAGCATACGCAGATGACCTTGCAGTCATTATAGGTAAAAGAACAGAAGATGAGGCCACCAAATCCCTCATCGAAATAACAAAAAAAATCATAGAATGGCTAAAAACACGCGGCATGGAACTGGCTCTAGAAAAAACAGAGATATTGACACTCACGGGAAGAAGACCAACCAAGAATAAAAACATAAATATTAACGGTACCCTCCTTGAAATAAAAAACCACATCAAGTACCTAGGTATTATCATAGACAAAAATCTCAACTTCCTCCCTCACATAGATTACGCCATTAACAGGACCATGGATATCACAAATTCCCTGAAAAAAATTATGCCTAGAATAAACGGCCCAACAACTAGAAAAAGAAAAGTACTGGCAACCGCGGCCACATCTAGACTCCTATACGGAGCCGAAATCTGGGCTGACTCAATAAAAAAATATAAAACATACAAAACTAAGATTCGGAAAGCACAAGGGGGTGTTCTAGCCAGCTCAATAAGAGCATATAAAAACATATCAATCCACTCGGCCCTACTAATCGCTGGAGCAATACCAGTTGACCTATTAGCTGCCGAAAGGGCTGACATCTTTAAATTCAACATAAACAAAAAAGCCGCGAGATCCAACACTAAACAAATATGGCTAAGAGAATCCTCCCAACACAAAGGATCCAGATGGACTAGATCCCTTATCAAAAATCCTATCACATGGATGGACAGGAAACACGGGGATCTTAATTTCGAAACAGTCCAATTCCTCAGCGGCCACGGCCCTTTCGGCACATATAGGCAAAAAATCGGAAAGAGTAACAGCGCCCGATGCTGGAACTGCCAGGGACTGGACAAACCCGACCACCTTCTCTGGTGTCAAAAATGGGACCCAATAAGGAAGGAACTAGCTTCAGAAATGAGAGTAGAACCAACATATCTAAACAAAAAAGAAAACCTCATCAAAAGAACAAAACCAATACCACTAAAAAACACAATGTACCAAAATAAGTACAATAAACTCCATAAACCTACTAGCTCTATTCTTTCACCACATAAAATCCCCCTAAACCCACGAATACTCTACTAGATCAAAACTTGAAATAATTTCTAATATTTTTCTTCTATTTAGAATTTTCTTCTCGGACTACATATAACAACGCTGATAATATTTTGAAATTACTCTATCAGTTCTTTATACATACTACTCGCAAAGACTCTATTTATTTCTCTATTAACTAACTCTACATCCTCTACACGACAATCCGGTACTAACCTTGTTCTATACATCCCACAAGGCGCGCAAAAATCCTCATTTCGAAACCTATCATCACCACTCTAATCCCAGATCTGTATAAATACTTAAACTTAGCGGATAATAATGAAAAAAAAAAACACAACAACATTTCAACATTGTTTTCTACTTAATTATATACAATTAAGTCAAACATATTATATAAATAATAACCCCTCGAATATATTGAGAATAATGCACCTATTCATTAATAATTCATTTCTTTCATATTAGGCCAATCGCACATTCTCCCTCAATTCATCTACCTTGTAAACAAATACCGAGTACGTCAAACTCCCTTATCTCATTTCTCATCATTATTATTTTCGTGTTCAGCACTAGCGGCCACTGGCATTGACTATCAAATTCCCTGTTATTACTAATTTTAAATACTGGATCTTCCTAATAACCTACGAATAAAATTCCATAATCTCATTCCATTTACCATTAATCAATTTCATTCCCCATAAAATTCAACATTTCGCGACTATCTTCATTATTACCCGACGCATTATTAGTATCTTTATAACCATTTTACATTCAGACTAAACAACATTACAACATTTCAATATTGTTGATCCACAAGTAAGCCAATTTCCATAACTTCTCCAATTTTCATCTTATTACCACACCACATGTTCTATCCCTATCACCACGCTTGCGCGATTATTCCGCAAGACCATTTAACATTATCATTTTGTTGAAACAACATTTCAACATTGTCATCTACTGAACGATATACAAGTAAGTCAAACACCCCCTCTCGACTCTAATTCATCCTGCTACATTTTAAACTCTTGATTTTAGAGAAGGAGAGATATAATTTACCATGAAATTCGAGCCTTACAATCACCAGGAGCTACAAGCTATTAATTCCAACGTTCACATACACAAACTCTTTGAAAGAGAAAGTTCAAACAATACATTAAGTCTTCCACTCAAGTAACTTCACTTAAAGCACCATTTAAAACTGCTATATTAATAATAATAACTAGAATAATCAGGTACTTAGTAGACTGAATACAACCAATAGTTCATAATTCTACTCAAGAAAAGGCAAACTAGGAAAAGAATCCAACAGAAAGATAGATTAGGCTAGGATAAGAGAAAAAAAAAAGGAATTAGGTTAAGTTAGGGCAGTGGTTCCCAACCTGGGGCGATCGCCCCCAAGTGGGCGATTTGGGTTCTAAAGGGGGCGATAAATTTGTGGGGGGCGACAAGGGGGCGATGAGTATAAAAAGGCAGAAAAAATAAAACTTTACTGAAGGGTAGAATCTTTACTATCGCGGATACACGGTAGCGTTTTACAAACAAATAAATTCTTTTTTGATTTAGTTATGAGGAAAAAACTATAATCTGCATAAAATATGCGCGTGTGAGAGAGTTGCGTAACTCTACAGGGATTGTTGATCACGCGCAGACAAGGGAGGAATAGCGCGAGCGCGAGGTAGTTGGGTCATTGGCTAATTTTAGCTGGCAAGGTCACTGCAATTCCCTCTCCACCGGCACCACGCACCACCTCTACAACCCTTCAGTCCAGTGAAGCTAAGGAGCCTGTGCACAATTAGTTATTGTGTGTATCTGTTTTTTTAGTGTTTAGTGATTGTACGTAGTTTTGAAGTGCAGAAATCCGCGCACGATGGAATCTAAGAAAAAGTGTCGTCAGTACTCAGCTGAGTATTTAAAATACGGTTTTATTGTGTCGCCGAAAAATGTGCAGTTTCCACATTGTCTTTTGTGCGATAAAACATTTACCAGCAATGAAGCCATGAAGCCTTCACGAATGAAAGAACATTTATCAAGAGTACACAGTGATAAAATGAATAAAGAACTCAGTTATTTTCAAGAGCTCAAAGCTAAAGCAGAAAAACGTCCTAATGTGAGTGAACTATTTAAAAAGCGAGTAACCGATCTTGACAAAGGTCTTCTTGCTTCTTACGAGGTATCCTTATTGATCGCTAAATGTTGTAAACCTCACACGATTGGCGAAACTCTGGTTTTACCTGCTGCAAAAAAAATTGTTGAAATTATGTTAGGTGAGGGCTCTAGTAATAAGATAAGTCAATCAGTGCCTTTAAGCAACAATACTGTTTCCAGGCGAATTGATGAAATGGCTACAGACGTTGAATCCAAACTTACCAATATGCTAAAAAAGGTAAATTTGCTTTACAGATAGATGAAGCAACTGTAATTGATAACAAAGCCATTTTATTAGCCTATGTGAGATTTGTCAATGACCAGAAGGAAATTACTGAGGAAATGTTATTTGCAAGAAGTTTGATCACTGATGCGAAGGGGTCATCGATTTTTAATGTGGTAAAAGAGTATTTTGAGGAAAAAGAGATTCCCCTATCAAACGTAAGCGCCTGCGCTACAGACGGTGCTCCTGCCATGACAGGTCGCCATGCTGGGTTTCTAGCCCACCTCAAGAAAGAAGTTCCAGACGTCATCACCATACACTGTGTCATCCATCGCCAACACTTAGCGGCGAAAAAATTAAGTGGTATTCTGCATGAAACCCTACAACTTGTCATTAATGGGGTAAATAAGATAAAGGCTAATTCCCTAAATGACCGTCTGTTCCGACAACTTTGCCATGAAAATGACGAATCGTTTGAGCGATTGCTTCTTCATACGACCGTGAGGTGGCTTTCCAAAGGAAACTGTTTGCGCCGTTTCTTTGAATTGTTTGAAACAGTAACGGAGTTTCTCGACTCATGTGATCCTGGATTAAGTCAAACTTTGAGACATCACAAATTTGAAATTGCATACCTTACTGACATTTTCGAAAAACTCAATGAAGTTAATCATAAGCTTCAAGGAAATAAGATAAATCTCATTAAAGCCAAAGGCATTATAAGTTCATTCATTGCCAAGTTTGAAATTTACAAAGTTAATATTGGTCGTAACGAACTGAGCCAGTTTCCTTCCCTAAAAAATGCTCAGAATCTCTTCACCTTCAAGATGAACAAATCTTTACTTTCACGGACCACCTTGATAAGTTACAATGTGACATGAAATCAAGATTTGAAGACATGACCAATCTTCAAATTCCGGATTGGATTTTAGATCCATTTTCGTTTGAAGCAGTGGACACTCTTGAAAATCTTCTGCAGACAGAGTTTTTGGACCTTAAATATGACTGTGAGGCAAAGATAGTTTTCAAGCAGTTCGGTTACGAGTTAGCCTGGGTAAAACTTATGGACACTTATCCACAACTGTGGGGAAAGGCTGAATCCCTCCTCATCTCATTTCCATCAACCTATTTAGTTGAAAAAGGATTCAGTTCTGTTGTCCAGCTCCTTACCAAACAAAGGAATAAATTGGATGTTTGCACCAAAGGAGACTTGCGCCTTCACTTGACGAACATACAGCCGGATATTCTGGCTTTGACTGCAGTCCACCAAGCGCAAGGGAGCCATTGAAAAGGTAAATAAATTAATTTAAAACTATAAATATTTTTAAATTGGTTCAAGGCACTTAATGACGCAACATATATATCTAAAAAAATAACGAATTACTTTGAACTGTAATTTTTACAGAGATGATGGGTGTGTAATTTTCTTGAGGATCAAAAGCACAATAACATACTAAAATTTCATCAAAATCTTTAAAGTAAATTTTGAAATAACTGTTTTTTTTCTATTTTTTCTACACATACACAAACCCAAATGCTTAAATACTTTTTTATGTAATATAAAGTAACTCTCTGAAACTTGTTATCTTCAACAGGCTTACAAGATACCCAATGTTTATGGTTGAACTCCAACTCATGAGATGAAGTATAGTGAGATGAAGAATTCTGGACACATCTGATTTGGTTAATTATTTGTTGTAAATATTAATAAATCTTTCAAAAGAATAAAGTACTCTATTATTTGTATAACAACCTGTTACTTAAAATTACATTAGGTAAACAGTAGTACTAAGAAAAGGGGGCGACAGGTGTGAGTCATCTTCCACAAAGGGCGATGCCCCATAAAAGGTTAGGAACCACTGAGTTAGGGTAATACATACAATACATATTAAGCCTTATTCATTCAAATACCTCCACCTAAAAGTACCATTCAAACTGATAGATAAATAAATAACTATAATGAATATTTACTCAGTAGACAGTAATAGCAAAACACAACTTTGAAATTAACACTCGAACAGAAGACAAATTAAGAAACAAAAATCAAATTAATGCATGCACTAGAGATATCTCTCTCCAAACTATGAACGCTGGAATTATGCTTCGCCCTTCTGTAGCACGGTCGTAAGCCAAAATAATATATATGTAAACAAAGTTATTAAACGTTTACGTATTAAAGTTTAAAATTATTAAATAGTTTGAATGTACCGCGCAGCTCACCTACTTCGAAGAATAATTTGTCTGTGACATTATTCGACTCTATGGTCACTGTCACTGTCACTGTCTTTGCTATATAAACAAACGTAGCAGTATAGTCCAGTAAAGGAAGGGCTGAAATCACTTTTTCTCGGAAAGAGCTGCATTTTTGATATGTTGATTGTTATAACGAGCGAAACATATGGTCAAAAATGCAGGTGTTAAAATTTTCAGGAACATTGAAAAATTCCTGAAAATATACAGAAAAAATACGGTTTTTTTGATATTTTCGCGAATTAGAAGGTTTAGTAAGAAAAAGTTTTAAACAAAAAGTTGTAGAGCGGAAAATTCTAGTCCAAATGATGTACTTTAAGGTTCTCGAAAGTGATTTTGTATATTGATTATTAAGGTATTTCTCTAATGCGGCGATAACAGTGAATTCGAAATTTGGCGCCTAGTGCAAACCCGAGCGAGCGGTCCTAGACATCTGAAGTTCTAGAACAGGGTAGGATTCAGCACAAGTTGTCTGGAGAGTGTGATTTGAAATTCTTGGTCTATTAGAATGAATAACAGCTCGCTTGGGATATCAATAACATGTAATCATTGGGTTTAAACTCATTAGCTTGAAATCGATATTTAGGTGACGCATTGAAATGAATAATGCCCCACCAAAATTTCATTTTCTCAAATAACTCGTTGACGGGATTTTGAATACTTACAAGAACAGATTATTATATAGTTAGTTATGGGGAGAAAACTTTCTCAACAATAATACTTTCATAAAAAATTTAAAGAGAAATATAGTAACGTCATTATCATCGAACAACATAGTGGGTAGCAACCGGTTTTCTTTTACAAATCTCCCAATATAGTGGAGCTTAGTAAATATTGGCTTTTAATCCCGATTCTCTCAGTGATTATCAAAAAAATTTAATTTTACGGATAGCTGGTCAAATCGTTGGAGCTGATATAAAAAAAAACAAGATTATAACTATGAAATTTATCCCCTCTCAAGTAAATTCTTGGATAGCACTATATCTGAAATTCCGGAAAGTTTGAAAACTCCCCTATTCCATTTACTAGATTCAAAATGTAGTGCAAGTAAAGATGTGAAACGTGATACAATAGCACATTCCGTAATTTCCATTGTTCGTTCAAGAATATTCATTTCCAAATTTCAGTTAGCTGTAGGAACTTATGTCTACAGAAAAACAGGTTTTCGTTTGATAATTGAGAAGACGAGTAAATTAGGAGTATCGGCTTCATACCACAATATTCAATTATATGAAGCTTCCGTTATTAGGCAACCTGCAAAATTAACGCATCCAAACTCTTTCATTCAATTCGTTTTTGACAACATATATCACAATGTAAATACGTCGGATGGTCATGAAACATTTCACTGTTTGGGGGGTATTAAAGTCATTACACCAGAATAGGATGTTGAATATGAAGGAGGTTCCAAAAGGCTGATGGAAATGCCACCTGCTTCTATTTTTGCTTCACATAAGAAGATATAATTGATACCATTCAGTTACACAAATCCTGATGAATTGAAGAGTATAGAGTTCGTTGATAAATCAAAACTTCATATAAAAGTACAACCTGAAGTTCCAAAATCATATGTTGCGTATTTATGTGCGAAATCTCTCGAAATAGAAAATATTCCAACATGGCAGGGTTTTCACGAAATTTTATCACGAGACGTTACATATATGATGTCGCATGTTAATTGACTCCCATTCATTAATGCACCACCATCCAGTTTAACCACATTACATACAGCTTTGCTCTATGTAGTTGAAGAAACGAAGAGAAATAAAAGTAGAACAACTTTTGTAACATTCGATCAGCATCCTTATTTCAAAGCTAACTCTATCATTGTGCAGTCGTGCAATCCTGAATTTAGGAATATTGCTGTGAGATTAGGAGGGTTCCATTTATTGATGTTATATATGGGCGCCATTGGCTTTATCATGGATGGGAGTGGTTTGAAAGATCTTTGGGCTACTTCATATGCTGCATAATCAGTGAAGGAAATGTCTGAAGGGCTTTCAGCAGAGCTTTACGTGCTCACATATTAACTTTCACTGCTATAGGAATTCATATTTTGAAAACAAGCAATACAACTCCGATTGATGTAATTGAGAAACAAGTGAAAATGATGTTCGAAAAATGGAAGGAAAATTCTCCTACTGTGGGCGATTGTAATATTGGCCCAATGATAGTATGTTCAACTTGGAAATTCGAGGAAACACTTCAATATTTGAAGATCGTGAATATTTTACTCCAGTTTGTCGAAGCAGAACGTATTGGAGATTGAGATTTGCACTTAAGCAGTGTCATGAAAATGTTAGCAGTTAGTGCTCAATGGTACTTACAGGATATGGTGCATTTGGAAACAACGATGGATACATTAGAATTCGACAGGTTCACAAAAGAAGGATATTTCACTATTCTTAGGACATACAAAGCTTGGAGTGGTGTCTGGAGTGATATGTGTATAGAACAAACACTAAATAGATTTTCGGTACCGATTTAAGGCATGGTAGAGGAGTCACACCCAGTGTTGTTGCGCGTTATCTTCTGGGGATGCCATCGGCATTTGACGTCATGGAATGTTTGGAGGCAGAGGCTGATTTGAGAACAGCAAATAGTGAACAGCACGTGAATTTATCTGAAAGTCGTATGAAGAGAGATAAAGAAGACATAGAAAAAATTGTATTCTGGCTAAAATGCCATAATCCTTTTGAGAAAAGAGATTGTCTGATGTCTCTTTCTACAGGTATTATTGGTAGCGACTATATTAACTGTCATATGGCATTTCAAGGACGCAAAGGAATGGAAGCAATCGTTGGAAAAAATTTGTGAAATATGACTTTGTCATCAAAATTTAAAGTTGAGAATTTATGCGAGAGCCAGAATAAAATTCGTATTTCTGGAGGTACATCTTCTATAGACTCATCTGCATTGTTGCAGAGAATGGATCAAAGAAAAAAAGAGGCAATTTCTTACGAATTGTCGCCATATCCACTATCTCCTTCGACGAATATGGATTAATAAGAAAAACTGTTAACTCTGACCTCTATAAATTATTCCCAACGCATCTTCAATTACAATCCTTGCTTACTGGTATGATATATGTTATAGATGGTGAATGGTTATTACACCAAGTTGTATGGCCTCACAGTAAGAGATTCGTAGATGTGTTAGAAATATATAAATAGTCCATATTGAAAAAATTGGGACATAATTGTAAAATTGTATTTAGCGGTTATTGGTATGAAATCGTCGGAATAATATCATATGAACGATTCGGCCGAAAAGAAAAAGTTGTTCCCTCTGATGTACAAATTGATGAAGACAAAATAGTAACAATGACACAAAAAAAAAAATTGTCAAATATTGGGAATAAATATACATTTATCAAAATACTGTCCAATTTTCTACGAAAACATATTGTAGAAGTAAATGTAGCAGAAAAAGATGCCGACGTAGATATAGTAATGACAGCCATCTCTCTGAAAGAGAACATTCCAGAATCGGTTGCTGTGATTGGCAGTGACGTAGATCTCTAACACCAGATCACAGCAATAGATCACGGAAAAAATAGTGAGATATCTGTACAACACAAGTGGGGAAAATTTTAGCATCGGTGAACTGAGATATAAAATATTCACAACCCCAGTTTTAGGAACCAGGAAAACATCACCCCTAGTATTGCTTCCTCCAACAGAGTTAGCATTGATTGAACACACCAGACGAGTTTATTATCAAATTCAGGTTTGGCTAGGACGACCGTAGTTGAAACCTGAACATTGGGGTTGGCATAGATCACATTGTATGCTACTTCCTAAAATGATGACAAAAGCAGTAGCTCCACAGGAATTATTGAATAATGTGATCAAATTCATTCACACCCTAGTTTTATTAGTTTCAAAAATTTCAGAAATTCACGCTTATTCTTGTTTTTATTTATTCACATTTGTTTAAGGTATTCTGCAGCTGTAATGGAAAATGTGATACTTCTCGCTACAGTTGCAAAAAGCAGGACTGAAATGTACAAGGTTCTGCAAAATGTGTAACGGCATAACTTGTGAAAATGTCTCTGACCTGATAAACAGAATATAAATGAACTCTGATGTCGATGAAGACGAATGGGATCTAGATGACGGTGAGGGAGATGATATTGATGCATTTAATTGAAGAATTATTAGTAAAAATGAAAAAACAGTTTTCCTGATATTATTCAATGCAGAAACTTTAATTATTATTCATTAATGCCATGGCTTTTCAAATAATTACTACAGTTTTTAATTAAACTCTTTTATCCCATTACTATGAATAAATTTCTTTCTTTCGAAGAATTACTATTACTATCACAAACATACCTACCTACGTCTGAATTATTATTCGTATATCGTATGCATCTTAAGGAAATTCAGCTAGGAATTTGTTCATAATTGCGGCTGAAAACTATTTTAGTTTTTGAATTAATAAAATTTCAATTTCAATTTCGTCAAATTACAAAATTTCCTTTTATAATTCATCCAATTTTTGACTTTTCTATTTTTCATATTACTTCTAGCCTCCATTGAAGAATCTATATCGCCTTCGCTAGCACATCAGATTAGAAAACCGAACATCATTTTACCCAAACTGTCCGTTTCCAAACAACTCAACATTATATGATAGGGTTCCATGTAATAAAAGCAATACAATAACAAAACGAGTAGAGTCCAACTCTGGCGAATATCTTCCAGATGGTTGGTTCGGCCTTAACAGGTAGTCATTTCTTCGAGCGCCAAATTTAAAATTCGTTGGTATTGCGCTACTAAAGAAATACGCTGTTTATCAGTATACAAATTCACTTTCGAGAACGCTAATTACATAATTTGGACTAGAATTTTCCGCTCTACAACTTTTGTTTAAAACATTTTCTTACTAAACCTTTTAATTCGCGAAAATATCAGAAAAACCGCATTTTTCTATATTTTCAAGGATTTTTCAATGTTCCTGAAAATTTTAACACCTGCATTTTTGACCATATGCTTCTTTCATTATAACAATCAACATATCAAAAATGCAGCTCTTTCCGAGAAAAAGTGATTTCAGCCCTTCCTTTACTGGACTAAGTAGACAAATTCTCTTTAAGGTTAGAATGCAATATATTGTTAATAACTGGTGAAACAATAGCTTTAAATGTTGTTTCTCTTTTTAGGTGAGTTTGTAAATAATGTGGTTTGAATGTTTAAGTCGTAAGTTAATTTTATTGTAATAAAATAAAATACTCTTTTTAGAGCAACTCAATTTGGCTGTAGTTTTGCTGTCACCAGTCCAGGATCATAAAACATATTACAAAACAACATTTCTACAAGCTAGTCATCAAATATAATGGAAAAATTACAATTTGAGTTCGTGGTGAGAGCCAGTGATGATCCAAAAACGAATATTATTTGTGTAACATCCATCACGGATTTAGAAGGCCGGACTTTCGGGATACCTGATGAGTTACAACCTGTGAGACTTCATGAGGGAATAATGAAGACAAAAAAAATCAGAAAGTAAAGGCCACATTACAGAAACGGCACGAGAAACGACAGGTCATAATGACTTCCCCACACCTTAGGGCAAAAAAAAAAGGTATCGAGACCCGCTGCGGAATTCAATACGATCATACCAAAAAAGGAATGATATTCTGGAAGAGCATAGCCGTCGTGTTGTTCAATATTTAGAAGGCAAACGACTGATAGATGAGCAGCGACTGGCTATATCGAAAGAAAAATTGAGGCTATTGAAAGTTGCTGTAGGAGAAGCATCAAAGATCAGCATTTTATTGCAGAAACTAGTCAATAGGCATTGATTTAATTCCTTTTTTGTGGTGATCTGAGGTATTGCTCCCACTTACTTCAAATTTTTATGTTAATATCCAGTTTACCATCCACACCGAATATTTGGACATTTTTCGTAGTTCTTTTATGGTTTTGCAATGATAGCATTGATTTAAGCAATGATAAATTAGTCCATAATTTAGGAGTTTAAACAATTACTAATAACAAGAGTGATGATTGTGTGATAAACGATCATTAACAGTAGTTGTACTTCATCACTGTAATGTATCACAGAGGATAACCGTTGCGATATTTCAGCAGCGAATAACGTGTAAACTCTGAAAGTTCCTCGTAGTTTGATATCATCTCTCTGTTAAAGATTTTTTCCAGTTGGGTCAGTTAGATACCCTAGTACATTGTGAATCTGAGTTATTCAGCTGCAATCCTCCCAAGTGAAACAAGGAAGTTGTGATTTGTGAATCAGTGAAGCAGTTGCATATTGCCAAGCCACAATTTAATAGTGGAAGCTTCATCCAAGGTACCTGCACCTTATTTTGTACCTTCAAGTGGAACAAAATTAAAAACGGATGCATTTCCAGATATATTCCAAGAAGGCACAGGTGAAGAAGATATTTATTGAATAAATGTAACTTGTAACACATTGTGACACATCAGTTTCTGTGATTAGGAGTGAATGTTGATGTATCAACTTCGAAATCATCTGGCCATAGTGGACTGGATAGCAAGGAGCTTTTGAATGAAGATCTCCCATTAGAAGCTGTAACTCTTTCAGAATGTGAATGCTGGGGTTAAAAATACTGAAACTTCTATGGATTCAAGTATCTGTACTACTCCTGGTCAGAAGTGAACATTATCTTTTATTTATTTGTTGAATTCTGAGTCTAATGAAACATTATCTTTACTCATAGTGAGAAAAACTGAAGTGACTCAAACATCACCAAGTTTGTCTGCCTCCACTCCGACATGGCTGATTTCATGATAGCCCAATTGAAACTCAAAAGAACAAATCCCCATGGCTACAGGTACTCCATCGCTTATAAACAATTTAAACTTACTATCTATTTTTTGGGACCTGAAGTTTATAAATTTTTAAGAATAACTTTTTCCTTACCTCATACGGCAACTCCATGCAGAATAACTACCGAATGGAACTTTTCCGTTGGTTTGAATGATTATCTAGTTCAAGTAATTTTGGCGAAAGTAAAAACTATGACAGAAAGAGCAGAGGATTGCATATTATGTGTTGATGAGATGTCTATCAAAATTCATTTTTATTTATTATATATCTTGTTCGTGTTGAATAAGTGGACTGTTAATAATTGTATATTTGCACAGGTTATACTTTTATTAATACGAACAAATACAGTCCACTTATTCAACACATCATCCCATCGAAACGACACACGAACATTGGTCCTTCGAGCCGGATACACGAACATTAGTCCTTCGGGCCGGTTACACGAACGTAAATTAATTACAGCGCGAGCGCTTTTAAATTGTGGTTCGCAATCAAGTTTTATTACGTCTGAATTGTATGACGAATTGATCTCACCAAAGTCAAACGTTAAATTAAGATTCCAAAGATGTCTGCAGCAGGACGTAAGTTACAAAAATATTTCCTTGTTAAAAGTGTAACCTGTGCAAATATACAATATTAAACGAACAACACGAACATATCTCTTGACCAAATAATTGGATTTCACCAATGCAATGGTAACAGATCTTTCGAACCTGCCAATTGTGCATTAGTTTTGATGGCTAGAGGAATCCAAAACAATTGAAAGCAACCAATAGCATATTTTTTTACATATAATTCTTGTAATGTTGAATATTTGCATGAGATAATAATTCAATCTGTTACTTCTTTGCTATTTAAGAAATAATTTTCTGAAATAAGCTCAGTTTATAACTTGCTCTCAGAATCGCTCAGCTCAGCTGTAAACGTTACTGAAATTAATTTGTGTGAATTAGAAATTGCTTTGATTGTATCTATACATATACATATTTTTGTGTTAAAATGTCTAATAAGAGAAGTCCGATATGGTTTTATTTTTCTATTATAGACGATGAAAAAAAAACATGTTCGTGCGATATTTGTAAGCACCCCTTGTCTTACAAATATTCAGTGTCGAATTTAAAAAAACATTTTAAGCGGAAACATCCCACGGTGAATATTTTTCCGAGAATGTCGAATGATGATAATAATCCTTCTACCAGTGCCAGTAGTTCAAGTGCTAGTGCTTCGAAACGTCCATTACTCAGTAATGCCGAGGATGAGGATGAAGATGATAGTGTTCAAGAACCTTGTTCTAAAAAGAAAAAATCTGACAGTGTTGCAGTTGTAAATAGCGAAAATACTCTACCTAGAAGAAAAGTGCAAGAAAAAATCGGTGCTTTCTTTCATAAAAAAATTTCGGCAAGTGGCGAAGCAAAAATAGATGATAATTTATTAGATCTCTTCATTCTTGACTATCAGCCTTTTAGTATTGTCGAAGATAGAGGATTCAAAAAATCCTTCCTATGAATTACCAAATAGGCATACCATGTCGCAAACACTGATACAATTAAAGTATGAAAAATGCCTAGAAGAAGCCAAAATCGGAATGAAAAAAGTGAGGAACGTTTGTTTAACGACAGATTGTTGGACATCAGCTAAAAATGAAAGTTACATGGCGGTGACATGTCATTTTCTTGATGATTTTAAAATGAACTCTGTTCTTTTAAGTTGCGACATTCTGGAAGAAAACCATACTGCTGTTAATTTAGCTAGGAGACTGAAAGAAGTTGTGCAAGAATGGGACCTGGAGAAAAAGTAATTCTAACAGTGTCTGATAACGCCAGCAACATAAAAAAAGCTATAATTGACGAGCTTGGATGGAAGTTTTTTGGTTGTTTTGCTCACACACTTAATCTCACCGTCCATGACGCTCTGAATATGGTACAACCCATCACCAACAAAATAAAAACAATAGTTGCCCACTTCAGGCGTAGCACTAGATCCAATTCGAAATTGATGCAATTTCAGAAGCAAGCTGGTGTCGAAATTCCGAAGGAGTTGATCCAGGATGTATCTACAAGGTGGAATTCGACGTACCATATGATAAAACGTTTCATAGAATTGGAAAATTCTATTCGCTCGACGATTGGCCTTCTAGATGTACCTTTGCCACAATTGTCATCCGAGGAATGGTGTATAATCAAAGAGCTTTCAGAAATACTGCATCATTTCGAGGAAGCCACGAAATCGGTGAGCGGGGAAAATTATATTTCTGCTTCACTAGTCATTGTTCTGAACCGCGGTTTATTGAACATATGCGAAGTATTGAAAAAAAAAGACTACAACCCAACATCTAAAGAAGTTTTGACTACGCTGGAAAATGGTTTACGACATAGAAACGCTAATGTAGAATACAGCAATACGCTTGCTATATGTACCTTTCTGGACCCACGTTTTAAAACTTTTCTTTTCCGTAATGATGACGCTGTAGAAAATATTCGCAGAATTGATACCAATCTGGTCAAGGAAATGGTAACAAGAAAAATTGACCAAGAAAAAAAAACTATAAACGATGTCATAACAGAGGAAAATGAACCAAAACATAAAGAAAACTTAAGTTTATGGGATTGCTTAGACCAAAAAGTAGCCGAAATAAAACCGAAAAATTGCAATAGTTCCAGCAGAGCGATAATGGAGGTTCAGAGATATCTCGATGATGATGCTCTCGATAGATCGAAGAACCCTCTAGAATGGTGGAAAGAAAATAAGTACAATTATCCTTATCTCTCCCAACTCGTACAACAAAAATGCTGTGCACTAGCTACATCGGTTCCATGTGAGAGACTGTTTTCGAAAGCTGGAAATATTCTGAATGAACGACGTACGCGACTAAGTGCAGACAAATTAAAGAAACTTCTTTTTTTGAATACAAATGCCCAAAAGTTCAGTGAATAATTCAATTTTGATTAATTTACCATGATTCCTATATACATATCTGTGTTATTCCATTTATCTTTCTGTACCAAAGATTCATTACTGTCAGAATTCAGAATAAATAGTTTTAGTTTATTTATGTTTTATATCAGCATTGTACAGTGTTTTTTGTTCTTGTAGACAAAATATTCGTTATTATTGTTATTTGAGTTCAAATTTTTTCACCTAAACATTTTATTTTTTATATTGTTTTATATTTTACCAATTATTCCCTCCTTGATTTTTGTTCCTAAGATTTATTGAATAAAATATTTTATTTCAGTTATTTTATTTTTTCTATCTATATAATTATAATATATCAGTTCGTTGAAGAAATATATATTTTAATATACATTTTTTGAATTCTTGCATCGTTTTCAACACCAAGTTTCTAGTGACAAAACCGAAATAACAATAAAACACATAACAATCAAATTCACTCATTTTATCGAAATGAAAACAAAACCGAAATAAGAATAACACATAACAATAAAATTCAATCATTTTATCAAAATGAAAACAAAACCGAAATAACAATAAAACACATAACAATCAAATTCACTTATTCAATCGAAATGATAACTAAAACAAAACCGAAATAAGAATAATACACATAACAGTCAAATTCAATCATTTTATTAAAATGAAAACTTTTTTTACTATATGTGGTGACTGTGAATGTATATCAAGCAACCAGGTACCTTAAACTGGGTAACTGGTTCATTTGTGTTTCGTTCTGGCTAGTCCCGAAGTCGCGACTTCGAGATCTAATCCCAAATCCAATATAGTCTAGTCGAACAGTACAGTCTAGTCGACTGCGTTGACTCGATCCCCACTATTATATACGAGGGATCGTATCCAGGGGGTAGAAAGTCCCTTACTAAACAACGTGACACTGTTTTGGCCAATAATAACGTGTTCCAAAAACATCAATCAGATCGACCAATCAGAAAATAGATTGGAAGGGAACAAAGGAATTTCTGACATAATGGCGGATAACAAACAAAGCATGAATAGAAGTGAAAGCTATTTGTACTATAAATACGAACTTTCACAAAATATCGGTCTTTTTGACTTCAGAGTTATTGCAGAGTGAATCATTTGAAACCTAAGCATTTAATTTCAAATTTTGAAATGGGTTACAAATGTGTTGTTCCAGGATGTTCATCGAAATATGGGAAAAAGTGTAGGTTCCATTTCCGTAGATTTCCACTAAATAGGGAGGTGAGTGTAACAAATAATTTTAAACTACCACAAACTGTTTATCTTAATATAAACTTGTAGTTAGCGGAGAAGTGGATGGAAAAAATTGGAAGAGAAGATTTGAAGGCGAAATCCCAAAAGGATCTTTACGAAAATTGCAGGATTTGTGACAAACATTTCAGGCCTGAGGATTTTGTCCGATTCAATAATAAAGCAGGCAGTCTTCTTGATGCTGATGCCGAACCATGCTTATTTCTTAATCATGATGTCGGGAAGTCAGGTACACTTCTTCTTTTATAATTTGCAAATTTTATTACTCGAAGATCTTACTTAGCTATATCATAAATAGTTTCAACCTCATTATATGACTATATTTTATAGATGAATTGTTGTAGAATTGTGAAACGTTCACTATGTTTCTCAAATCGTTATTCTTTTCAGAAGCTCAGGAATGTCTATCGGAAAAGGGAGTATCTCATATGGAAGAAGTGCCACCAAGTAAGTTTTACATGGACTATTTTAACTTGTTAATGAAATTTTTGAATGTCTTCTAAAACTTTCATCTTTCATATTTAAACTTTACAAACATTTTTCACTATTCATATTTCGAATTCTTATTATAGTGGATTTAGACATAGAAATGTCGGGAGAAACCGAAATGAATACAGAGGAAGCTTCGGAATGTCTATTGGAAAAGGGAATACCTCATACGGAAGAAGTGCCACCAAGTAAGTTTTACATAGACTATTTTAACTTGTTGAAGAAATTTTTGAATGTCTTCCAAAACTTGCATCTTTCATATTCATACTTTACAAACATTTTTCACTATTCATATTTCGAATTCTTATTATAGTGGATTTAGAGATAGAAATAGACATGTCCGAAGAACCAGTGAGCTGGGAAATGAATACCGAGGAAGTAGGTCAGCTGTCTCCTGTGGAAGATCAGTTAGTAAAAAGTATGTTGAAATCTTATATTGTTGTAGTAGTAATGTTTTATGCAGCATTCAAAAAGTTCGACTCATCCTTACATTATTATTTCTTTTCATAGGGCCCCATGATATTAATATTATGGATATAAAAATACTGCGGAAGTTACAGCTGCCTCTAGAGTATCCAGATCCACACGATGTAAGTATAACATATTGAAATGTAGACAGTATTTCTTATTAACATTATTGTAGGTGTTTCAATTGAACCCTAACTGCGAGGACTGAGACACATCTTTAGTCACAAATACTGTAGTTATAGATTTACTATTATTAAAACAATACTCCTCATATCGGGTTTGTATATACTATTATTTAGATAAAATGCCTTTCTCCACGACTGCCACAGAATACAGCTCTTTCAACATCGAATTTGACCATAGAATGTCAGTATTCCATCACTTGATATGTAATATCTATCTACAACACTTTTATGGATTTCAAGTAAATAACCAGCTATGACCATGGTTGTTGTTCAGTTTGGTACTTTTCATCTTAGTATTATTATTTCAACAGTCGTGGAGAAAGTATAGTCTGTTACTTGGTTAGAATGAAAATCCGATACTCGTGATTCCTCAGGCTCACCCTCAGAATGATTCACTCCTATCGGATTTTCATTCTACCATTGTTACAGAATATACTATTCTTATGTGGTAAAATATACTACAATTATGTTCTCTAATATATTACAGTAGGATGTCAATATTTCAGATTTATTGGCTTGGACATCATCTAGATAATAAAATTATATGTATTTTCGAAATAACTTTTTTGTTCTAGCATATTATCGTAATTTATTTATATTTAGCAACATTTACACCATGTGCATTCATAAACTTACTCAAAGTAAACTCCATGTACTCTCTTCTGTTGTGTAATCTCATATTCTGACAATTCAACGATGGAGGATAACCCTTAATATTGACAATTTTCAACTCTTGAGTAAGATAATATTAATAAGGCAAATCTACCTTTTAATTTTTTAATTTTAAAGTTTTTAACTCATTTTCGATATTCGTTGAAAATTTTTTTATAAATATGATTTGGAATGAAGATTATTAGATTGATATTTTTGTCGAGCAAAGTATACATTCAAGTATCTTTGTGATTGTGATAAAACTACTATTACTCTACTTAAAGAGTAAGTTTCTGAAGGTACCCTTACAGTTCTTGTTATTGACAATTCTGTACTTTTGATGTTTTACTGTATGTTTTGATTGAAGTGGAAACATGGGAGTTCTGACTTGGGTTATATTTTTAGGTCGAAGAAAACCTTTTATTAATTTGGGTTTACCTGGAGTTCGCAGAGTCAGGGATCTTTCGCCTAACGCCAAAATATTCTACGAAAAGGCTTGCAAGCTTTCAAGAAAAGTGCAGAGACTACAAAGAAGGCAAATTGGGCTCAAAGATATCATTTCCAAAATGAGAAATACTTGCCACTCCTTCAACAACTTCAAAGGCCACTTGAACACACCAAGCTTCAATTTTCTCATGTCTCAAATAAGATGTCAGAAACTGAAGCCTAAGGGAAGACGTTATACCTTAGATGAAAAGATTTTATTTTTAACTCTTTTCAAACAGAGTCCTAAGGGTTATAAACTCTTGAGCAAAATTTTGCAGTTCCATCCAAAAAACCTTGAATAGTTTATTATCTAAGATTCAATTCCATGCAGGTGTCAATGACCATATAATGTTATCCCTTAAAGTTCTCGTAGAAGGAATGGATGAGAAACAAAAATTTTGTTCCATACTTTTTGATGAGATGTCTATTGAGCCGAGTCTGCAATATAAAATGAGTAGATACATTATTGAGGGCTTTCAAGATAATGGAGGTCCTTGCGGTCGAAACTCTAACATAGCAGATAAAGCAATGGTTTTTATGGCTACGGGTATTTTCCGTAAATGGAAACAACCCCTAGCCTACTATTTCAATGATGGTGGAATGCAGAGCGATACTCTCGCTGCTTCAATAAAACATCTTGTCAAATTTTGCCAGGACTTTGGGCTTTATGTGAAAACTCTTATTTGTGATCAAGGTTCTGCGAATGTAGCTGCAATTAATAAGCTATATAAAGAAACCGCTGATCATTACATCAGAATTGGGGAAGAGAATAGAATGTTTGGGGTGCTCATTGGTAATGAGGAGGTTGTACCTTTATATGATTCTCCTCACTTACTGAAGGGGATTCGTAACAATTTTTTTGATAACAAAGTACGGTTTGTTTGGAGGGAGGATCATATACAGGTAGGAGACTGGCAGCATATCCGTATTTTTCACGAGTTGGATCGTCGGGAGGATGTAGAAGAATTTGTCATGTATAAAAAACTGACGATCCATCACGTAAATAATACGAGGAAAATGAAGGTATCTATAGCAGCCCAAACCTTCAGCAATAGCCTGGCTACATGTATGAGAACATCCACGAAATTTGCAGAAAACAATTTGCCTAAAGAAGCACAAAGCACAGCCAATTTCATTCTTTTCATGGATAAAGTTTTTGATAGTGTGAATGGGTCTACCAAAAACATTATTGATGGAAAAAATTTGAGATGTGGCGTCTCCTCAAATTCTCCCCACAAGAGGTTTTGGACAGAAGCTATCAAAGTGTTTGAATCAATGGAATTCTTCAATGAAAGGAGAGACAAATTTGTTCTTCCTTCCATTAAGAATTGGATTCACACTTTGAGAGCTTTTTCCTATTTATGGGATAGATTTGAGCAGGAAGGGGTGCGCTTTCTGCTTCCAAGGCATTTGAACCAAGATTGCTTGGAAAATTTTTTTGGCTGCATACGAAGTCATGGCGTTAGGAATGTTAATCCTAATGCTACATCCTTCGTAAACTCTTTCGTGGCACTAATTGTGAATAATTATATGTCTGCCCATTCGCCCTCAAAAAATTGTGAAGAGGATAATTTAAAACCGTTGTCTGACCTGAAGCATATGTTGAATGCTTGTAGTGACTCTTCACAACAAAAAGTTGTGGCTTTGCCAGAATTTTTTGTGGAAGAGTATAGGGCAGGGGCTTCTTCTCTTCTTCGAAGGGGGAAGGAAACATATGTTGCAGGTTATGCAGCGAGGCAAATTGGAAAAAAAATTAAAACATGTGTGCAATGTCGGGCTGATCTGATGGGGGGTGATCGGTCTCAGCCAGAATATTTTCTGATAAGAGCCAAAGCGTATTCCCCAAATGCTCTTTTGGCACCCTCAACTAATTTTAATAATCTGTTTCAGGAAAGCGCTTTGGTTCTATCTAGCTTACTCCCTCAAATTTGCTACCGAACAGATGTTCGTAGAATATTAAGAACGATACTTCTTAATATTCTAAGAAAATCTGATTGGTCAAGTAAATTTGAATGTAATGAGCATAATATTATAGACATTTTTCTAGATTTTTTTGTTAAATTCTATTTGTTAATATGGATAAAAAATGTCTGTAATATTCTCACAGGAAAACAAATTTTGGGCCAGTCTAGAGATCCCATCAAACATATAGCTAGTAAAAAATTTGAAAAACATAAGAAATATAAGTCAAGAAAATGAAGTTTTAAGGATCTTGGGCCTACCAAAATTTGTTTTCGGTGTTTTAATTGTTTTCCTAATTCGTATATGAATTCTTCTTTTCATGATTCTTTGAGGTAGATATTTTTATTAGCAATTAGTGTTTTTTCTAGCCAGGTTATTGTTTTATGTCTCATATCCTTGAAAGATCAAATTGAAAATCAATTTGAAATATTATATTTTGAAATGAATTTTTGATTAGGTATAAACATTTTGTTCCAACCAAGCTAAATAAGATTATTATATATGATGATGAATTGCAATTTATTGTAAATTATATATCTACGTTGCAAATATTAGAGTCAACAATTCAATCTGTCTTATGAAATATATACCTATGTTTTTATGATTAGACGATATGCAATAATAATTCTTCAATTTTAATGTATTGATCTTGTCCTGAAGAAGACTATAAATAGACTTCGAAAAGTAGCTCCAGATCGAAGCATTTTTTTTCCTTCAACCGAAATTGTACTTTCAACATTGTAAATCATTCAATATCATTATTCAATATCATTCACTCTGATCCTATTGTGATTGTAATCCCAGAAATTTTGCTTAAACTAATTAAATACACAATTGTTATATTAACTAGTTTTCATTTCCCTGTGACAAAATAATTTCAGGAATCCATTCTAATTGCATTTTCTCTGATCTTGAATTATTGAAAACTTCATTTCCAACTTGGTGAATTCCAATCAGGTTGGAAATGAATTGTTTTCATTAATTCACGTTCAGAGAAGAATGCAATTGGAATTTCTGGATTTCGAACAGCCTGTCGATACCCCTCATTTACCCCCACCTAAATTTCACCTCCCCTACCCTTTTTTTTTCGGCTGGTACCAGAACTGTCAAAGTCTCGCATTGTCATCAAAATTGGCGAGAGTTTCCGATCTATATACTTTTATTTATCTATGGTCAGTAGGGATCAGTTCCACTAGTCCGACAAGCCGGACCTGATCCAAAATATCAGTTCCGCGTACCGACAGCCATCACTATTTCAAACTGAAAATATTTTGCACAGCTTGTTCTTTTAAACTTTAGAATTACTAGTAACTGAATTTCGTTCATCTAGATCGAAAACGAAGAACCTCAAAAAATCTACCTGTGCCAACAGGACTGAGAAGAGTTTTAAACAGTAACTCTGGAAGATTGAGGACATGCATAATGTGTGCTTTGAAGCATAGGATACAAGAAGATGAGGTCATGAATGTGAAGGTAGAAAATGTGTGCAAAGATTTGAGGAATATACCTTCCCACGTTTTTGGCGAACATGGAAATTGTAGGCTTATAGCCTATTTTAAATGTTCCATTAGAGAGAATGAGAAGAATTATGTTCCAGAAATGAAGGCATGTGGTTTGTACGAGGACATTGAAATATGCATGAACAGGTTGATATTTAATGCCTCAAGTCTCATATTAAATATGGACACAAATGTTGCAGAACATTATAATTCCGTTGTCTGCAAATTCGTTGGTGGAAAAAGGATTAATTTTTCGGCAAAAGGAAGTTATGAAACAAGGTGCAGAGCAGCAGCCATTTCCTTCAACACAAACGGAAATTACTACAACGTTTTAGGAGGAACTGACACAGCGCAACCTTCCTTCCTTCACGAAGAAATATTTGGTAAAAAAAAAGACAATTGGAATTGAATAAAGTTGCAAGAAAGAAAAGCACCAAGAAGATAAGAAAAACCTTTCTTGCCTGATGAGGATTATGGACCACATTCAATACCAGACCCAGATTTGAACGAAGAGCTTTTCGAGAGAAAAAAAGATGATTTCCTAACTTCCTTGAAGAAAACAAAAGAAGAAATTTCAGAGAAAAACAAGAGGACAGGCAGCAAATGCTCTTTGGATGATAGTTCATTTCGCTCTGTGATTTGGCGTTGTGTGAGTTCATCAGACAACTAAACGATCTTAATGATGATTTGACCTACTTCTATCATCCATCATTGATATAATCACCACCAACATTTCGGCAGACCTGTCCTGACGTATTCAAGGTAAATTTGAAAAAAACAACTCTTTTGAACACTATTGAATTTTTCGAAAAGCCACAGTGAGATCATTACGCATCTGTGAACAAATTTCTCAAAATAAGATCGGCAGACTAATATGGAATTAGGTGTGATCACATGAAAGCCTACTTCCATCATTTTTCATAATTTAACGCGTTTTTTTCTAGTCCATTAAACTAGTAGCTATCTTGCTGTCGAAATTTCTAAAATCTTTTAGATGTTATTGATGCCACTCAAACCTATATACATGTGGATGAAACTTGTTTAGAAAATTTAGATCTCTCGATGTCCCGCAGTTGATTAACCCCATGGTGTTTCATGATTAGAACGTTTAGAGGGTTTTAGTTCATGCGCAGCAAGATCATTTTTTCAACCAGCAAGTTCCACTCAGAGAATCTGGAAGTTTAAAGACTATTTTTAGGATTTTTTAAATTCTTCTCAATTTTCGGGTAAATATTGATAAATGGAATCACTGCGTCAATTTTTCTTCTTATACGTGGTAGAGTGTTGATTTGGGTTCCAAGTATTTTTTTTTTCACTTCTTATCTTCTTGATTAGAGCACATTGTCGCTGAATCATTTAAGCATTTGTCGACCTCTAATTTGATGTTGATTTGGCAGAAATGTAGATAAAGTACTGTATTTCTTGCTTTCCCATACTTAGTACTTCTGGGAATTCCATTTTGTTTATATATGGATACATCTCTTGACAGTATCATGTGCATCTTTTCCATGTTTTAAGAAAAATCACATATTATGGTTCAAGTACTTGATTGGTTAAAATATATTTCAATATCGTAGTAGGTGTCTTCTTTTCTTTTTATTTCAATGAAATCTGTTTTTTTCTTCATGTTCAATTCCACATTATGAAATATTTGAGCCAATTGATGACACGCCGAATTTCTGGAATCCAAAACTGGTTTGTGAACTGAAGATTCAGTATAATTTTGCTCTCAACGGAGGTAGTTGGGTTTATTTCCAGTTCTTTAGAGCAATTTGTGTCCAATCATAATTTTTTTTTCAAATAGTTACATCTACAATGACATACGTTTTCTTTGACTTTTAGATGTAATTATCGCTGTACTATGTCCTTGGGGTATCATCTCTTCCGAAGCTAACATCATTTGAGTTTTTGGTGAGGAGGAATTTGGTGTTGACATGGACTTTTCCTTGATAAATCGCTCACATCACAGCTGGATTTGGAACCGTATTTTGTTTTGCTTCGTTCTTGGCTTTTCCATTTCAATTGTGTAATAAACTGATTCTTCGAGATTCTTGTGTTGAAGAAATTTGTGAAATTTCTAATTTACCAAGCATCATAAGTATCATATGCATATATGTTTTAAGAAAATGCACATATTGACCATTCCAAATTGTCGCCGATTAATTTTTTTTTTTTTCAAATCGGAAAAGTTGCAGCCTTTGCTTTTAACGAAGGTAGTTGGGTTTATTTCCAGTTCTTTATAGCAATCTGTGTCCAATCATAATTTTTTTTTCAAATAGTCACATCTATAACGACATACGTTTTCTTTGTCTTTTAGATGTAATTTTCACTGTACTATGTTGTTAATATTGTGGTGCTACAGGTCCTTGGGGTATCATCTCTTCCGAAGCTAACATCATTTGAGTTTTTGGTGAGGAGGAATTTGGTGTTGACATGGATTTTTCCTTGATAAATCGCTCACATCACTGCTGGATCTGGAACAATCTTTTGTTTTGCTTCGTTCTTGGCTTTTCCGTTTCAATTGTGTAATTAACTGATCCTTCGAGATTCTTGTGTTGGAGAAATTGGTGGATTTTCTAATTTGCTAAGTATCATGTGCATATATTTTCCATGTTTCAAGAAAAAGTACATATTGACCATTCCAAATTGTCGCCGATTGATTTTTTTTTCAAATCGGAAAAGTTTCAGTATAATCTGGTAGATTTTGCTTGCAACGGAGATAGTTGGGTGTACTTCCAGTTATTTATAGCAATCTGAGTCCAATCATAATTTTTTTTTCAAATAGTTACATCTATAATAACAAACGTCTTCTTTGACTTTTAGATGTTATTATCGCTGTTCTGTGATGTTAATATTCTGCTGCTTCAGGTCCTTTGGGTATCATTTCTCCCAAAGCTAACATCATTTGAGTTTTTGGTGAGGAGGAATTTGGTGTTGACATGGATTTTTCCTTGATAAATCGCTCACATCACTGCTGGATCTGGAACAATCTTTTGTTTTGCTTCGTTCTTGGCTTTTCCATTTCAATTGTGTAATTAACTGATCCTTCGAGATTCTTGTGTTGGAGAAATTGGTGAATTTTCTAATTTGCTAAGTATCACGTGCATATATTTTCCATGTTTCAAGAAAAAGTACATATTGACCATTCCAAATTGTCGCCGATTGATTTTTTTTTCAAATCGGAAAAGTTTCAGTATAATCTGGTAGATTTTGCTTGCAACGGAGATAGTTGGGTGTACTTCCAGTTATTTATAGCAATCTGAGTCCAATCATAATTTTTTTTTCAAATAGTTACATCTATAATAACAAACGTTTTCTTTGACTTTTAGATGTTATTATCGCTGTACTGTGATGTTAATATTCTGCTGCTTCAGGTCCTTTGGGTATCATTTCTCCCAAAGCTAACATCATTTGAGTTTTTGGTGAAGAGGAATTTGGTGTTTACATGAATATTTCCTCGATAAATCGTTCACATCACTGCTGGATCTGGAACCATATTTTGTTAAGCTTCGGTCTTCGCTTTTCCATTTTTTTTATTTGTTTTTTTCTTTTATAGCCATGCTTTGGAGCTCCTTGATTGTTCCTCGGTTATTTGGTTTTTTTCATCTCACATAAGGACAAGCTCCAACCATCTTGGTTTGTTGATTCAGTGTTTCTCTAGAATTTGCACAGCTTTTTTAGGTTTCCCAGGAAGTTTCACCACGAGACCTCTAGGTTGAAAATGTAATGTTTTGATCTACGTCAATGTAAAGCTGGAGAATCTTACCGCGATAAATCTGAAGAGCCTCATAAAAGCACGAATAAGGGAACACCAGAAGCTTGCTCAAATGGAGAACATAAATTGACATGGCAGAATGAATAAATGAGTATGATAAAACAAGAATGAAGCATCAATGGTATTCAAAGAAACATCAAAGAAGCTGCATTCATAAAAATCACACCTGATCCCACATCTGTTTCTGCCTTTCTTCTGTACACAGTCCAACATCTATCATAGACAACCCATAGATAGGCCACTCTCATATTTCGATAAATTGAACCGATTTTTACTTCTTAAACCGAGGGAAAGAATAGGGTGGCTAAGTGGGACCATATCGAAAAATTTCATTATCTTGATTCTTCGGAAGAGTACCGACTCTGTCCTAAGTTGACAGATCAACATTGTCTTAAAAATAAAATAAGGAAAATGAAAGTATCCTGTTGCACACAAGTGTTCAGCAATCAAGTAGGGGCATTAATGAAAAGAATTTCACAATGGAGTAATATTTCCATTTTCCTATCTTTATTTCTTCAATGTGTAACGTCATAGACCATATCAATTGCTTTGTTTTTTTATGAATTTGATTGGTGAATAAATATAGTTATTCATTATTTCAAAATTTTTGCAGACATCCAAGATAAGAACAGCCTTCCTTCAGATGCTGAGGACACTGCGGAGCTGACCCTTTTCATGGACAAGCTGTTCGATAGCCTCAATTCAAGTTGTGGAAAGGCTCCAGGCAGCAAGCCGCTAAAAGGAGGAGTGTCAAGAGGATCCCCGCATCTAAAATTCTGGATAAGTTCATTGAAGGTTTTGAAGGATATGCATTTTTTTTCTGAAAGGAACAACTGCTTGGTTTCTGTTCCATCTAAAAAGAATTTAATTTTTACGATCAAAGGGTTTGTGAGATTATCGAAGAGTCTCTTGTCAACACATAAATTTGAGTATGTGATGACGAGAGCCTTCAATCAAGATCCTCTTGAAAATTTTTTTGGTGCAATAAGAAGCCATAGAGGTAGAAATATTTCACCTGATGCTTTTCAATTTGAGAATTCTTTTAAAGCCTTATTGATAAATAATTTTCTTTCATACTACTCTCCTGGTGCAAATTGTGAAGTAGATTCTACCGAAGGCGCTCTTAGTAATTTGTGGGAATTTTTTTATTACGATATTCATGAAGGAGAACGCTCGTTCGATAATCCCACAATCCCTTCCATCCCTACAAATGTTTCTCTGACAAGAAAAACAAGAGTAGGAGAAAACATTGTGACATATGTTAGTGGACATTTTGTCAGACGCCTCCTCAAAATTCTGAAATGTTCCGATTGTAAAAATCTTTTACAATCAAATAGTGAACTCGTTCAGTCCACTGATTTCATTGAGGCAAAATTATACAGTGAAAAGTCAACGTTATTTAAACCAGGAAGTTTTCTCTATTTTTTTAGTGACACGATGCTTCTCTCATAAGTTCTATCTCATTCCACGTTTATGCCATTTTGAAAATATTGGGAGCACATTAGAAACAATTTTGCAGAAACAGGTGGATTTCAGACCGATTCACTGTGAATTACATCCTGAAATGGCTAATTCTGCCTGTAAATTGTTTGTGAGGTGTGGTATATTCTTTTGGTGCAAACGTGTGAATGCTATTGTGAGGGGTACCGACACTAAATATAAAATTTCTGTCGATGTTTTAGGGGATCCTATGAAGGCAATAGCAAAAAAAAAAAATTACTAAAGTCACGTAAAAAACCCCATTGGCGTTCCTAGAAAAATATTTTATGTAAATATTTTCTGTTTTGTATATATGTATTGTATTGTTATTGCTGCTATTTGTTATTAGCAGCTTTTTCCGTTTTTTTTTCACATTTTAGTTTGTCATTTATTTTATAACCCCCTTGGAATTCTTGAAAAAAAATTTTATGTAAATATCTTCAGCTTTGTGTATATGTATTGTATTGTTAAATTTGTTACGTTTTTCCTTTCACTTTTTTATTTCACATTTCAGTTTTATATATTTTTTATAACCCCCTTAGGATTCTTGAAACTTTTTTATTTAAATGTTTTTAGTTTTGTATGTATATTGATTTCTCCTCTCTGTTAGCTTTTTTATACTGTTAAAGATGCAAATATAATGCTTTTTATCTTATAATTTTTGTTTTTTTGAATGCTTTTAATGATACTAATATGAATCCAGTCTTTGGAATATATTATGGTTTAATCATTCTACGACAACTATTTATAGGCCTGAAATGACAAGTTTACACTTGATTTGAAAATATTGATGGAAGAATCTATCACTCTGCGACATTTTATGTCTCAACTCCGATTGTAACAAGTTTACATTCAAATATTCAAATATTGGTGGGAGGCTCATTTAAAATTTTTACGCCTATTAGTTCAAAATAATGCCACCAGGGGGCGTTGATGTTTCGAAAATAACTTCTTAAACCGCCGCATGGGTGCGCTTTCAAACCAAACATTGAAGGGGGAGTTTCCCATCTATAGGTTGTCTATGACATCTATTTTGTTCAGGTAAACAAATGTAATTGTTTGTTTTGCAAATCACTAATATTTTAAATTTCAAGAGAAATGGTGTTAGAGAAAACTGTAATTATCAATTAGACTGTTCATCAATAGATGGCGCTTGTGTACTAATAGCGGATGCTGATGCAACCAATGACAATTGAAATTATATGTTATACAAAATAGATAGTATACTCCGTTTCAGATTTATTTCTCATTTATTGAATATCATATTTGATTGCATTAATTATCGGTTTCGGGTTTACCCTGATTTTCATCTTCATTTCCAATTGTCATCGATCTTACCAGAGTCCATTACACATAATAAACTATAATGTTCAACCTTGAAAACGGTAGGTAGCAGTTCGTTCGAACCGTCGGTTTTGAAATAATCAATAACAGATTAAGGAATTGGCCGTCAGATCTGAAATATGTCATAGAGGACATAACATAGATATTGAAACAAAGATGTTTTATAATTGAGTTTTCTCTGAACTTAATTGATGAAAATTCAAAACAATATTAGAAAAATACAAAAACAGATTTAATCAAAAATAAGAAACAAACCAGAGCTTTCAGATATTTCTCTAAATCTAGTGACTAGTATCTTGAATCTAGCAACAAAAATAAATATTTTTTGAAACCAACACATATTTCACAAGAAATAATCTCAAAAGTTGATGAAGTGACCACAGGACAGTACAAAAATTAAAACTGGTCAGTGCTCAGGAAGCATAGAATGAAAGCTAGCAATTTTTGCCAGGTAATTGCAGCCTGCATGAGGAAAAAGTATCCACCATCAAATTTCTGCAAAAATCATAGTGGCTATACATTAATATACCATGACCAGATTCAAGGACAACTACAGATAACTAAAAGAAAACTGTGCTATTTGGTAGTATGGAAGCCTAACGAAATTAAGTCGTTGCAATTGAAAAATGTAATAAATGGTATGAAAATGTAGATATACATATACATTGTATATGGCGGGTACCATATTCCCTAAGCCGTTACCGTATTCCGTAAGAATTTCAGTAGGCGATTAACTGGCCCTTAACTTTTCCCTAAATTGAATACACAGGTTCAGTAGGCGTTCACACTGGCCCTTAACTTTCCCCTAAACTGAAGAATATACGGGTTATGCATTATGCAGCCTGAAAATGTATTTTTACCACCTTTACACATAAAGCTTGGGCTTATGAAGAATTTCTAAAAAGCTAAGGACAGGAGTGGTGACAGCTTTTTATATTTGAAAGAAAAATTTCCTAAGCTGAGTGAAGCAAAAATTAAAGAGGGCATATTTGTTGGCCCCCAAATCAAGCAATTGATGAAAGATGATACATTTAAAGAAAAACTTAGTGATTTATAAAAGTTAGCCTGGGAATCTTTCATGAGAGTTACTTCTAATTTTCTAGGAAATCACCGATCAAGTGACTATAAATGTGTTACCGCGGAGCATCTATCTACTTATAAGGCTTTGGGCTGTAATATGTCATTGAAAATACATTTTCTCTATTTCAGTGTCGTAATGATTTCTTTACAGTACTTAAAGCCCTAATTAGAACCCGCGGCGGCAATACAAGGTATTAATAATGTAATTTAATAACATTTTCAAAGATAACTGAATTTTTTTTAAAAATGGTTAATAAAGTCAAACTGATTTAAATTTCTTTTTTTGCAATTACGTATAAATAAATAATGTTCAACCCTAGTTTCTATTGTGTCATATTTATTTTTAATATTCAAGCCCAAATGAAGCGAAAAAACATACATAAAAAGTTAATAATTGAAAAAAACTGTCTTTTTAATATAAATATATAAATTTTACTACTCTCTATGAAATTCGGTGTTGATTTCTTAGCGACATGCGCGTCAATATTTGTGAAACTGTAGTGAAGTTCCAGAGACAACCTATCTGTCGTAAGTCCATAATCTATAGTATTAAAGTATTAATAAGTTAATTAGTTGTAAATATTCGAGTTTATCGCATTATCGAAAGAATATGTCAAAAGAAAAGAGATCAAGGGGACTAAATTTTACCGAAATAGAGGTGTCTCATCTTTTTTTAGTAGCACTTAATTGTAAAGGCTTGTTAGAAAACAAGCAAACAAATGCTGATTCAAATTGTGAAAAAAATGAAACTTGGAGAAACATAACGAACGAATTCAACGGGACCTCATCAGATTTCAATAATCGGAAGTATGGAGCAGTTGAAAAGGTGCTATGAAAATAAAAAGCAGGCGCTGAGCAAAAAGAAGGCACAAGTCCGACAGTGTTCAAAAAGGGGGTGGACTTCCAAAACCTGAATTAAAAATTACAGAATAAGATGACTTGGTGTTCTCAACGATGGATCCATTAACAGTAGATGGGCACTACAATCAATTCGATTCGGATGCAGTATATGAAAATTTACAGGCAAATTCTGATGCGATTTAATTTGTAGTTGAAAATACGGTAGGTTTCTTGATGAAAAAATTGCGATCTTTACATTCAGACCTGTGGGATTTGTCAACCCGAATTTTTATAGTTCCCAATAAAGTTGAATATTTCCAATATTTGCAACTTTTGTAGTATTGTGAATATATTTTAGGGTAGCTCCTTGACTGGTGGAAATTCAATGGAGAATAACATGGAAGAAGAAGTTCTAAAAGAAATGCCTTCATATTCATTAGCCAAATGTTGCTATGGTAAGAGAATGACGCCCTAGTAAAGTAGTCTCAGCTCTGAGAGCTAGTCCGGGAGGTATTTGGCACACTCCTGTAACAGAGCAGGCTCGTGACAGCCTTATAAACGTTCCACAGAGCAGAAAAATCATTTATTTAAATGTATAAATGTTGAGTGTTATTAATGGAGAGAAAGACGTTACAAAAACAGTCAAATTTTCAAGAGGTTGGAAACAAACCATTTAAGCAATGATGTTATTGTGGGAGGATTTAAACCCTAGTATTAAATTTTTATGTACGAGGCAAGTAAATCAAGATGCTTTGGAAAACTTTTTTGGGAACATCAGGTGTCAGGGGGAGAATGCTGATGATCCATCTGCTATTGCATTTGAAGGAGCTTTCGAAAAAAATTTTTCTTCAATTTTTTCAAAAATTGGAAGGAGGTAATTGCATTAAAGGTCTGTCTGATATACTGATGGATTTTACAGAGTTGAAAACGGAATAATTAAATAAGATAGTTACCTCTACTCCTGAAAGTAGGTTCTTTTTGAAGGAAGTGAATGTAAACGCAAAATATTACAACACCATGGATTTACCAGAAAAAAATTGACTCTTATGTTTGTGGTTATTTGATTAAAAAATGTCCTAGCAATTATAATTAGCAGAATGTATGGGTCAAGTCAAATAGTCCTATCAAATGAAACAATATATTATCATTTAAGAAATTACAGAGTGAACTATTTGGTAATTTGAAAATGCCCCCACTCCAGTTTTACCAGTTCATTCATAATTTAGATAATAGTTTCATAGATTTTTTCCTACATTGTCTTTAGAAAATCAGGTGGTCTTTAAATTAAAAAAAAAATTAGAGGGGCAAAGTTCCTCATATGAACATCCATATCCTAAGTTTCCGAAAGTTCATTTCTGAGTCTATTCATAGGATGAGAATATATTTTTGGGTGAAATTTAGTATCATTGATCTTCATAATTGTAAGGCACCAAGATAGGAAAATACTGAAAATTGGAAATCTTTGAATATTTCTATAATTCTCATTTATTCCATTTCAATCCCATGAATAGACATTATTTTTTTTTAAATTTATTTTGGTTTATACTCTACGTAGTGTTTTAATTATCCCTACATTTATATTGACGAAAAAAAATTACTTTTTGGATACTCTACGCTTATTAAAGAGTACCAGGAATAGTCTATTCAAGTACAACTTCCAATTTGGGTGAAAAATTGTCAAAAAAGAATGTATTGTAATATTATTCATAATAGCAAAATGAATGGCTGATATCCATATCAACCACAGGCTATTCTTAAAAATGAAGGTGTCTTTAGCTGCTCAGATAATTATATCAATTCTGATGCAAGTTCCTCCAGAGGCCATATATACATCTGAATTCACTAGAAATATCGATTAATTATTTGAATTTGTCAAATGTATTTTCAATTTGTCACTATTCGTTTTATTTATAGATTAGGTTCAAATTGTCTGATGGAATTGATCTTAAAGCAATTTTACTACATAACATTATTTCATAGCGTAAACATTCACTCTATATATTTCATCATATCACTTACCAAGTCCTTGTATACTTGTTATTTTGAATGTATTTGCGTATACATAATTGTTGACGGAAATGCATACAGAATTAAACTATATTTTTATGATACTGTATAATATTTTATTCTGTTGTATATTACTATTTTATATTCATTATAGAAATGTGAAAGATATAATTTTATATCATAAAACCAGTTTTTTATTGTATCTTTTTATGAGAAGATAAATCAATATTAGCTGATAACTGTAATAAAAGTTTAGATTAGGCTGAATGAATCTTGAGAAAAACTTATTGAGGCAAAAAATAAAAACAAACTCGGAGAAATCCACTAACAGATAACAAATTATATGCTCTGATAAGATTTTGATTTAATCTGGAAAATTTACTACATTTAACTAATCTCATTAAACAGGATTCTTAAGTTCAAAAGAAATTTGAGGCAAGAACATATATATTGTTGTAAAACTAAAAACCCATTATTGTTACTAAAAATAACTTTGCTAAATCAGCAGTTCATAAAGAGTATATAAGGGACCATGCCCCAAGCTGCGACACAGTTCTGATTTAACCTTCACTCAAGACGCTAGTGCCACGTCAATTATTAAACGTTAGTTAGGTGACCTGTGACTATTGTAAAGAGTGTTTTCCCAATAAATCATTACAAGTGCAATCTTCGTGTTCATTATCATCAACGACCATTCGACGAGTTCCGGAGCTACTCTAAAAGCTGCCCTGGTGTCAGAAGAACCTTTTTAAAAAACCAAAAATTCAGTCAAGGAATACGACACAAAATTTTTGGTGTCAGAAGTGGATTTCAAGAAAACAATCCAAGGGAACCCAAAGCAACAAGAAGACAACAAATCAAAGGGATCACCGCAAAGGGATCACCACAACCCGCAAAGGGACAACAAATCAAAGGATCACCGCAAAGGGATCACCACAACCCGCAAAGGGACAACAAATCAAAAGGATCACCGCAAAGGGATCACCACAACCCGCAAAGGGACAACAAATTCAAAGGGATCACCGCAAAGGGATCACCAGCCAAGGGTTACCCAACCATAAGGATCAAGAATCCAAGACAATCACATAATTCCGGACGAAAGTTAGAGGAGCACCTCGACGGAAGCCCCACCCAGTAAACCGCAAGGAAGAACAAAAGTGAGTTAATTTAATTTAAATATTGTAAAGTATATAAAAATCTGCACAAAATGTCATTTAAAGAAGAAAAAACCAGGCACCTCAATGATAATATAAGTGAAGATGGTTCATCATTTGAAGAATTACCACTAACCGTATTATTCAAATTCATTAAAACTTTCAATGGCGATAGATCAGAGCTCAATACATTTATAACTAACGTTAATTCAGCTTTTTCATTGGCACAACCACATCAAATTCCAAGTCTATTTCTTTTTGTTGTTTCACAATTATCCACAAATGTTATTAATGAAATTGAAATTGATGAAATAAGTGATTGGACAAACCTAAAATCCAAATTAAAAACATATTATAGTCAAACAAAACATGTAGCACAAGCACATGAAGAATTAGAGACTTCAAGACAATATTCCAATGAGACTATTACTGATTTTTTAAAAGAGTTGAAAAAATAAAAAAATGAATGTATTCAAGCAGAATATTTATCTTCACAACCCGATGAATTTAACGCTATTAAGAAAGCAATTCAGCGTACTGCGCTACGAAGATTCATAATCCATTGCAAGTCAGAAATTTCACAAATGTTACGAGCAAGAGATATTGATAATTTAAATGAAGCTTATAATATTGCCCTTCAAGAAGAAAAAAATTTTGAATTATACCAAGCACAAACCAAACAATTACAATTTACCTTTTTGTACTCACTGTAAAACAAAAACTCATAATACTCAGAATTGTAGAAAGAAGCCAAAAATTTTAATAATCAATCGACTTATTCTAATCACAATTATAATCAGCCAAATCAATCTCAACAAGGAACTTCAAATAATAATTATTCCAATCAATATAATCAAAGTTTCAAGAAAATTTTCTGTAATTATTGTAAAAACCTGGCCATACATATGAAAATTGCAGGAGGAGACAAAATCAAAATAATTATCGTCCAAATCAAAAAATTAATCAAATTGAGAATAATGAAGATGATTCTTTAAACTTCGAAGGCCAAGCTCTGCCGAATGTCCCGGAGCCGGACCATGGCCTATACGCACAGGCATTCCAATAAATTATTACGGAGCTGAACTCAAAGTGATATCATTCAACGTAGAAAACGCATTAAACAAACACCTTAAATTTTTAATTGACAGTGGAGCATCAATCTCATTAATAAAACATGATTCTTTAATACCCAGTATAACAAAATTAAATCGTGAAAATGTTGTTCTATTTAACGGAATAAATCCAAATCAGCCCATTCTTTCATTAGGAACAGTTAATTTGAATCTCGCATATAAGAATTGCAATTTTTTCATCGAAACACAAGTCGTAGTAAGCAAGGAAGTACGTTTCGACAATTACGACGGTATATTAGGTGTTGACTTCTTACAAGCAAACAATGCCATCATTGATTACCAAAAGAATGCTTTAATAATCAACAATGTAATTATTCCATTCCAAAGCAACAAGACGATCATATTACAACCGCGTAGTGAGACAATTATTGAAGTAAACATCCTAAATAACTTATCTGAAGGTATGATAACAAACTGCGAAGTCGACGAAAATATATTTATTCCAAACGTATTAGTGAAGAACAATAAACAAAAGGCTTATTTACCTATTCTTAATCTGAGAAATGATCACGCAGTTATTCACATTGAAAAATTGAATTTTAAATTAGAAGAGATAACTCCAGATGCAATGATTAATTTTACGCAACAAGTTACACCTATTCAAAGAAAAAACTTACTATTTGAAAACATACGCACTAATCATCTGAATGCTGAAGAAAAGCAATCTTTACTACAAATATGTAATCATTATGCAGACTTATTTCATTTACCAGGAGACATTTTAACATCAACAAAAACATTGAAACATAAGATTCCTACGACAAGCGAAGTTCCAATTTCAACAAAAATTTATAGATATCCTAAAATTCACGAGGAAGAAGTAAAAACTCAAATAAATAAAATGTTGGATCAAGACATAATTCAAAACTCTCATTCACCCTATTCTAGTCCAGTATGGGTAGTACCAAAGAAGGCAGATGCCTCAGGAATAAAAAAATGGAGACTTGTTATACGAGGGCTGATCCGTTGGTCCGCCCCTGGCCCATTTATAAACCAAAATAATTATTTATTTTCACATAGTATTGTAACCTGGTATGTATAGACTAACGCTACAAACATACAAGTCTGAACATGTTAACGCGTGCCTACTGTAACGTCCGAGGTCGAGAGAGTCACGTATCAGTATCAAAATGGATCGCGTCGAGCAGCGAGCGGTGATTAAATACTTGCGTTTAAAAGAGATGACCCCAACTCAAATTCATCAAGATTTGGTGGATACATTAGGGAATCTGCAGTATCATATGACATAGTGAAAAGGTGGTGTCGTGAGTTTAAATGTGGTAGACAGTCGTGTATAGACGAACATGCAGGTGGAGCGCCCATAACCGTTACTACCCACGAAAATGTTAAAAGGTCCATGATCTCGTGTTGCAAGATCGACGTGTGACTATTAGACAATTAGTTGAAGATACTGGTCTCTCATATCATGTGGTACAGAATATACTTACTGCCGAATTAAACATGAAAAAATTGTCGGCGAGATGGGTACCACGAATGTTAACAGATGCACACAAGCAAACTCGAAAAGACATTTGCAGTCGTCTTTTAACGCGGTATAGACACGACAAAGAAAATTTTCTTGCAAGATTGGTGACAATGGATGAGTCCTGGATCTACCATTATGATGTAGAGACCAAAATACAGAGTAAGGAGTGGACACACCGAGGTTCACCACCGCCGAGAAAATTCAAGATGCAACCTTCAGCAGGGAAGGTCATGCTAACCGTATTTTGGGATGCTGAAGGCGTAATTTTGGTAGATTTTCTGCAGAAGGGAGCCACAATTACAGGTGCTTATTATGCCAACTTAATTCCTAAATTACGTGACGCGATAAAAGAAAAACGTCGAGGAACGTTGCGCAAAGGTGTTCTCTTGCATCAGGATAATGCACCCAGTCACAGGTCCGCCATTGCAAGAGCTGCAATAGCTCAAGCAGGTTTCGAATTAGTTGAACATCCACCATATTCGCCAGATTTGGCCCCAGCGATTACCGTCTGTTCCCAAAACTTAAAGAACACTTGCGTGGTAAACGATTTTCTTCAAATAATGATGTGATATGTGCGGTAAATAACTGGTTTGCAGACGTTGAACAATCTTTTTCGGGAAGCATTAGAAATGTTAGAACATCGATGGGAAAAATGTGTTAACCTTAATGGAGACTATGTAGAAAAATAAAAGTAAAATATTTGCAATTTTTTTATTGTGAGTGGGTCAGGGGGCGGACCAACGGGATCAGCCCTCGTAGATTATCGAAAACTTAACGAAATAACAGTCGGAGATAATTACCCTTTACCAAATATAGAAACAATATTGGACCAACTTGGAAATTCAATTTATTTTTCAACATTAGACTTAGCCTCAGGGTTTCATCAAATTGAAATGGATGAAAGAGATAAAGGAAAAACAGCATTTAGTACACCGTCAGGACATTTTGAATTTAATAGGATGCCATTTAGATTAAAATCAGCACCAAATACATTTGCCAGATTAATGAATATTGTTTTATCAGGTTTACAAGGAACAATTTGTTTTTGCTACTTAGATGATATAGTAGTATACGGATCTTCTTTACAAGATCACAATGAAAAACTTAGAAAAGTGTTTGATCAATTAAGACAACATAATTTAAAATTGCAACCAGACAAATGTGAATTTTTGAGAAAGGAAATAATTTATCTTGGTCACATAATAACAGATAAAGGAGTTAAACCAGATCCAAAGAAGGTTGAAGCTATTAAAAATTTGAAAGAACCAAAGAACACGAAAATGATTAAAAGTTTCTTAGGATTTGTAGGTTACTATAGAAAATTCATTAAAAACTTTTCTGCTATAGCGAAACCACTTACAATATTATTAAGAAAAGATCAGAAATTTGAATGGAATGAACCTCAACGAAAAGCATTCGATGAATTAAAGAATATAATTACTACAGACTCTTTATTGATTTATCCAGATTTTGACAAACCTTTTATATTAACAACAGACGCCTCAAACGAAGCTATTGGATCAATATTATCACAAGGAAAATACGGAAAAGATTTACCTATAGCATACTACTCTAGAACATTATCCAACACAGAGAAGAATTATTCTACAACAGAAAAAGAATTATTAGCAATCGTAGATTCTTGCAAGCATTTCAGACCTTATTTATTTGGTACAAAAAAATATACAAATATACACAGACCACAAACCTTTAATTTATTTAAAAAACTGCTCAGACCCCTCAGGACGTCTAGCACGTTGGCAAACTCTCCTAATGGATTATAATTTTGAAATAAAATACAAGAAAGGCATTGATAATAAAAATGCTGACTTTTTAAGCCGAATCCCAGATTATAACATGAATACAATTGAAGATGAAGACGAAGAAATAGAAAATTTTACATTCAATGATTTTAAGAAATTTCATCAAATGAACATAGATGTCCCAGAACCTAAAAGAATAAAAAAAAACCCTTTAAATCGCATACGTAATTTAGTTATTCCATTTTCAACTGATAAATCAAAAAGAAATGAATACTCTGATTATATTGAAAGACATTTTCCCAATATCATTACACAAAATAATCAAATAGCAGAAGTGAGTTTAAAGAAACTACCAGATCAAATAATTTATGTATTATTCATCAAAAACAGTATTTTAGAATCAGCAACATATGAAAACTTATTTGAAGCACTTTATAATTTAAGAGTTCTATTGAATTATAATAATTGCACCAAATTCGTAATAACTGATATTCCAAAAAATAATGATTCTATACGGAAAGATACTTTCCATAGTCTTCTATATTATTTATTCAGAAATTTCAATTATACTATTTTAGAAGAAGACAGAATTCCAATTACAGATGCAAATATTATCAAACAAATATTATATGATTATCATGATTCACCATTATCAGGACATCAAGGATTTGAAAGAACTTATTATAAAATCAAGGAAAACTTTTATTGGGATAATATGAAAGAAGATATAAAAAATTATATTAAAAACTGTCGAACATGTCAATTATCTAAAACTGATTTCAGAAATAATAAGAGTCCTATGCAAATTACTACTACATCAACAAAATTTTGTGAACAAATCGCTATGGATATAGTTGGACCTTTACCAATTACTGAAAGTGGAAACAGATTCATTTTAACACTTCAAGATGATTTGACAAAATATATTCAACTTTATGCAATACCAAACCACGATGCAGAGAATGTAGCAATTCATTTTTTGAAATTCTGCACTAATTTTGGATTTCCAGAAAAAATATTATCAGACCAAGGAGTCGAATTTACTTCAAAAACCTTAAAAGAACTCAATCGTATGCTGGGAATAAATCATAAATTAACAACTCCATATCATCCACAAACTAACGGATCATTAGAAAGAACACATTTAACACTTAAGGATTATTTGAGATGTTATGTAAATAAAGATCAAGATAATTGGGACGAATTTTTAAATTTAGCGTCATATTCTTATAATACAAATATTCATAAAAGTACAAGAATTACACCTTATGAATTAGTTTTTGGTCAAAAATCAAGAATACCCAATTCAATAAAAAGACCAAGTGAAAAACCACATTACTCAGACTTAGCAAATGCAATCGTAAAGAAATTAAAAACAGCAAGAGAAGCTGCGAGAGAAAATATTATCCAATCTAAAGAAAAATCAAAAATATATTATGATCAAACCCATAATCGAACATATACATTCAAAGAAAATGATTTAATATTAATTCAAGATTCACGAGCAAAACAGACAAGTCAAAGACTATCCAAACATTTCAAAGGACCATATAAAATAATTCAAATTCACAATAATGAAACTGCTACTATTGAACTAGAAAATAATAAATTAAAAACATATCATTTCAATCAATTAAAACCGTTCAATATTATTTCAGAAAATGAAGACATCTCTAATAATGACCCTTCTCTTGATGACCCAGGTCCTAGCAACCGATTTTAAAATTACACCCATTACATCATCCTCAGGTATCATATTTCATAATTTAGGATCTGCTAAGATTTCAAACGATCATTTTACACTATTATCTTTTATAAACTTAACACACATTAATGATAAACTTAACACTATTAATGAATTCTACACCATGACCTTGAATATGTGTAATATCGCACTAAATGAACAATTTGTAAATGAATGCTTTAATCAAATGAAATATATTCAGAAAAAATTAGAAAATATTCAGAAATCCTTCAATATTATTACACACAAAGTTAATATAATTTCAAGAAAAAGAAGAGGATTGATAAATGCCGTGGGCACAGGTATTAAATGGTTATTCGAAACCCAGATAACAATGACGCACGATTTTATTCAGATTCAATTAATTCTCTAATTAATAATCAAAAACAAACAGAAACGCTAATGCAACAACAAGTAAACATTATTTCTGATACAATTACTAATTTTAATAATTCCTTAACTCGAATGAACGAAAATATAAATATTTTAAATAAAAACTTGAAAAGCTTTGATAAGTTTCAACAGGATGTTTTTGTAATTAAAAATAATTTCGAAATAGAAATAGGTTTATCCAACCATATTATTTTATTAATTGAAATGACTGATGAATTGAGCAGCACATTAAATGAATATGTCAATGATGTTTCATTAATATCAAATAATATTATCAGTTATAACATTTTACCTCCGAATACACTTTACTCTGAATTAATTAAAATTTCTAGCAAACATGATCTGCCATTACCATTGAGTATCGAAAACATTTTTACTTTTTATAAATTACTAAAAATGACCTCATTTATTAATAAAGGATTATTAGTGCTTTCTTTTGAAATTCCTATTATTAATCAAGGTAAATATGAAATATATGAATTATTATCCGCACCAGTACCACACTATGAAGACCCAATGCTATTTTCTTTCATTGAACCAAGTACACCCTTTATGGTAATATCTAAAGATAAAATGAGTTATTATAATTTGAATAATTTGGAAAAATGCGTAGAAATAATATCAAATAATTACCTATGCAGATCTTTGTATACTATGAGAAAAACAAATAGTAATGATCAATGTGAAATAATGTTATTTAATGGAAACACATTAGAAATCCCAAAAACATGTAAAATTATGAATTTTATTGCAGAATTAGAAGTTTGGCATAAACTACGTAAAAATGAATGGTTCTATAGTTTATCATATCCAACTCAATTATCAATTGTATGCGACGATAAATCCACTAAAGTCGAACAAATAATGAATCTTGGACTTTTTGAATTAAATCCAAAATGCAAAGCTTTTACTAAAAGTGTCATATTAGAAGTAGAAGGAAATCTTGGATCTATGGATCTTATAAATGTTTTACCATTTACAGACATCAATCAAGATGATTGTTGTAAGAAATTAAAGAAGAATTTAACATTAAATGCAATAAAATTAGAACCATTAAAACTAAATAATTTAAATCTTAAAGAATTAAAATATGCTAAACATAAACTTTCAGAATTTGATGAAATATTACAAAATCAATTAAATAAACCTTTTATAATTAAACATACTAATTGGTTCACCACAATTTTAGCAATAATCGGTATTATTATAACATCCTTTGTATTGTATAAATGTTTTAAATGTCTAGGTCTCATAGAATTATTTAAGAAACTTTGTTGTTCATCAAGGAACGAAAGGAAATGTCTTCCATGTTTACAAATATTTAATAATTGTATAACCACAAAAACTCCAATTCAAGAATTTAGTGTATCTTATAAAAATGAAAAATCAGAATCCGTTGAACATGACTCAATAGATGAAACATTATCATTGAATTCACTCAGAAGATCACAAAGGCTAAAGAATATAAAAATATCAAGACATTAATAATTTCTTTTTGTTTTTACTTTTACATTATATAATTACAAATTTTTGTTTAATTAAGAAAGCACAAAAATTTTAAATACCCCAGAGATGTTGTAAAACTAAAAACCCATTATTGTTACTAAAAATAACTTTGCTAAATCAGCAGTTCATAAAGAGTATATAAGGGACCATGCCCCAAGCTGCGACACAGTTCTGATTTAACCTTCACTCAAGACGCTAGTGCCACGTCAATTATTAAACGTTAGTTAGGTGACCTGTGACTATTGTAAAGAGTGTTTTCCCAATAAATCATTACAAGTGCAATCTTCGTGTTCATTATCATCAACGACCATTCGACGAGTTCCGGAGCTACTCTAAAAAGCTGCCCTGGTGTCAGAAGAACCTTTTTAAAAAAACCAAAAATTCAGTCAAGGAATACGACAATATATATGGGGGATATTACAGAAATCAATGTTTTTTGCAACATTTCGTGTTGAGGGGGTTTGCCCAAACTAGTAAATATACTTAATTTTTTTCAAATTTTTCAAATTAATTAAATATTCGGCAAATGACTGTCAGAATGAAACCAGTGGTTTTATGTTCCTCTAGTTGTCTTCAAGTTACCCTGAAAAAATAAATCGGGTACTAGCCTGCCTTTGGGGTGAAAATTACCCCAAATTGATAAAAAATACTAAATTATTTTTTTTCGCATATTCAGCAAATGACTGTCAGAATTAAACTAGTGGTTTGATGTACCTCTAGTTGTCTTCAAGTTACCCTGAAAAAATAAATCGGGTACTAGCCTGCCTTTGGGGTGAAAATTGCCCCAAATTGATAAAAAATACTAAATTTTTTTTTTTTCGCATATTCAGCAAATGACTGTCAGAATTAAACTAGTGGTTTGATGTACCTCTAATTGTCTTCAAGTTACCCTGAAACATGGTGGATAGTGTTTTCTTCCACCATGATATAATTATGTTTGTGTTCAAACTATCGTATAGATCAGATCTATCTGATGAGGCACATTTGTGTTATCGTGTCAGCCACAGAACACTGATAAACAAGAAATGAAAACTCCTAACTAATATTTTGGTAACATAAATCGGCCGCCATATTTTGTAGTACAGTGGTACAAATTATTCAGAAGCAGAGCGTAAAGAATTGATAGGAAGAGTTGAGTCGTCAGTAGTACTAGCACGCAAACAATAGAAAGAATTAATTTTTTTTAGAATATTTTCGATTAGCATACAATGTAATGGAAAAACAGTATGAAAAGTAAATAAAATTTATGTTAAATGAATCAATCTAATGAATTTTCAGACTTCATAAGGAATTAATTAATAAATAACAAAAAAATTTAAGATACATATTAGAAAAACAGTCATTCTACATGGAACACTACAAATAAAACACTGATGAACAATAAAAAACATTTATCGCTATAAAATTAATAATAATAATAAAATATTGAAAAACATGTACACAACCATTATAAGGGCTCGTTTATACTGGGCGGTACCGTATTACCAAAGAGTAGAAAGTTAATCTTTGGTATTACGTAAGAATTTCAGTAGCCCTTTATACAGACCGTTAACTTAACCGTAGAACATAGAGGTTATGGATTTTTCTCTATGCTTATTAATAATTATCATTTTGAATTTGAGTTTCAATGTTTTGAAAAGTGCTAACCATCTTGAATTATATTTTATTATATTATTTGAAATTACCGCTATCAAAACAAAGATCGATTCTGTATTCAATACTCTGATATAAATAATTGACGCTCTATGGAATGCGCATGTGTCAAAAAACTCGCTCACTATTATATGGATTTAATTTGTCTTACTTATAAGATAATCTTATACCCTTATAAGATAATCTAAACTAATTATCTAATATATATATTTTTAATTTTAATTTATTTTATTTATTATAAATTTATAATTTATTTTTATTTTAATTAATTTGTCCAAACAATTTTATGAATATATATTTCTATGAATTTGTTCATAGAAGTTGAACACTTTACCGGTACAGGAAAAAGTTACGGAATGAGTATGAAGGAAAGCATTGAATTCCTATGGTTCAACTTTTACGGTACCGAAACCGACCAGTATAAACGAGCCCTAAGGTTGTTCTCCGAAAGAATTATATTACTGTTCAAGTTCGCATGAGAAATGGGTGCAAAATGTCAAAAAGCAATTATCCAGACTTTTCAGTTTTGCGCATGCGCAGATTCATGGTCCTATATTCATTCTGACGTCAATTTTCAGTTCGTTTGGAATGACATTCCCAATAAATGGGAATTATGTCTATATATCATAATATATCAGAGGAATGAAAGATAATTATTTATTTTCTGAAATCAGAATCAATAATTTGCACTCAAAGAATCAATCGATCAAATCATAAAAAATCGATCCAATAAAATTTTTGAAAGATCTGATCTTTTTATCCTTCATATTACAGTATAGCTGTGGCAAAGTTTTCTCCGTATCTGAAACAAGCACTTGTGAAACATTGACCATTCAGTTTTCAGATAAATTTCCATTCGCCAGTTTGATCGACCTTACAACAAAGGCGACATCTATATTGATGTTATTTTAATGGACACTTTTTACGTCCGGTGTGATTCCTCCTCATAGATATAGAAAAAAATTCTATATAGATATAGAAATAATTTCTATGTCTAAGTTCCTCTATTCTCTACCATAGAAGAAAGTTATTTTTCTATGCTCTACCCTCCATATCAAAAATGAAAACTTGTTTAATGTTCTATGTCTGTAAAGTACTTATCTAGGATCTTAATCATTAACCTCTCAAATGTGATATAGTGTTTGCAAAGAGTAGAAGTGTAAGTTAATCTTTGGTGTTTGTTTAACTGAGATGTATATCTTGTTGATCATTGAGTAGTAAAGCAAATATTGGAAAAACTGCTGAAAAACGTAAGGCGACTGATGCTTACCCCAACGTCGAAGTAATTTTCACTCAGTATTTCGAAATGGACATTAAAATTGAACCCAGTGATATACCATTCAATGAGTTGTAAGTTCTTTCTACTTTATGTTTAATATTCATTTAATATTAATAATTTTTCTAGTTGTCACATTGAAAATGAAAGAATGATCGACATCAAGGAAGAAGATTTACACATTGTAGAAAATTTTACTGATCAAAACGGAATATATGACAGAGAGTTATTCAAAAAGGAGTTTGAAGAGTTGGAGACTTTATGTGAAACTTCTAAAAGTGCTAATGAAGTTAAAAGAGAGCAATGCTCTAATGAAAGAGAAATAATTCCATATCATGAAATTGCTCATGGAAGGTATGTTTACACAAATTAAGTAATTTAAACTACCCAGCAAACATCTCATCTCTGGCCGCCAGCCGGGCCAATGATGGACATGCCGGCTAACTACTGGACACTATGACATGTTATTGGCAAAGTCACATTTTTATGCTGGCCATTTGATATCTTTCGCAAAATATCTGGCCGGCATTGGCACAGAACCCGTGTATAGGAATGAATTTGTCCACTGCTTTTTTACGGTGGCTGAATACTTTCAAAACAGAGCAAGGCCCTAACCCGCGCCATCAGAAAAAAAATTAATTTAAGGGTAGGGGTGTCGAGGGGGGGTCGTGGGTGTTCCAGGAAAAATGGGGGGGGTTGTTGAAGGAGCAGGATGTCTTGGGGTACTGAAAACTGTATGGTGAAAGGAACCGGTCAGTTTTTTTTGGGGGGAGGGGGGAGGTCCAACTCCTTTGGGCTCTGACCCCTGCCTCTGGGTACGGCCTTGAAACTAAGTTGCTGAGAAAATCTGTATAATGATCGGTGATAAATACACATATATTTCATTGAGGTTTCATGTTTCTCAAAGTGAATTTATAATTAATTTTATCTCTCTCCATTATAGGAAGAAGAAGATGAGTTTTAGGTTATCTTTTATTTGTGTTCTGTACCACAGATGGAGAGAGATAAAAGATAACCATGGTGAGGTAAATAAAATAATTCTTGTGTTTGCGTTTCGTTAGTTTCATAGATAAATAAAAGTTTAATGGTTAGTTTAATATAAGTGTAAAATATGATTTCATCTTCTGAGGATATGAGGTAAGTCCTTGGCATTCAATAAATATAAGTTCACCTGTAGCAAATATTTTTTCAAAGTTTAGGTTAGAATAGTCAATTCTACGCGCCAAAAGAGTTATTCGGGATTCATGAGAAACAAGTTCTGTTATTATTATTGAGAGATTCTGAAAGCTTCATTATGTTTAAAAAATATAGTAAAAGTTATAAATACGCACTCATAAAAAAAAATATTGAGAAATGCGTAGGCTTGAATGGTCTCGACTCGACAGTGAAATCACCACCTATCAAATATCGAACAAACACTTTTAGCACCACAACGATTTCCTCTGCTTCCCATGTGCCATTTTTCGATTTGAACGATGTCGAACTAGACGAAATTGATCATCCTATGACAGATTTGCCGAATGAAAGTGAGCCCATTAGAGAACCATATGAAATTAAGCATCTTTCGAATGAAGTGTCTAGTGCTGATGAAACTTCGATTTGTGAATTTGATGCAGGCAACTCTACGACAACTGAGGAGGCATTAAAAGATAATCCTACGGAATTTTTGGTGAAATGGTCTTTGAATAACAATATCACTCACATAGCATTATCTGAACTTTTGTCATGGTTTGCAACAAAACCAGATGTCACAAATCTACCTAGAGATGCAAGAACACTTTTGAAAACACCTCATAAACTGCATTATGAAATGTTTGGATCCGGACAATTTTATTACTTTGGTCTTAGAAATAAATTGTTTTATATAGTTAATGAATGTAATATTTCTCATATCATTTTGGAATTGATGGTTTACCGCTTTACAAGAGCACTAAATTCTCATTTTGGCCCATTTTATGTAGAATCAGAAATTTAACATGCAATGTTTTTGCTGTAGCAATATTTTATGGACCAGACAAACCACCTTTAGACAACTTTCTGAAGGCATTCGTGGATGAACTCATTGGTCTAACAAGATATGGCTTGAACGTGAATGGTAGAGTGATATCAATTGAAATAGGAGCGTTTTGTTGTGATGCTCCAGCTCGATCATTTGTAAAAAATACCAAAGCGCACAATGGTTACAAGGGATGTGACAAATGTATGGTTCGAGGAACTTATTGCAATAGAAGAATGCTATTTTTGAATTTGAATGCACCTCTACGAACTGACTCAATTTTCAAAATATGGTTGATAAAGATCATCATAAAGGCAACACTCCTTTGAGTGCTTTGGGATTGGGGTTGGTTTCTAGCTTTCCTATTGATTATATGCATTCAGTATGTCTGGGGTAATGAGAAAATTGCTTTTTATTTGGAGGGATGGTAGCAGGCAGTATAGATTCCAAAGATTAGATATGAAGAGCATAGAATCAAATATCCAGGTATTTCAAAAGTATTGGCCTTCTGAATTTGTTAGAAAACCAAGGTCTTGGGAGGAAATAGAGAGATGGAAAGCAACTGAATTAAGACAGTTTTTATTGTATGTCGGACCAGTACTTCTGAGAGAAAAATTAACCAAGCGAATGTATGACCATTTTATGTTATTGAAATTTGGAATAACAATTCTATTAAATGAAACATTGAATCAAGATTTTAACGACTATGCAAACAAATTACTTCATCTTTTTGTGAAATTCTCAATGAAGATATATGGAACTAACTTTTGCATCTATAATACACATTCCTTAATCCATCTTTCAGAAGATGCTAAACATTTTGGTAATCTCAATAATGTCAATTGCTTCCCATTCGAAAACTGTTTGCAAATGTTGAAAAAATTACTTCGTAAATCAAATAATCCTTTGCAACAAGCTGTTCACAGATTGCATGAGAAAGAAAATGGAAATCCAGAAATTAAAAAAGAGAAAAGCTTTCAAATTATTGGAAATCCAATCACAGTTACTTGTGAAACAAATTTTCTTCAACATGAGGATTACACATTTTGGAAGAAAGTAATTCACAATAAATGCAGAATATCTTCAAGAAATGGTGATTCTTTTGTGATGTTGAAAAACAAGGAAATTGTCAAAGTGTTTTTTATAGCTACGAAATCAAAAGACAAAATATTTTTGGGAAAAAATATTGTAGGGCCATTTGCAACATATCCTACTGACTCTGATTTTTTGTCTATTTTTGAAATTCATTTGAAAGATGATGAACATTTGAAACCGTACAGTTTCGAAGAAATTCTCTTTAAAGGTGTGGTATTGCCATTTAAAAATAACTATATATTTTCCCCTCTTATTCATTTACAGTGAAATTACATCCTATAATTCTTAGTAAAATTTTGTGTTAGTTTTTTCTCAGTTATTAAAACCTTTTATGTCCAATTTAACTTTTTTTTATGTAATGCAAAATAGGTAGTTGTTAGATATAATAAATTAATTATTTGAAAAACATTTGTTGATATATTTTCAAAAATCATTTTTTCGATTAGATAAATTTGGAGCCCTCAGGTAAATTTAGATTGCCTGCAGGAAGAGTTATATTTTATCATATTTTCGTTATTCCAGAGATTACTTTGTTGTGGAGTTTCCAGATGAGGCAGATGGAGATTCAATACCACTTGCTGTTGTCCCTTCGGTCTGGGTTTCTTTGAAGAAAAACATATGTTTCTGGCCAAATTTCAGAACTGAAGAGGAAAGACGTAGAGCAGTAATAAAAAAAATTCAGTTTGAACGTGAATCATGCAAAGCATGTTCAATAGTTGTAAAATTCAGAACAAGTGAGTTCAATATTTGAATACTAGATTCGAAGTTTTAGAGTAGTTTATCAATCTCATAGAATTGAAAATTCACTTTTCATTTTCTTTTGCCTTCTATTGCTTCGTTTTACATAAAAAATTAATGAGTGCACTGGAAAATACACACAAAAATATAGGAAGTCTTACAAGCCTTTTCTCTCTCATTCCTCTGTGGTGATACAAAATAACAATTATTTTTAGTCAATTCATCAACATTTGGAGATATTCAACATTCAATGAAATATTTTGTAATCAAACTTACAATACAAATTTTATTGAAATTGGTAGTGCTTTCCTGTTTTGTTTTGCCAAAGGGTCACTTGTTTAATGAAAATCTGTTATTTAGATACATGGTATTTATTTCAGATTCATATGAAAAAGCTGCATCAAAGCTGAAATTCATCGAAACAGCTGAAACATCATCCTTCACCAGCCATTCAGAAGATGATTGCAAAATAAAACGAAAGTCCAGACCGAATTCTACATTCAAGGATTATCACCTGGTTCAAAAAAAAAAAGAATATTCTCAAGCAACCTCTGTTGGTAAAAATCAAATATCGTCTGAATCATCAGATGAAGATGACCTTCCATCATTATCTCCACCACATCAATCAGTATCAAAAAAAATGAACCGAATGTTCATTGAGTCAGATGAAGGGAGTGATTTGGATGAAACCCTCAAGGTACACAATATGGAAAAACATCCCAACAGGAGAGAAACAGCACAATTCACAAACATATGCTCCAAATGTAAAAACACAGAAGGTACTTCTTTCAATATTCTTTGTTTTATTGTTTCATTTTTAAAAAATCCTAGTCTTTTTTTCTCTTTTGAGAGAATATAGTATGTACAACTAAAGTCAATATTTCTCAAATTTTTATAGCTAAGATGGATATGGTCTTAAGGAAGATCGATCTCCTAGCACATGATGTAAAATTCCTTCTAGGAATTGTGCAAAGAACTGCAATTAGTGAGGCAGTAGATATGCCAGAAAATTTAGTTTTGCCTCTAGGGGAGGAGGAAAAGTTGAATGAATTCGAAGAGAAATTGGGCAGAGATGAGGATTTTTTTTTAAATGTGGTATGTTTTTATCTATAACTTGTCTACGCATATGTAGAGTTTTCGTTCCTGCTAAAATTCCCTTCTGTTTGTTGCTCACGTCTTTTCACCGACATCTTAGTTGGCATTTTCAAGTGACGTTATTTCATCTCTTGTATCATTTAACGGAATTTTACCTGGAAAAAAGACACACACAAAAACCATTTGTGTTCCAGTTTTATAGGTTGAAATGAATATTAATTGTTTCAGGTAACTTCCTTGATGTCTGTTGGGGGCAAGGATGTTGCAGACGGAACAAGAAGAATAATGACAAAACTCCTATCCCACAATTTATCCCTTCAGTTCAATTGGACTGGAAGGGGTAAAAAAGAATTTATGAAGTTGAAGAATATCCACAGGTTAATCTTAGGTGAGTTTTCATTATAAAACCTAAATAGTTTATGTTATTACTAACATTCCTATTTTAGTTTGTCTCCGAAAAAACCCTAATACAAGAAATGCTACAGAACAGGAGATTTCAACTGTGATTAAAGTGTGGCTACGAACAGCACCAGACAGACAAGGTGGGAGGAATAGGAGGAGAAAACAAGAAGATGTTTGAAATTTCTTAAAAATTGTTTTTTAATTTGAAAGTTTATTTTTTTTAAATTGCTTTTCTATTTGAATGTTAATTTTATAGCAGAATTCTAATAAAAAATAATTAACAAAGTTTACTATGATTGTTTCAGTTTTTAATTAGGTTTAAAAAAAAATATCAGTTTGGTGGAATTCCTGTATTCATTTTGATGGGCCACTAAAAAAAACGATAATGGCTTTCATCAGGGTCAATGTATGTATGCCGTTACTATAGTAGTGGTATACATACATTGGCCCTGCTGCTGGCCAGAGTCCTCTATTTCTACTGGCCCTTCACCGGTTATAGGAGTTTTGCCGTTCTGGCCTCTTCTGGCAACCATATATTGGGCCAGCATAATACCGACCAAAATTGTTTGCTGGGTAGAGGAAATTGATTTTATATTTATGTACAAGGTTTGTGAATTCTCTATGAATTTCCAACAATTTTCATTATTTCAGAGCTGAAATATTCAGGGCAGGCTTGAGCAATAAATAAGTTAGTTATTTATAAGACATAAGATCAATTCTTTGTTCTTTGATTCTTGTTATCAGGTTTAACTTTTGAATGATCAGCCCTAGCCCTGATGGTATCTTGTTGTTATGTCGTACCTGTTTCCAATTCTTCTCATTTTTCTGATCTTTCACATAAGAAATGACGCTATATATTTTCTTGTATTGTTTTGGGTTCAAGCTGATATTCTGTTAATTGTTTCACTCTATCCAATATCTTTTGGGCATAGCCATTGCTTTGCCACTCGCAGTTTAGTATTTAGTTGATGGTTGGAATTGAAATGTATGATATTGACCTGGATGTTCGTTTTTGTACACACTTGTTTCATTGTGTTTATGAACAAGTAAAAATGGAAGTTGTTTATATTCCTCGATTTCCATTATGAATTCAATAGACTCAATCTGATTGTTCAGATGTTGAAAAAATCTATACAGGATGTCTCAAGTTCGAGTGCCTATTAGACGTTTCATTCATTTATTCAAATACTCCAATACAAATTACCCCGTTAGGTGTAGAGAGCTAGTCAATATAAAAAAATGTAAAATAGAAACAAAGGGTACAAACATATACAATCACAAACAAGGTGTCCCTAAACAAACTATCTTAAAAACATTAAAGAATCAAGTGTTTAAAAATTCATTCAATGAATAGTACGGTCTGTCCTTCATGTAGTTGAAAAGTACCCTCTCCATCCTTTTCTGAGGCAGCTGTTTGATCTCATCAGGTATTTTATTATAAATTTTCACCAGGGTATGTAAAGAGTTTCTCTGAAGGTATGAGAGTCTCAATGAGGGCACGTTTAGATGTTCTTTGGCTCTAGTGGCATATTTGTGCTTTTTTTTCCATTTCATGAAAGAATTGAGGATTGTTGGCAACAAAAAGGGCTTCTTCGTATATGTATAATGAGACCACTGTTAAAATACCATGATCCACAAAGTGTTTTTGGCAGCTTTCGAGTCTATCGAGACTCAGGGTACTTCTTAGGCATCTGTTCTGCAGCAACAGAATTCTGTCGATTTCGCTTGAGTTGCCCCAGATCACGATCCCATATCTAATCCTGCTATGTACATATGCATGGTATGCTGTCATTGCTGTTTCTGGGCTCACCAGACGAGTTAGATTTCCCAGTGCGTATCCAAACCTGGCCAGATTCTTACACAGGCTGTCTATATGAGATGTCCAATCCAGACGGTAGTCTACTTCAACACCCAGGAAATGTACGGAGTTTGTGGTGGTCAGTGATCTGTCGGCACCATCATAGGATCGCTGTTGAAATTCTGTGGTAAATTCAAATTTCATTAATTGTGTCTTCTCAGGGTTTAGCATTAGGTTATTTCTGCTGAACCAGTTATTTAGATTATCTAATGCATCGAATATTTTTACTGGTATGTCACTGGGATCCTCTGATAGCACCAAGGATGTATCATCCGCGAAGAGTGTTAGTTGGTGCACTATTTGAGCAAGATCATTTGTATAAATAATGTACGACAGCGGCCCAAGAATTGTCCCCTGCGGAACTCCCTTCTTAATATGCAATTCTTCCACCATGCCCTGAAAGAATAAATCTGGTACTAGCCTCCGTTCAGGGTAAAAACTACCCCAAACTGATAAAAAATACTTGATTAATTTTCTTTCGCACTAGAGAGCAGATGAGAGCCTACGAGAGTTTGGAAGTCTATAAATATTTCGAGGCTGGCTTTATTTTAAAATCAGGAACGAAATCAGTTAATAATATGTGCATTTTTGTTGGAAAGGTAGGTATTTGTTGTAAATTATCTTATTCATTAACCCAGACGGCACCCAATATTGCTGGAATATGCCTACAAGCCCAGATAGCACAAACGTTCTAGGAATATTCCTACAAAGTGAAAAAGAGGTATGTTGTAGAACATTCCAAGAAATATTCATGGGATATTCTCAAAACATTTACGAATATTCATAGTATTATTCAAGATAATATGCATAGAATGTTTCATGATAATGTTCTAGGAATATTCCTACAAAGTGCAGAAGAGGTATGTTGTAGAATATTCCAAGGAATATTCATGGGATATTCTTAAAACATTACGAATATTCATAGAATGATTCAGGAGGAATATACATAGAATGATTCAAGATATCATCAAGTTTCACGTTTCACCATTTGGTAAAAACGCAAATGCTAACACAACGCACAAAGTTAACGCAGAACGCAGATCTTCAACTCGTGTTCGTAAACTGTGAATGTGAAATATAAATATTGTTGCTGGTATGCATATAAGGTAAGGTATGGTTATTATGTTATTTAATTAATATATATTATATAATTATCTATCACTCATTTAGTTTCTGAATAGAAGAAGAATAACCATAAAGTAATTACATAGAGATGTGTTCTGTGTTCATTTTGGGTTAGTCATATATTTTCTCGCACTTATTCATTGCAATATTATTGTGACTTTATATGTTTACGTGTTTGATGAAGTTCGCAAATCGATTTCGAATTTACATTTTACTTTGCATTAACTTGGTAAGTCAAGATCAGGTGATAAAAAAATTCTATCACTACCTATTTGATTTTTTTGTAGAGTGATAGTTTTACTTGACATAACTAAGTAAGATCACCATGGCAAGAAAGTATTCATCAAATTTTTATAAGAAAGTGAAAATCCAGACGGACATGAGCCTGAGTTATCCGAATATTCCACCCTCTGCTTCTTTTTCTTCGGTAGTTGAGAATGAGATCAGGAATGAAGATGATGTTGAAATGCACATGCCGGAATTGCAAAACCACATTTCTGAATATTCATTCCCAATATTAGATTCTCTTCAAACCAAAACTAGCCATATTGATAACAAGAAAGTTGATAAAGAGGAAGATATTAAGTCTAAGTTGAAATTGTGGTCAATTAAATATAATATAAGTCACGTTGCTCTAAGTGATTTATTGAAGATATTAAAAAGTTCATGAAGTTAGATGAATTGCCGAATGATGCTCGTACTATTTTATCAACAAAGCGAACCATTGATGTAAGAAATATTGATCCAGGCTCTTATTGCCACGTTGGTATTACTGAGGCTGTGACTTATCTCTGTACGAAAAAATGTTATGATAAAATAGAACTGCTCATTAATATTGATGGGTTACCTCTCAGCAAAAGCTCTGGCAGTCAAATATACCCAATTCTTTGTTCTCTATATGATGATCCAAGAGAAGTTGCAGTTGTTGGTGTATACCATGGTTATGAGAAACCTTCGAATGCTAATGATTTTCTGGGAGAATTTGTCCAAGAGGCAGTGGAACTATCTAATAATGGCATTAAAGTGAATGGTGCTTGCATTCCTTCAAAATTAAAGCGTGCATTGCTGATGCTCCAGCCAAATCGTTTATTTCCTATACCAAGGGTCACACAGGATTTTTTCGTGCACCAAATGTGTGCAAAAAGGAGAATTCATTAGAAATCGTACATGTTTCCCCAAGATAAATTCTAAAAAAAGAACTGATAAAGATTTCAGACACAAGAATCAGATACAACATCATACAGGAACTTCAGCCCTTGAAAATATACCTGATTTCAACATGGTAAGTGATATTCCCTTGGAGTATATGCATTTAATTTGTCTTGGTGCGATGAAAAAGCGCATTGTTAATATATGGATATATGGTAAACCTTCTTTCAAATTAGGATCATCAGCAGTTGGGGAAATATCCAGTATGCTGCTATCTTTTCAAAATCACACCCCCATAGAATTTGCTAGAAAACCTCGTTCGCTGGATGATGTTAAAAGATGGAAAGCTACAGAATTTCGTTTTTTTCTTTTATATTCCGGTCCAGTGGTTTTGGAAAAATCAAGCGCAGTATCAAAATTTTATATGCCTGCACATCGCCATCAGAATATTATGTAATGAAACACATATTGCTGATAAGGAGTATTTTGAACTGGCTAAATCTCTTCTGACATATTTTGTTCAAGATTTTGGAAATATTTATGGTCAAGAATTTATATCCCATAACATTCATGGACTGGTTCATATTGTTGATGATGTAGAAATGTTTGGTAAGCTGGATAACTACAGTGCATTCCCATTTGAAAATTTCATGCAAGTTTTAAAAAACATGGTCAGAAAACCTGATAAGCCGCTTTCCCAAATCATGAAGAGATTGTCTGAAAGGATGAAAGTTCCAAAAACAAAAAACATTGGAGTTTTAAAATATGAATATCATTATGATGGTCCTACTCTAGAAGGATACTCTACACAATTTGAGTTGGTCAGATTTGACTATTTCACAATTAATATAAAGAGGTCAGGTGATACATTTTGCTTACTGCAAGATGGCAACATTATGAAAGTATACAATATCATAGCAAAGAAGGAACAAATATATGTATATGGAAAAGTTTTTACAGAAACTAGTGATATTTTTTCTCGTCCAAATAGTTCATGTGACTCATCTGACATTGATGTTTATTTTGTGAGAAAGGAAAGCTCATTAGAAACCAGGCTTTTGGATAGTGTCTCAAAAAAAATGGTAGCTTTTCCACATAATGATGGATATATTGTATTCCCCTTTTGCACGATTGCTGAAATATATCCAAAAATATTTTATTTCAGAATAATTAGAATTTTTAAGATGTAATTGCAATGAATTGATTTCTATTGATTTATTCAGAAAAAATTATATTACTAGATACAGTAGACTCTCGGAATAGTGAACAATGCTTATAATGAACTACTCCAAATAGTGAACAAATAAATATTTGCATTGAGACTCTATACAATGAACAACTGAAGCCTCTTAATAGTGAACCTGAAGAATTTGACAAGTCATAACAAGAAAACGATTGTAAAACGTTTTCTTTCGTTTACTGATCATTTGCCTTAGTTGAGCGGTATCAAATTGTTTTTCTCGTTTTCTAGTAATAAGGTCCATGGGAGTTCCAACCCTTAATTTGTAATTGCCAACGCTCTTCAAAAACTTTGTCTCTTCACCAAAACGATTGTTTGATTACAATAAGGTCCATGGGAGTTCCAACCCTTAATTTGTAATTGCCAACGCTCTTCAAAAACTTTGTCTCTTCACCAAAACGATTGTTTGATTACACAGCAAATTTTTCAAAATGATGCCAAGAACCATGGAAGTGGATCCTCAACCAAGCACCTCAAAGAGACCATACTCAAAGATGGTTGACCCTGACGACAACACTCCCATCTCGTCAACCAAAAAGTCAAGAGTGGAGCCAGACAAAGAGAAGAAAGTGACCGTCCTCAAATACATTGCCGAGCTGTTCCTAAAAATACATTCTGAAGCAGCTCTCAATGACGACATCACTAATATAAGCACCGGCAACCAGATCGCCAGCATAGTTTTTACGACCTTTGTCATAAGATTTATCATAAGATTCATTTAAAACTTAGTCAAAAAGGTGAAATAGTTGAACAGTTAGATAAAGGTGTTGGAGTGACGGTTTCAGCGAAAAACTATGGTGTGGCTAAGTCTACCATTTGTTCAATTCGAAATAGGAGAGTGAATATTATGAAGAAGATCAGCAATACCTACGTGGGGCCAGGAAAAATAAAAACACTAAGATCATCTGAATGCCCTAGAATGGAAAACGCTTTGTATCGGTGGTTTTTGAAGCAAAGGGAAAAACATATTCCAGTCACAGGTTTCATGATTAAAGAAAAAGCAAAAAATTGCACGAAGAATACAAAGAGACTCCATGTTTCAATGCGAGCAGCGGATGGCTGCAAAGGTATAAAAACGTTTCGGAATTCGATACCTTAAAATCTCTGGAGAAAAACTGTCATCTGCAATTGAGACGGTCAATCCATTTAAAAAGACTTTACTTGAAAAATTGGATGAACTTCAGCTTTTGAAGGAGCAGATTTATAATGCTGATGAATCTTCCCTGTACTGGAAATTGCTTCCGGACAAAACATATGTAGGTTCTGAGGAAAAGACAGCTCCAGGAAGAAAAACAGAAAAGCAAAGAGTTACCTTTCTAGCCTGTACAAATGCGGCCGGCAATCATAAGCTGAAACCGTTAGTAATTGGGAAAGCAAAAAATCCTCGATCGTTCCGTAATTTCAATTGTCCAGTACATTACAGGAATTCCAAAACAGCTTGGATGACTAGATTCATATTCAAGGAATGGTTCTTCAAGATGTTTATTCCAGAGGTAAGTTGCCATAATTTTTTTCAAAATTTAAGGGTATTGAGCTGGATTCATTTTCTTAGGTTCAAGAATTCTTGAATGACAAAAAACTTCCCGTTAAAGCAATCCTTTTGCTGGACAATGCGCCAAGTCATCCGCCAGCGGACGAGCTAAAAAGTGCTGATGGTTCAATTTTCGTTATGTATATGCCACCTAATATAACACCTCTGATACAGCCCATGGATCAGAATGTGATAAGGCTAACAAAACTCTTCTACCGTAAGAGTTTGTTGTCACGCATCATAAATGACAATGTAGACTGTATCGGAACGGCATTGAAATCTCTCTCTCTGAAAGATGCAATTGTTAATTTAATTTTGGCATGGAATTCTTTGAAACCGGATGTTATCGAGAAATGTTGGAATAAAATACTATCGCCTTTGGAGGAAACACCATCAGATTCCGATGATGAATATGACATTCCCTTATCTGAATTGAAGTTGCGATGGCGTAATAAGGAAATGGACCATGTGACGAAAGAAATTAAAAATTTGCTACTTCATGTAAATCCTCGTGTTGAAATTGAAACTGCTGATATAGATGAGTGGAACAGAGATTACGTTCAAGATGTGGAGGAAGCTGAAATTTTTATTGAAAGTGATGAGGTTTCTGATGATGTACCAGATGAAAATTCAGAGAATAATATACAAGCCATTACGACATCTAATGCATTAAAATCATTGAATGAGGTGATACAGTGGACGGACGAAAATCAAAATCGTATTGACTACTCCACAATAATAGTCCTACACAATTTGAGACATGCAATGGTTCAGATGAATGTAGAAAAAACACAGAAACAAACAAAAATCACCTCATTTTTCGAGAAAATTTTTTGAAATTTTAAATTTAGGTAGTAAAAACACTTCTTTATAGTATTAAGTACAATAAACAGTTGTTTATGACAGTAAATAATGTCGTTTTATTTGAACTTCGTTTTAGTGAACAAATCAAAATAGTGAACTGGACGTGCACTAATTAGTTCACTATATCCAGAGTCTACTGTATATATTTTTAATTTTCATTTATTTTATTTATTATAAATTTATAATTTATTTTTATTTTAATTAATTTGTCCAAACAATTTTATGAATATATATTTCTATGAATTTGTTCATAGAAGTTGAACACTTTACCGGTACAGGAAAAAGTTACGGAATGAGTATGAAGGAAAGCATTGAATTCCTATGGTTCAACTTTTACGGTACCGAAACCGACCAGTATAAACGAGCCCTAAGGTTGTTCCCCGAAAGAATTATATTACTGTTCAAGTTCGCATGAGAAATGGGTGCAAAATGTCAAAAAGCAATTATCCAGACTTTTCAGTTTTGCGCATGCGCAGATTCATGGTCCTATATTCATTCTGACGTCAATTTTCAGTTCGTTTGGAATGACATTCCCAATAAATGGGAATTATGTCTATATATCATAATATATCAGAGGAATGAAAGATAATTATTTATTTTCTGAAATCAGGATCAATAATTTGCACTCAAAGAATCAATCGATCAAATCATAAAAAATCGATCCAATAAAATTTTTGAAAGATCTGATCTTTTTATCCTTCATATTACAGTATAGCTGTGGCAAAGTTTTCTCCGTATCTGAAACAAGCACTTGTGAAACATTGATCATTCAGTTTTCAGATAAATTTCCATTCGACAGTTTGATCGACCTTACAACAAAGGCGACATCTATATTGATGTTCATAGATCCTCATAGATATAGAAAAAAATTCTATATAGATATAGAAATAATTTCTATGTCTAAGTTCCTCTATTCTCTACCATAGAAGAAAGTTATTTTTCTATGCTCTACCCTCCATATCAAAAATGAAAACTTGTTTAATGTTCTATGTCTGTAAAGTACTTATCTAGGATCTTAATCATTAACCTCTCAAATGCGATATAGTGTTTGCAAATAGTAGAAGTGTAAGTTAATCTTTGGTGTTTGTTTAACTGAGATGTATATCTTGTTGATCATTGAGTAGTGAAGCAAATATTGGAAAAACTGCTGAAAAACGTAAGGCGACTGATGCTTACCCCAACGTCGAAGTAATTTTCACTCAGTATTTCGAAATGGACATTAAAATTGAACCCAGTGATATACCATTCAATGAGTTGTAAGTTCTTTCTACTTTATGTTTAATATTCATTTAATATTAATAATTTTTCTACTTGTCACATTGAAAATGAAAGAATGATCGACATCAAGGAAGAAGATTTACACATTGTAGAAAATTTTACTGATCAAAACGGAATATATGACAGAGAGTTATTCAAAAAGGAGTTTGAAGAGTTGGAGACTATGTGAAACTTCTAAAAGTGCTAATGAAGTTAAAAGAGAGCAATGCTCTAATGAAAGAGAAATAATTCCATATCATGAAATTGCTCATGGAAGGTATGTTTACACAAATTAAGTAATTTAAACTAGAGGAAATTGATTTTATATTTATGTACAAGGTTTGTGAATTCTCTATGAATTTCCAACAATTTTCATTATTTCAGAGCTGAAATATTCAGGGCAGGCTTGAGCAATAAATAAGTTAGTTATTTATAAGACATAAGATCAATTCTTTGTTCTTTGATTCTTGTTATCAGGTTTAACTTTTGAATGATCAGCCCTGATGGTATCTTGTTGTTATGTCGTACCTTTTTCCAATTCTTCTCATTTTTTCTGATCTTTCACATAAGAAATGACGCTATATATTTTCTTGTATTGTTTTGGGTTCAAGCTGATATTCTGTTAATTGTTTCACTCTATCCAATATCTTTTGGGCATAGCCATTGCTTTGCCACTCGCAGTTTAGTATTTAGTTGATGGTTGGAATTGAAATGTATGATATTGACCTGGATGTTCGTTTTTTGTACACACTTGTTTCATTGTGTTTATGAACAAGTAAAAATGGAAGTTGTTTATATTCCTCGATTTCCATTATGAATTCAATAGACTCAATCTGATTGTTCAGATGTTGAAGAAATCTATACAGGATGTCTCAAGTTCGAGTGCCTATTAGACGTTTCATTCATTTATTCAAATACTCCAATACAAATTACCCCGTTAGGGTGTAGAGCTAGTCAATATAAAAAAAATGTAAAATAGAAACAAAGGGTACAAACATATACAATCACAAACAAGGTGTCCCTAAACAAACTATCTTAAAAACATTAAAGAATCAAGTGTTTAAAAATTCATTCAATGAATAGTACGGTCTGTCCTTCATGTAGTTGAAAAGTACCCTCTCCATCCTTTTCTGAGGCAGCTGTTTGATCTCATCAGGTATTTTATTATAAATTTTCACCAGGGTATGTAAAGAGTTTCTCTGAAGGTATGAGAGTCTCAATGAGGGCACGTTTAGATGTTCTTTGGCTCTAGTGGCGTATTTGTGCTTTTTTTCCATTTCATGAAAGAATTGAGGATTGTTGGCAACAAAAAGGGCTCCTTCGTATATGTATAATGAGACCACTGTTAAAATACCATGATCCACAAAGTGTTTTTGGCAGCTTTCGAGTCTATCGAGACTCAGGGTACTTCTTAGGCATCTGTTCTGCAGCAACAGAATTCTGTCGATTTCGCTTGAGTTGCCCCAGATCACGATCCCATATCTAATCCTGCTATGTACATATGCATGGTATGCTGTCATTGCTGTTTCTGGGCTCACCAGACGAGATAGATTTCCCAGTGCGTATCCAAACCTGGCCAGATTCTTACACAGGCTGTCTATATGAGATGTCCAATCCAGACGGTAGTCTACTTCAACACCCAGGAAATGTACGGAGTTTGTGGTGGTCAGTGATCTGTCGGCACCATCATAGGATCGCTGTTGAAATTCTGTGGTAAATTCAAATTTCATTAATTGTGTCTTCTCAGGGTTTAGCATTAGGTTATTTCTGCTGAACCAGTTATTTAGATTATCTAATGCATCGAATATTTTTACTGGTATGTCACTGGGATCCTCTGATAGCACCAAGGATGTATCATCCGCGAAGAGTGTTAGTTGGTGCACTATTTGAGCAAGATCATTTGTATAAATAATGTACGACAGCGGCCCAAGAATTGTCCCCTGCGGAACTCCCTTCTTAATATGCAATTCTTCCACCATGCCCTGAAAGAATAAATCTGGTACTAGCCTCCGTTCGGGGTAAAAACTACCCCAAACTGATAAAAAATACTTGATTAATTTTCTTTCGCACTAGAGAGCAGATGAGAGCCTACGAGAGTTTGGAAGTCTATAAATATTTCGAGGCTGGCTTTATTTTAAAATCAGGAACGAAATCAGTAAATAATATGTGCATTTTTGTTGGAAAGGTAGGTATTTGTTGTAAATTATCTTATTCATTAACCCAGACGGCACCCAATATTGCTGGAATATGCCTACAAGCCCAGATAGCACAAACGTTCTAGGAATATTCCTACAAAGTGAAAAAGAGGTATGTTGTAGAACATTCCAAGAAATATTCATGGGATATTCTCAAAACATTTACGAATATTCATAGTATTATTCAAGATAATATGCATAGAATGTTTCATGATAATGTTCTAGGAATATTCCTACAAAGTGCAGAAGAGGTATGTTGTAGAATATTCCAAGGAATATTCATGGGTTATTCTTAAAACATTACGAATATTCATAGAATGATTCAGGAGGAATATACATAGAATGATTCAAGATATCATCAAGTTTCACGTTTCACCATTTGGTAAAAACGCAAATGCTAACACAACGCACAAAGTTAACGCAGAACGCAGATCTTCAACTCGTGTTCGTAAACTGTGAATGTGAAATATAAATATTGTTGCTGGTATGCATATAAGGTAAGGTATGGTTATTATGTTATTTAATTAATATATATTATATAATTATCTATCACTCATTTAGTTTCTGAATAGAAGAAGAATAACCATAAAGTAATTAATTACATAGAGATGTGTTCTGTGTTCATTTTGGGTTAGTCATATATTTTCTCGCACTTATTCATTGCAATATTATTGTGACTTTATATGTTTACCTGTTTGATGAAGTTCGCAAATCGATTTCGAATTTACATTTTACTTTGCATTAACTTGGTAAGTCAAGATCAGGTGATAAAAAAATTCTATCACTACCTATTTGATTTTCTTGTAGAGTGATAGTTTTACTTGACATAATTAAGTAAGATCACCATGGCAAGAAAGTATTCATCAAATTTTTATAAGAAAGTGAAAATCCAGACGGACATGAGCCTGAGTTATCCGAATATTCCACCCTCTGCTTCTTTTTCTTCGGTAGTTAAGAATGAGATCAGGAATGAAGATGATGTTGAAATGCACATGCCGGAATTGCAAAACCACATTTCTGAATATTCATTCCCAATATTAGATTCTCTTCAAACCAAAACTAGCCATATTGATAACAAGAAAGTTGATAAAGAGGAAGATATTAAGTCTAAGTTGAAATTGTGGTCAATTAAATATAATATAAGTCACGTTGCTCTAAGTGATTTATTGAAGATATTAAAAAGTTCAAAAGCCCAGTTAGATGAATTGCCGAATGATGCTCGTACTATTTTATCAACAAAGCGAACCATTGATGTAAGAAATATTGATCCAGGCTCTTATTGCCACGTTGGTATTACTGAGGCTGTGACTTATCTCTGTACGAAAAAATGTTATGATAAAATAGAACTGCTCATTAATATTGATGGGTTACATCTCAGCAAAAGCTCTGGCAGTCAAATATACCCAATTCTTTGTTCTCTATATGATGATCCAAGAGAAGTTGCAGTTGTTGGTGTATACCATGGTTATGAGAAACCTTCGAATGCTAATGATTTTCTGGGAGAATTTGTCCAAGAGGCAGTGGAACTATCTAATAATGGCATTAAAGTGAATGGTGCTTGCATTCCCTTCAAAATTAAAGCGTGCATTGCTGATGCTCCAGCCAAATCGTTTATTTCCTATACCAAGGGTCACACAGGATTTTTTTCGTGCACCAAATGTGTGCAAAAAGGAGAATTCATTAGAAATCGTACATGTTTCCCCAAGATAAATTCTAAAAAAAGAACTGATAAAGATTTCAGACACAAGAATCAGATACAACATCATACAGGAACTTCAGCCCTTGAAAATATACCTGATTTCAACATGGTAAGTGATATTCCCTTGGAGTATATGCATTTAATTTGTCTTGGTGCGATGAAAAAGCGCATTGTTAATATATGGATATATGGTAAACCTTCTTTCAAATTAGGATCATCAGCAGTTGGGGAAATATCCAGTATGCTGCTATCTTTTCAAAATCACACCCCCATAGAATTTGCTAGAAAACCTCGTTCGCTGGATGATGTTAAAAGATGGAAAGCTACAGAATTTCGTTTTTTTCTTTTATATTCCGGTCCAGTGGTTTTGGAAAAATCAAGCGCAGTATCAAAATTTTATATGCCTGCACATCGCCATCAGAATATTATGTAATGAAACACATATTGCTGATAAGGAGTATTTTGAACTGGCTAAATCTCTTCTGACATATTTTGTTCAAGATTTTGGAAATATTTATGGTCAAGAATTTATATCCCATAACATTCATGGACTGGTTCATATTGTTGATGATGTAGAAATGTTTGGTAAGCTGGATAACTACAGTGCATTCCCATTTGAAAATTTCATGCAAGTTTTAAAAAACATGGTCAGAAAACCTGATAAGCCGCTTTCCCAAATCATGAAGAGATTGTCTGAAAGGATGAAAGTTCCAAAAACAAAAAACATTGGAGTTTTAAAATATGAATATCATTATGATGGTCCTACTCTAGAAGGATACTCTACACAATTTGAGTTGGTCAGATTTGACTATTTCACAATTAATATAAAGAGGTCAGGTGATACATTTTGCTTACTGCAAGATGGCAACATTATGAAAGTATACAATATCATAGCAAAGAAGGAACAAATATATGTATATGGAAAAGTTTTTACAGAAACTAGTGATATTTTTTCTCGTCCAAATAGTTCATGTGACTCATCTGACATTGATGTTTATTTTGTGAGAAAGGAAAGCTCATTAGAAACCAGGCTTTTGGATAGTGTCTCAAAAAAAATGGTAGCTTTTCCACATAATGATGGATATATTGTATTCCCCTTTTTGCACGATTGCTGAAATATATCCAAAAATATTTTATTTCAGAATAATTAGAATTTTTAAGATGTAATTGCAATGAATTGATTTCTATTGATTTATTCAGAAAAAATTATATTACTAGATACAGTAGACTCTCGGAATAGTGAACAATGCTTATAATGAACTACTCCAAATAGTGAACAAATAAATATTTGCATTGAGACTCTATACAATGAACAACTGAAGCCTCTTAATAGTGAACCTGAAGAATTTGACAAGTCATAACAAGAAAACGATTGTAAAACGTTTTCTTTCGTTTACTTTTGATCATTTGCCTTAGTTGAGCGGTATCAAATTGTTTTTCTCGTTTTCTAGTAATAAGGTCCATGGGAGTTCCAACCCTTAATTTGTAATTGCCAACGCTCTTCAAAAACTTTGTCTCTTCACCAAAACGATTGTTTGATTACAATAAGGTCCATGGGAGTTCCAACCCTTAATTTGTAATTGCCAACGCTCTTCAAAAACTTTGTCTCTTCACCAAAACGATTGTTTGATTACACAGCAAATTTTTCAAAATGATGCCAAGAACCATGGAAGTGGATCCTCAACCAAGCACCTCAAAGAGACCATACTCAAAGATGGTTGACCCTGACGACAACACTCCCATCTCGTCAACCAAAAAGTCAAGAGTGGAGCCAGACAAAGAGAAGAAAGTGACCGTCCTCAAATACATTGCCGAGCTGTTCCTAAAAATACATTCTGAAGCAGCTCTCAATGACGACATCACTAATATAAGCACCGGCAACCAGATCGCCAGCATAGTTTTTACGACCTTTGTCATAAGATTTATCATAAGATTCATTTAAAACTTAGTCAAAAAGGTGAAATAGTTGAACAGTTAGATAAAGGTGTTGGAGTGACGGTTTCAGCGAAAAACTATGGTGTGGCTAAGTCTACCATTTGTTCAATTCGAAATAGGAGAGTGAATATTATGAAGAAGATCAGCAATACCTACGTGGGGCCAGGAAAAATAAAAACACTAAGATCATCTGAATGCCCTAGAATGGAAAACGCTTTGTATCGGTGGTTTTTGAAGCAAAGGGAAAAACATATTCCAGTCACAGGTTTCATGATTAAAGAAAAAGCAAAAAAATTGCACGAAGAATACAAAGAGACTCCATGTTTCAATGCGAGCAGCGGATGGCTGCAAAGGTATAAAAAACGTTTCGGAATTCGATACCTTAAAATCTCTGGAGAAAAACTGTCATCTGCAATTGAGACGGTCAATCCATTTAAAAAGACTTTACTTGAAAAATTGGATGAACTTCAGCTTTTGAAGGAGCAGATTTATAATGCTGATGAATCTTCCCTGTACTGGAAATTGCTTCCGGACAAAACATATGTAGGTTCTGAGGAAAAGACAGCTCCAGGAAGAAAAACAGAAAAGCAAAGAGTTACCTTTCTAGCCTGTACAAATGCGGCCGGCAATCATAAGCTGAAACCGTTAGTAATTGGGAAAGCAAAAAATCCTCGATCGTTCCGTAATTTCAATTGTCCAGTAGGGGAAGGTGAGGTAATACGATCCCTGTAGGTCAAATGATCCCCCGTCGTAAATCAGAGACAACTAGTGCTATCTATCCAAAAGCGTATGAAACATATTCCCCGCACCCCTACCAATAGGGAACTGCAAGTCTCATGGCGGTGTGAACGCTTGGCGTGATTTTATTTTAAAAAATCAAAAAGTGTGGCTGTAATCTAACGTAAGCCTGTTTTTAACTTTCATTACTTTTTACAAGTTCGTGTTTATTGAAATGTTGTTTTATTTGCGGGTATTAATAGCAATTAGCTAATATTTAAGCAATGTTCGATCACCCCACGCGGTATTTGAAGGTTATGTTTTGATCGATATCTTGGATTTTGATGTTTGGGGTGAAATGATCCTTTCTGTGTGTTTAAAATGATCCCTGGAATCATTTTACCCAATAATATTTCCTGTTTTTACAGATCATGCCAAGATTTTATATACGTAAAACTAATCGCCAAAATTGGCCTGAAGAACAAATGCAAAAGGCATTAGATGCTGTCAAAGATGGTATGCCTTACAAAACCGCAAGTAGAGAGTTTAAAGTCCCTGTGATGACATTAAAAAGAAGAGCCAAAGGTAAAAATAAAATAGCTGTTGGCTGCGCTAAAAAGTTAGGTAGCAAACAAACAGTATTTAACCTTGAACAAGAACAGGAACTTGTTGATTATATCAAAGACATGGAGTCTAGAATGTACGGGCTGACAACTCAGGATGTTTTGACCTTAGCTTACCAACTAGCTGAAAGAAATAAGTTACCGCATCCATTTTCTACAGCAAAAGGAAAAGCTGGACAGGAATGGCTTCGTGGATTTAGACGTAGACATCCGGACATTACGATGCGTGCCCCAGAATCGACGTCATCTGCTCGAGCGCGAGCTTTTAATAAGCCTGTGGTGGATAAATTTTTTCAACTCTGAAAAACGTGCAAGAAAAACATTATTTTCAACCTCATCGGATATTTAATGTTGACGAGACAAGTCTATGCACTGTCCCAACAAAAACTCGAGAGTGTTTGCACAAACAGGCCGTAAGCAGGTGGCGCGAGTGACTTCAGCTGAGAGAGGTGAAACAACGACCGCAGTGATTTGTACCTCAGCTTCTGGAACTTTTGTTCCTCCAATGTTAATCTTTCGGAGAGTACGGATGAAAATGGAATTGATGGATGGTGCACCTCCAGGCGCTATATACGCATGCAATCCATCTGGTTGGATGAAATTAGATGTGTTTTCTCAGTGGTTTGATCACTTCTTATGTCATGTCAAACCAACAGCAGAAGATCCGGCTCTTTTAATATTGGACGGTCACTTATCTCACACAAAAAATTTGAATGTGGTATTGAAAGCCAGGGATAATCACGTCACTATTCTGTGCCTGCCGCCTCATTGTACCCATAAACTTCAACCTTTGGACGTTGGAGTGATGTATCCACTAAGCGTTTATCATAACCAAGCATTGGAGAAGTGGATGAATCACAATCCTGGAAGAGTGGTAACCGTGTTCCAAATAACGAAAATTTTTACAGAAGCCTATCTAAAAGCAGCAGTTCCTCTGAATAGTATGAATGGATTCAGCAAAACAGGAATATATCCATTTGACCCTGACATTTTCACTCTTGTAGATTTTATTGCAGCTGAAACGACTGATATGGATGTTGACAATGACACGGTAGAACCCCCTATTCCGATCCCTGCGACGACAAGTCTTCCATTAGCAGAAAACGTGCAAATGCCTTCTTCTCAAGCGAGTAATCCAGAAACTGTAACACTACAGCCTTTGGAAGTGGATGTTCAAGAATCCCTTCTTTTAACACCTCAGGTATCTCCACTTCAAACTTCGACTCCAACGAAGACTCAAAAATCTCCACAAGTACCACAGTCGTCGCCGCATTCACCGTCCATCCTAGAAAATACGTCATCGTGGAAATCTTCTGGAAGATTACCTCCAGCTTTGGCTGTTGGTCTTCCATCCACATCTTTTGGTATTGTTTCACCCCGAGAAGTACGACCAACACCAAAGATAGTTGGAAAAAGAACGACTGCAAGACGAATAAGAGTTGACACATCAGTCCTGACCAGCACACCCTACAAAATGTATCTTGAAGCGGAAGCAAAAAAAGACAGATATGGAACAAAAGAAGGCCCTTAAGGAAGCGAATAAAATAAAAAAAGGATGACCAACGAACAAAACGATAAAGAAAAAGGTGGTGGGAAAGGAAAAGGAAAAGGGGGCGGAAAGGAAAAGGAAAAAAAAAGCAAAACATATCAGATTCTTCTGAAGAGGAGAGTGATACCGAATGCCTTTTCTGTACTGAAAACTATTCCAAAGACAATAAAGGCGAAGGGTGGATTAAGTGCATTGTGTGTCTTAAATGGGGACATGAGGCTTGTGCAGGGAGTAGATAGTGATGACGACGGGTGACTTTACTTGTGATATTTGCCTTTCTAACCAATTTGATAGTGTGAAAAGAAATTTAAAGCTTCAATAGTAATTGAAATATTAATATTTCTATTTCTGAGATCCTAATAATAATAACTAAAATTTAAATGAAGATTTTTATGATAAGGATAATATTATTTCTGTTTTTTTTATTTAGAAGAAGAGTTTATTTGTTTACCTATTGCTAGACTAGATATACTTTAATTGTTATGAAGAATACATATTTGATTAAAATAAATATCTGAGTGTTTTTTTTTCCTGATATTTTTTAACTTATGTACAAAATGATCCCTGGGATTATTTTACCCGAACCCCTGGGATCATTTTATACATAGGGGTGTATAAAATGATCCTTTACTAGACTTTCACAAAAACCTCTAATAGAAAAAAACTGCATGCATATAATAAAAAATAAGTATGTAGTTACAAAGTTAAGTAAATTCACTACCTCCAACAATAGAAATCTTGCGATTTTGCCTTCAACTTTAGTCACAGTTAAGTTTTTCCCTTAAGGGGATCATTATACCTCACCTTCCCCTACATTACAGGAATTCCAAAACAGCTTGGATGACTAGATTCATATTCAAGGAATGGTTCTTCAAGATGTTTATTCCAGAGGTAAGTTGCCATAATTTTTTTCAAAATTTAAGGGTATTGAGCTGGATTCATTTTCTTAGGTTCAAGAATTCTTGAATGACAAAAAACTTCCCGTTAAAGCAATCCTTTTGCTGGACAATGCGCCAAGTCATCCGCCAGCGGACGAGCTAAAAAGTGCTGATGGTTCAATTTTCGTTATGTATATGCCACCTAATATAACACCTCTGATACAGCCCATGGATCAGAATGTGATAAGGCTAACAAAACTCTTCTACCGTAAGAGTTTGTTGTCACGCATCATAAATGACAATGTAGACTGTATCGGAACGGCATTGAAATCTCTCTCTCTGAAAGATGCAATTGTTAATTTAATTTTGGCATGGAATTCTTTGAAACCGGATGTTATCGAGAAATGTTGGAATAAAATACTATCGCCTTTGGAGGAAACACCATCAGATTCCGATGATGAATATGACATTCCCTTATCTGAATTGAAGTTGCGATGGCGTAATAAGGAAATGGACCATGTGACGAAAGAAATTAAAAATTTGCTACTTCATGTAAATCCTCGTGTTGAAATTGAAACTGCTGATATAGATGAGTGGAACAGAGATTACGTTCAAGATGTGGAGGAAGCTGAAATTTTTATTGAAAGTGATGAGGTTTCTGATGATGTACCAGATGAAAATTCAGAGAATAATATACAAGCCATTACGACATCTAATGCATTAAAATCATTGAATGAGGTGATACAGTGGACGGACGAAAATCAAAATCGTATTGACTACTCCACAATAATAGTCCTACACAATTTGAGACATGCAATGGTTCAGATGAATGTAGAAAAAACACAGAAACAAACAAAAATCACCTCATTTTTCGAGAAAATTTTTTGAAATTTTAAATTTAGGTAGTAAAAACACTTCTTTATAGTATTAAGTACAATAAACAGTTGTTTATGACAGTAAATAATGTCGTTTTATTTGAACTTCGTTTTAGTGAACAAATCAAAATAGTGAACTGGACGTGCACTAATTAGTTCACTATATCGAGAGTCTACTGTAATTTAAAATGATTATATCTCAAAATAACATTACAGGAGATTTATCTGTTGCCCGAATGAAGGCTCTAGAAGCGGAGAGTACCTCTGATTTGAATTCTGATTCTGATGTATTAGGGTTGGGACATAGAAAAATCATAATGAATAAAAAATATCAGGATTCTGAATCATCAGAACAAGACAAAGAGGATAGTCTATCACCAGAAGCATCTAAAATTATGATGCCTACCTTCCAAAGAAGAGAGAAAAAAAGAAAAGGTAAGATTTTGGGGACAAATCCCTGTTATCTGAAATTACCCTGTAAGTGAAAAAAGTAGTTCTGATTATTTTCAATTTTTTTTTGCCATTAAATAATATATAGCTGCACTCCTACAGTGAGTCGCTGTACTTTCATATGTATATTACAGTTTCTATATCTGATTTTGGTATTTCTTCAGTGGCCCCTTCAGATGATGATTTAGGATTTGAGTCATACGACCTAGGCTCTGATAATGCAGGTGAAGCATCTAAAATTGAGATGTCTACCCTTAAAAGAAGGGATAAAGAAAGCGCTGGTGAGATTTTTATTTTTTTCTGATTAATTTTGAGGAAAAATTATCCCTGTTATCTGAAATTACTCTGTTAGTGAGAAAAGTATTTCTGATTCTTTAAAATTTTTCTTGTAATTAAATAATATTGCTGCACTCATTGAGTCGCTGTACTTTCATCAAAGTATGCATGTTACAGTTTTCAATATCTGATTTTGGTATTTTTCAGTGTACCCTCATTCAGATAATGATTTAGGGATTGAGTCAAACGTCCCAGGATTTGATAATGCAGGTGAGAAAAAGAATTCAATTACTACCTCTATATAAATAGCTTGTAGAAAATAGCTTTGTCGTCATGCTCGAAAAATCGCGCGTGTTTTAAAGACCTTATAATGTCCACTTATACTTTAATGTACTGTTTTCAAAGTTCTTAATAAAACCAACTGTTTAGGAAAACCACTCAGAATTGTCCCAGGAAATCCAGACAGAAATGAGGCAGAATGTAGAGGAACAGAGATCGAAGGGAGCTACTACAATAGACAGTATTACTTGGAAGGTGATTGCTTTATTCGTTATAGTGAGAACTTTAATAATTTTTTTGCTTTGCAGATGAGCAGTTTAAGCTGCAAGTACTGCGAAATCTGTCTATTTTAAATTATAAACTGGATCAGTTGGCTGATGATATAGGCAGATTAGCGCTTAAAGCAAATACTGAAACAACAAACCTTCCTCCATCAGTATTTTCAAAATTTAATTTTCCATTAACAACTGAGGAAGAACTGCACAATTTTGAGAGTCACTTGACAGACAGAGAGAAGTACCAGCAAGTGGTGAGTATAGAGAATTCAACAATTACCGTCTTATTTGTTGGCTCAAGGCTCCCCTGCGGTAAAGATGTATATACCTATCTATTTAATTTTCAGCAATTGGAATTATCAAGAATTGGTGGTGTTACCACCAAAATTATGGTACGACGTCTAATGGAGAAACTTATAAGCAGTCAACTTGGTGTTGAGTACAGTTGGATAGGCTTTAAGAAAAAAAAGAACTTCTCAGTTTTACTCATATCCAAAGTACTCATAGGTGAGATTTTTATGGACTTCAAAAGAAATTAAATATGCAGAGCAGCAATGCTTTTTTGGTGCACTGTCTAAGCAGTATGTCTAATTCAGTGTTTTAAAAAATTAGGAAAGCCCTAACTGCAAACCAAAACATGCCTTTCATCGTTTCAAGACCGTCATAGAAGTAGAAAATAAAAAATATTATTTTTTGCAGATGCTGTATTGGCTGTACATAAAAATTCTAATGCAGCCGAAGTGGAAGCATCAGCCAAACAATGGCTGGTTAAGTGCAAGGAGCGATGCACGAAAGAAAAATAATTTATATTATTATTATAAGAATATTAAATTTTTGGAAAAAAATTTCGTATTTTGCTTTGCAACAATGAAAAAAAGTTTTATTAGAAAAGTGAAAAGGTTGATCGACCAAACATTGTTACTGAAGAGCACAATATAACTGATTTATCAGAGTATGACCAGAACGCTGAAAAAACATTAGATAGTTATTCTAATGAAACAATTGAGGCTTTGCCAACATCAGAACGTAGTAGCATTGCTTCTGAATGGATATCAATACCAAGTAACGTATTGGAAAATGCTTCTCTCCCAGGACCAAGTCAAAGTGATAGCCAGAGTTTTCAAGAAGAAATTAAGCTGTGGGCAGTGAAAAATCAAATAACTCATAAAGCGAGCTCTACCAAGACAGAGCACAGTTGGTATTATCCATTTCTACAATGATAATTCATTAAAGTTTTAAAGTAAATTAAAGTGTTTAAATTGACAAGTTTAAACGAGCAGACAGCTCAACCATTTGAAGTATAAACGAGCAGACAGCTCAAACAGTGGCTATTCGTCATGCACTAAGTGCTGTCAAGAAGGAATATACCTCGAAGACCGTGTTTGTTTTCCAGATATTGATTCAATGAAAAGAACGAATGAAACTTTTAGAAATCAAAGCGATGAAAACTATCATCTAGGTTTCACAATACTTCAAAATATAGATTATATTGATTTGGTTGAAGATGTGCCACTAGATTATATGCACTTAGTTTTGCTGGGTGTGACTAAAAAGCTCCTTGTTGGAACTTGGATATTTGGGAAACCACCACATAATTTACCAGCTAGTTTAATTAAGAATATGAATTTATTAATAAAAAAGATAGCTGTGTATGTACCATCTGAATTCCCAAGAAAGTCACACAGAAGCCTATTAGAAAGTAAAAGGTGGAAAGCAACTGAATTTAGATTATTCCTTTTGTACACGGGTGTTGTAATTTTAAAACCTTTTCTCACAAGAGAAAAATATGATCATTTCAAATGTCTTTTTGTTAGTATTACAATATTGTTATCATTTTCTCTGACAAATATGTATGATTATGCAGAAAAATTACTTATATATTTTGTTCAACAAACTCAAAATATTTATGGCCGTCACTACATGTCACACAATTTTCACAATTTAATTCACCTCACAGATTGTGCTCGTCGTTTTGGAGCATTAGACAAATTCAGTAACTTTTCCAGTGAAAATTTTTTACAGATTTTAAAACGGTTAGTCAGAAAAGGTGATAAACCATTGGAACAAATAATGAAAAGATTGTCAGAAGGTTTTCTTGTCTCAAAATCAAGTAAGTCAGAAAATTGGTATCTCCAACATGAAAAAAACATATCACCCTTATTACCATATCCTCAGTTTTTAAAATTAGTGCTTCCAACTTTTACTTTGAATGCAGGGTACAAGCGGGATAACTGTTTTGGATTGAAAGATGGCACTGTATCACTAGTTTTTGGTTTTTCTAATAAAAACAATTTAACTGTAGCTCTTGTGAAAAAATTTCAGTCAAAATGTAACTTTTTTGAAACACCATGCAATTCTTCCATTCTCGATGTGCATTTTGTGAAAAATTTATGTAAAAAATTTGTAATAGTTAATATTGAAGAAATTTCCCAGAAATATGTTCGCCTTCCTCATGAAGATGGCTTTGTTGTATTTCCAATGTTGCATACAGTCGGATATTTGTCTAAATAAATTTATTGCTGCTCCCTAATTTGCATTATTTTTTGTTATTCATTATGAAATAAACGAGAATGCTATTCTTTTGTCAGGATATCATATTTGCCATATAATTAAAATGGAAGGCGGGTGGCAAATTGTGAAATTTACTGAGGAGAATGATATGGTGGAAGCAGTGCCCGCTTCCTGGTTAATTGATGGCTGCAAATGTCTGTGGCCAGATACTATCTCTGGGGCCAAGGTGAGAGCTGCTATTCGGGCAAAAGAAAAGCCTTCAAAGAGCTGGAAATGCTTGCCAGTGGAAGTATTGAGCAGTTCAGTATATACAAATTTTTGTGTGGCATCTAAAAAAGCTGGGAAGGCAAAGTATACAAGCGAGTTGGATACAGAGAGCGAATTTTCAGAAGATGTTTTAAATAAAAGACGAAGAAAAAGAAATTCCCGTTATGTTTCTTCGGAAGATGAAATATCCCCTCCTCTGGAAAAAACTCAAAGAAGATCACCAAGATTTAAATTGCCAACACCTCCTGGTATGATAAAATCAGTATTTTCAGATATATTTTTTTTGCATATCAAAAGATCTAGAGTATTTTCTGTGTATAGTTTTAATTTTATTTATTATGCCAAGAATATATTTTTCCAGGTCATTCACTACAAGCCAGCCCATCGAGTTCTGAAGCACTGGTGAAAAGGAATATAATTATGGAAAAGGAATTCACCGACTCAAATCTGATGTCGACCTCAAGAACTGCCTCTACAGCAATACAGAAATGTTCGTCCTGTAAAGGTCAGTAAATCGCTTTTACATTTATGCAATTTTGACTTTAACTGTTTCTTTGTTTTTTATAGATTCTACTGAAATTATAAAACTGTTGCATATAATTAATGGCAGGGTTATGCAAAATTCAGAACTAATTACATCCTTGCTAAATTCTAGAACAGAGAATATAAAAGATAATAACCCAGCAGAGGCGTTATTAGATGTCCAAATTCCAGCAAAGTCCTACATTGAGCTGATGGAATTGGACAAAAAGCTGGGTGACAAAACTACAAGAGATTTTATGGTAATTTTTATTTAATTTTATGACCAAAAGACAAAGCAAGTAATTTTGTTTATAGATTTCTAAGCTCATCCGTGTTGGAGGTACAGACATCAAAGATATCATCAAAAGATGCATGCCTCAGTTAGTGGAGGATGAGGTTTTAAGGCAGTTCAGCTGGGTTGAGGCAAAGGAAAAAGAAATTTTCGCTTTTAGACATAGCTTCTTTAATCAAAGTTCGCTTTTAGACATAGCTTCTTTAATCAAAGGTAAAAATTTTCTTTATAGTAGTCAATTCTGTTGGAATATATTGATATATCAATATTACATTAATGTTTTTTTTTTTGTAGAGGTATGTGGAGAAATTGCAGTTAACTTTAAATCTCATAGTTGATAGAAACCCCAATAGATGGCGTTAGCGTCAGTTCTCTATCTCTTATCTATAATTATTTGTGTTATTTGTTTTGTATTTTTGTGCTCCTTTTGTCCTTATTATGAGATTTTGTAATGTTAATATGATGACTTGTGTATTTATGTATAATTTGGGATGAGCTTTTTGTTGTCTGTGTTCTAAATTAACCTTCTATGGTTGAATTTTGTGACGTCCCAGAAACTAACCGTTATTAACCGTATGTAAATATATAACGTTTAAAATATATTTATCTAGTGTTTTTGTGTGTACTTGCAAGTAAACCAGCGCAGGCCTTTTAAAAATAATACAGTCCACTATATCGTCAATTTTTTCCAGTATGTAAGAAAAACCGCTTACAAAAAACGTTACAGAAAAACAAGTGGAAGAAAGACTTGCCATTTTTTTGACAAAAGCAACTGAGAGGTGCAATAGAAGACGGTTAGTAAATGGTTTTAATATTAATGAGGTTTGTTTTTTGCATTGGCTCTTTTTAGGGACAAGGAGAACCAACAGAATAATGACCTGCCTGAAGAATTGTTATGTACCGCTATGCCTAATTAATATTTTTTCAATGTGAAATTAAATATTGTTCAGTTGAGTTCACAACTATTAAATAATATTATTTTTTTGCATTTTATTATTTTTATTTTCTGTTATTAATATTGTTCTGTTAACAATATGTTTTTGATTTTTGTAATAAATATTTTTCTCACATCAGCTTTTTTCTCAAAATAACTGACATTTAATCAGTGAAGACAGTGACTTAGGCATTTTATTTCCCATCTGAAATTATTAGTTATTGTTGATGTTCTCAGAAAGAATGATTATTTGATTGGCTATTTTTTGCCCAGAAGAAATAATAAGCTTTCCAAGGACTATATGTCAAAATAGAGAAAACTTTGATTTATGGACATGAAAAAAAAAGACCAGGATGTAACCTAAAAGTATGTTAAAATATTCAAGTGACTTATATTCCTGAGACAATTTTAATAAAAAAACTACATATTATAAACTTGTGCCCGGATATATATGCTTCGTTTTGGAGATACAAGAGGGTGTTGAAATTAAAATTTTTTGTTTGCTTTTCAAAAATTTGATAAAAATTACTCTCAAAAAGTTACTTTTGCCAAAAATTTATTATATATGTATATGTATTATATTAATTCATTTTAGGCAAAAGTTACTTGTAAAAAGCAAACAAAAAAATTTAATTTCCACACCCTGTATCTCCAAAACGAAGCAATATTTTTTCTGCTATGCATATGCTAGCGCAGATATTCCTGGCATATATTTTTAATCTAAGAAAATATATGCCATGAATATTCCTGGTATATTCCTGGGATATGTTTCTTGGTGACTTTGGATATTCATAGAATGTGCAAAGCATATATTTTGGAGGATATGGAATATCCCTGGCATATGCCAATATTCCAGTGGGATATGCATAACATATGCATGCAATATGTTTGTGCCGTCTGGGAAGGTTCATGGCATTTTCAAATTATGTCTAAAGATAATCATAGTTGGGTACTATTTCATCTTATATAATTTTAAATTCAGTTAATGAAAAATATATATCTACATGATATTTTTTTGAGGTGTAGCATTCTCAAAGAGCCAATCAAAGTGCCTTAGATGTTTGGAGCATCATTGCTGACAATGTCTCTATTCTTTCTGAGCATTGCACATGTATGACAGGTAATTGAGAAGTTTGCAGCCATGTAGATGCCCTTTTGTTTATCGTCGAGTTTGCTAAATGGCAGTTAGACATTTTATTTAAAATGTGGCCGGATCGAAATTTTTCCCTAAATGTGCCAGAATGTTTTAAAAGTTTTTCATGAACAAACTACCATTATAATAGATTATTATGAATAAATGTTACTTCAGAACAATTTCTTATTAATTCAATTTCTTGCGATGACATTAGAAGTTTACAATAATTGATCATTGTTAACCTTAATTTTGGGATATAAACATAACCTCACATTCCGGTGTAACTGTCAGATCGTAAAAGTAAATTTTCTACGAAATGTAAAAATGACTTACCGGTATGTTGAGCTTCTTGAGGTTTGTATTCACATTTTTCTTCAAGTAAATTTCACTTATTGCACTTTTTGAACATAACTAGAACACTATCAAGAACGGCAGGTAACTGGAGTTCGAAGATTCTCCACTCGGCAGCTGTTGAGAACACCATAGAAGAGGCTCGAAATCATAGAGCACATAGCAAACGCTTTAAATTATTTGGACTCAGTAGCGCGCTCAAGATTTTTTTCTTACAGAGCTTCGTAATTACTGAGTTCAAATTCAACGCAATGAGGCATGCTCTTAAATATTGAACGTTCAACAATGAAATAAAAAAAAATGAAGATCTTGAAGGTGTGATTTATCAACACAGAACACTGATATCAAGAAGTGAAACGTTCTAGCTAATTTTTGGCAACTTCGACGGCCATTTTATTAGTTCTAAGGGAATGGAATTTTGGCGAGAATTTTAAATAAGTCCGCCCAACTCACAATAATTGAGGTACTTTCAATTTGGTGTACTGGTACTTCAGGATATACATCTGTGTAACCTGCAAACAATTGATATTCTCTTGTGGACTGTACAGAAAAATATGCAGAGGTTGAACAGTTAATCAAAATTCATTATGCCGAATTATCACCACGTGTATATATGTGATAAAAGTTTTGACTAAAATCTGGTCATTCTACTCCGTAGTGCTACTTTTTGCAATAATCAAACCATTCCCATTTTTTTTCAGAGCTTTTTTTTTGTAAGATACTAAAACTTATTCAAAAAATTTTCTTCCTCGTGACTTTTTGCATTATTGGAGTCATGAAAGTGAGGTACATAATTGCAATTTATTACGAATATTACAATAAATCGATAAATATATTCAGCTATTGTTGATTTTCTTAACAATCCCCCAAATTGATTTGAATTTACCAAGATGTCAGATGGACGGGGCTTAAGGTTCAATTGCCATATATTTGTTTGAGTCACTGTCACGTACGGTGAATAACAAGAGAATAGTCAAAATAGAGATTCTCGTCTTTGATTTGTCCTCGTGTTTTCGGTATATTTTATATTGATTGGGTACGTTTTTCATTGCTCAGAATCATTAAATAGCTCGTATTCCTTCTTGTTGTACTGAATCCACGTTAAGATCTTCAAACGTATCAGTTTATGATATGAATATAAATTGTCTCATTTAATTCGATTGACCAAAAATTATCCATTTGACCAAATTAATAATGATCATTCAGATTATTAAGATCTTCTTAAAATAAAGCACTCGATATAGACACCATCATTTAAAGTCTCTCCTTCTCCTCTTTTTCAAGCACCAATCGCTAAATTGGAAAAACGAATTGACCTATAGTTAAATGAAAGGCAAGCAATTGATTCATTTCCTATCCACTTTGCTTTGTATTTCAACTACGCAACATTGCTATCATTTTACCATTGTTTAAAGAGAACATAGTTGGTTAATCCAATACTAATTTTCTTGAACAAAAACGGACAACATCGCAAGATGGCGCCACTCTTGAAGTGTTCTTGATCCAATGACTTTCATGAGTTTGAAAGCGGATCGCAATATCTATTGGCCGATAGATGGCTCTAGCGCCAAACTAGATTTGTTCACGTCATAATACGTATTCTCTCTCTCTCTCAAAATTCTGTACATTTCTGTACATTACATAACGTGGAAGCGAAAATTTATATAGGCTGTTTCAAGTTCGAGTGCCTTTTAAGCGTTTCTGCGGAGCACTGGACCTATTTGGAATCTTTTGAGAAGAAATGAAATCAACCAAACTAGATGGAGCCATTGAAGATGATATAATTGATATTTATCTACATCTTTTGAATCACTGCGGGTATATAAAAAATTTGTAATTTTTTTTTTCAAAAATCAAATAGCATTATTGTTAAAACACTTTGTATCGTATAATAAAATTGATTAAGAGGGGAAAGAGGGGATCTGTTACGGTCGATTTGGTCATAAAGTAAATTATTTCTTCTATATCCTCTATTGATTTCTACCAGTTTTAATAAGGTTGTATTGTTTTCTATGTATTGTTAAACTTATTACATTGTAGGTATGCCGTTTCCTAGAATTCTGCTTATGGTACCTTTGGTATATGCCATATTTAAGTTTGAACATTTCATAATTTTTTCATTCAAACCATATTTTCTAGAATGTGAACATCTCCTTTACGTATTTGTGATTTTTTGTGTCAGGTCAGTGGGTTACTGTGTTTACTTTAGAAGGTAAGTTGGTCGTTTTTAATTATAATTTAAGTTATTTTATATTTGAATACAAAGAATATTCCATAACATATGTTAAAACAACGGTTTCTATGTGATAAACATTTCAGTGTTGAATTTCTAACTTCCGTACGGCGCCCATTGAATGCAATTCCACTTAAATACTCCGGTGAGGTTGAAATTGAGGATGAATTCCAACATAATCGAATTTATCTTACTCCTAAATTTACATCCTTCTCTTTAAACAATGATTTTACACATGTGAAATGAGGCTACCAGGTTTTGCTACATGTTAGCGCCACCTTATTGGCAGGATGGTTAAACAACTAGGAAATATATAAACAATGACTATAGCAATATCTATTTGTTTTATTGTTTCAAAGTGTTGAGTTGTATTTGAAGATTTTAAAGTATCTATACAAAATTTATATTCTTGTATGCTTGAGTCAATATTATTTCAGAATTGAATCATAGGTCTTAGTATACTAACAATTTAACTGTTGTTCAAACTTATAATTTTCTCTTTCTTGGGTTAGCAAATGTATTCAATTCCACTCCGCCACTTTTAACTCTTATTAAATTCAATGAAGAAACTTCCACACTTTCCAACTTAGGTACCACTTTCTTGATGTCCTCAAAGTCCAACTCATAATGAGATTATAGCTAATGTCTAACGCCTCCAGACTTGGAAGTATAGAAATCATATCAGTACTTAGTTTCCTATCCAACGAATTTCCTGTCAATATGATTGATTTGACATTTACTAAACCTTCAAATGTCCCCCTTTCTATTTTCCTAAGATTATTGTAACTCAGGCCCAGGTTTGTCAACTTTTTGAGCTTTTCAAAAGCTCTGTTCTCTATAGTTTCCAAGTCGCAACCTCATATGATGAGATTTTCTAGGTTAACATTCGACAAGGTTTCTCTACGAAGAGTAGGAATTTTCTCAGTGCGCACTGCAAGATGTTTTAGAGACTCCAATTCACCAATCTTCTTCAAGGTTTCGTTTTCAAAATTACCTATACTACTTTCAGATACCTCTAGTTACTCCAAATTGTTGCAACAACCTGTTATGTTGAATGCGACGTTGGACATTTTGTTGTCGGCAATTTCTAGAATCTTCAAGTTTGGAAGGGAGTTGAGGAAGTTAGCATGAAAGGAACTGATGTTGCTTTTTTTAATTTGAAGATATTTGATGTGGTGGAATAGTTCGAAAGTATCAGGGTTGAGAGGGCCATCATACTTCTCGATGAGGAGGGAATTTCGTCTTCAACCGGAGCCCTTCTCGCTACAAATACTGACCGCGTTGCGTAATTATTGTTATGATCGCGGCGTCGGTTTCTTTCAGTTCGGGTTGTCCGGGTAGCGTTTCGAGAACCCACTGGTCTGCCTCGTCGTCGTGTCTCCATTGTAAATTAAAATTTTACACTGGACCTAACTCAAAATTGAAAAATCGGACGTGACCTGTTTTCGATTTTTACCCGAAAATGGAGAATAACCATCCAAATTTGGGTTTTCAATAGGTAGGTTTGGAAATTAAAATAAGCTTGAAATCAAACTTGAAATCAAGCTCGTCAAAACATGTCTTTCCTCTTTGAAAGTCAAAGCTGAAATTGCAGAAGCATGGGCGGAAGTCAATTTGATTTTTCGAGCGGTGGCGCCATCTTCAGCGAAAACTTGCCGAACACCCTTAAAATTTAAGTTTATTGTGTTTTTTAGACAAATTATAGATGTTTATTATAATTATTAAACATTATTAAGTTTGACAATTACTTTTAAAATGAAACATTTTGAAAATCGCAGTTTCCATCTTATATTTTCAAGCACGTTATATAAAATATAAATTGTTATAAAATTATTCGAATGCTCACTTTCTGACCAACTTAGGTAGTACTCTCGAACTCTAACCCTAACAATTCAACTTTCACTTAAGATAAAAACATAAATAATATCATCATCTGTATGCTTGATTGAGCAGACCATAGTTACCAAACTATTGTGAACAATATTGAATGATTATTTGGGCTATTACCATCATCTATTGTGGATGTAATGTTTTCCGACGTTTCGATAGACATCTTCTATCTTTATCAAGGAGGAAAAGTAAAAAACCTTTCGAAAATTATCAATCTTCAAAAAGTCAATATGACAGAAGTCATGAAAGAAAAATGAACAATGTTATATACTCATCTGTGATATGATGATCTTTTTAAGTTGGATCGAACTATCGGCGTCCAAACTTCTGGCAGATCTATAGATGGAGCACTTATGGAATCTGGTGTTATTTTCATAAATGCTGCTTCTTTGATTTTTCTTCTTGCAAGTTTTTCTTCTTTGGATATTATTGATGCTTCATCCCACTTTATACGATGATTCTCATCTACAGCATGTTGGACTAACCTGGATTTGTCGCTGTCTAGTACTCGTAGAAGCTTCTGATGTTCTTTTATTCGTACATTCAGAGGGCGAAACTTCTCCGATGTAAGATCTTCCGCACTCATAAGGTAATTCATATATGCAGTTCTTTGTCCTTTGTGTCTCATTATTAGGCTTAACTTTTCTAAGTTTAGCTCTGATAGTGTCTTGAGTTTTGAATGAAGTCGTTATGTTGTATCTATTTCCAATTCTTCTCATTTTCTCCGACAAACCTTTTACATAAGGAATTACGGTTTTAATGGTCTGATTTATATCTGTTGGTTCAGGTTGACTTTCTCTTGTTCGTTTAGCTTTTTCTAATATATTTTTGGGGTAGCCATTGTTTCTAAGAGTTTTCGAGATGTTATTTATTTCTTCATTTTGGTCTTCTTCAGTGCAACAAATATTTATTGCTCTATCAAATAAACATTTTGCTACTCCCAATTTAGTGTTTAGTTGGTGGTTTGACTCAAAATGTAGATATTGTCCTGTGTTCGTTGGCTTTTTATACACAGTGGTTCTAGGGATTCCATTTTGTTTATGTACGAGTACATCTAAGAATGGAAGTTGTCTGTCCTTCTCGATTTCAATTGTGAATTTAATTGATTCCTCTTGATTGTTTAGATATTGAAGGAATCCATCTATAGTGTCTCTTCCATGTTGCCAAATAATGAAAGTATCATCTACATATCTTTTCCACAGTTTGGGTTTAAGTACATATTTTCTAATGCCTTCTGTTCGAAAATTTCCATATATAAATCAGCTAAAATTGGTGATAGTGGTGAACCCATGGCCATTCCGAATTCTTGTTGATAAAAGATGTCTTCGAATTGGAAATATGTTGTTTCAATACAAAGAGAAAGCATTTCCATAATTGCATTGACGCTTAGTGTAGTTCTTTCACTAAGGGTTTGATCTTCTTCAAGCTTTTTCCTAACTATGATAAGTGTTTTATCTGTCGGAATATTAGTGAACAAACTGGTGATGTCGAAGCTGACCATAACGTCTTCTTCCATGATTTCTTGATGTTTCATTATTTCTATGAAATGTTTCGTGTTTCTTATCATCGATGTTGAATTACTTTTTAATGGCGATATAATTTTCAGTAGAAATTTAGCCAATTGGTGGCATGCTGAATTTCTTGAACTCACAATTGGTCTTAGAGGAATATTTGCTTTGTGTATTTTTGGTAGACCATATAAATGTGGTGGTTTACTGAAGTGAGGTGTAAGTCTTGATCTAACGAATTGATCTGGAAATTCATTTCTATATTTATAAAGGATTTTGTAAATCTTGTTTTCAACTGTGGTGGTAGGGTTCTTTTTTAGTCTTTTATATTTTCCTGCTTCTAATAATTCATTGATTTTTTGATTATAAGAGCCAACATCTAGAATTACAGTGGCGTTTCCTTTGTCTGCTGGAAGTATCTTTATGGAACTATCCGATTTAAGATCTTTTAATGCCCTCTGTTCAGCTTTATTTATATTGGGTAAAGGTGTTTTGTTAGTCCTGTCTAACAAGGTTCTGATTTTCCATCTGTATTCTTCGGCTTTTTCAGGTTCTCGAATTTTCTGTGCAGTTTCTTCTGCCGCCAACATGATTTCAATTTTTGGTATAAAAATATAAAAAGCCAACGAACACAGGACAATATCTACATTTTGAGTCAAACCACCAACTAAACACTAAATTGGGAGTAGCAAAATGTTTATTTGATAGAGCAATAAATATTTGTTGCACTGAAGAAGACCAAAATGAAGAAATAAATAACATCTCGAAAACTCTTAGAAACAATGGCTACCCCAAAAATATATTAGAAAAAGCTAAACGAACAAGAGAAAGTCAACCTGAACCAACAGATATAAATCAGACCATTAAAACCGTAATTCCTTATGTAAAAGGTTTGTCGGAGAAAATGAGAAGAATTGGAAATAGATACAACATAACGACTTCATTCAAAACTCAAGACACTATCAGAGCTAAACTTACAAAAGTTAAGCCTAATAATGAGACACAAAGGACAAAGAACTGCATATATGAATTACCTTGCGAGTGCGGAAGATCTTACATCGGAGAAACTAAACGCCCTCTGAATGTACGAATAAAAGAACATCAGAAGCTTCTACGAGTACTAGACAGCGACAAATCCAGGTTAGTCCAACATGCTGTAGATGAGAATCATCGTATAAAGTGGGATGAAGCATCAATAATATCCAAAGAAGAAAAACTTGCAAGAAGAAAAATCAAAGAAGCAGCATTTATGAAAATAACACCAGATTCCATAAGTGCTCCATCTATAGATCTGCCAGAAGTTTGGACGCCGATAGTTCGATCCAACTTAAAAAGATCATCATATCACAGATGAGTATATAACATTGTTCATTTTTCTTTCATGACTTCTGTCATATTGACTTTTTGAAGATTGATAATTTTCGAAAGGTTTTTACTTTTCCTCCTTGATAAAGATAGAAGATGTCTATCGAAACGTCGGAAAACATTACATCCACAATAGATGATGGTAATAGCCCAAATAATCATTCAATACGAGCTCCATCATCAACAATATCTCGTCATCAACTATTGTCAACAATTTGTTTTTTTAAATGTAACTTGACTTTTTTTGGCATCTTCGTTTATTTTAGCAATATAATTTGACCAAAAAATCGATTTGTAAGATTGTTCAATTAGTCTGAATAAACAAATCGGGTTCCACTGAAAAAAATGGAATCGATTTTTAAACTCTTCAAATACCCTGGTTTAATTAAAGTTCACTTCACCCTTTTAAATTGAAAGCCTACATAAAACAACTGAGAGTGTTTTTCCTCTTCGAGCAATATTACCATATGATTTATAAGTCAGATGTTATAATTTAAATACAAATAAAGTTAAACAAATTTAAATATGTTTTTAATGAGTTATATGACGGTAATGGTGACTTGGAGTGCAAGAAGAAGAAATTAAAGCCCATATCAGTAAAAATTTGTTGAGCTGTGGCGCCATCTACAGCGAAAACTTGCCAAACACCCTTAATTTCTAAGTTTTTTGTGTTTTTTAGAGAAATTATAGATGTTTATTATAATTATTAAACGTTTTTAAGTTTGACAATTACTTTCAAAATGAAACTTTTTGAAAATCGCAGTTTCCATCTTATATTTTCAAGCACGTTATATAAAATATAAATTGTTATAAAATTATTCGAATGCTCACCTTCTGACCAACTCAGGTAGTACTCTTGAGACTTTTTTAACTAACCCTAACAGTTCAACTTTCACTTAAGATAATTTTATTCAAATAACCAAATGTGAAATTTTTAACTATTGCAAATTCACAAATTATTTATTCACAAAAATTCACTTCACCCTTTTAAATTGAAAGCCTACATAAAACAACTGAAATAAAGTGTTTTTGCTCTTCTAGCAATGTTACCATATGATTTATAAGTCACATGTTATAATTTAATATATAATTTAAATACAAATAAAGTTAATCAAATTTACAAATGTTTTTAATGAGTTATATGACGGTAATGGTGACTTGGAGTGCAAGAAGAAGAAATTAAAGCCCATATCAGAAAAAATTTGTTGAGCAGTGGCGCCAAACACCCTTAATTTTTAAGTTTTTGTTTTTAAAAAAATTTCAGATGTTTGGCAGTTGCTATTATTTTTCAGCATCAGTTTAGATGCCTACCGTTAATTTAATGTGAATCGGTTGATTGCTTTAGGCGCTAGACCTTACTATGACATCATATTATTATAATAGATATATACAGGGTGAGTCTTTGACCACTGCGTTAATTTTAACCATAGATTCTTGACGTCAAAAGAAACATTTTCTTCCTATAACATTTTTCCAAATTTGGCCCCGTTTAAAAGATATAGGGTGTTGAAATTTCATAAAAAAATTGCATTTTCACCTGTAATATTCAAACGATAATATCAATTGAAATGATCTCTTGTAGAAGGTTTTTGATAACAGTCATGCATATTTTGGCATCAATAGATTTATTCCATTTCTTGTGGGTTTCTCACTACTACTCTACAGATTGGTTAAATTGCATGAAAAACAAATATCGCTTGAACTAAAGGTCCGTATCTTGTACTTCCTGGAATCATTAGTCTTTTTGCAGAAAAAATCATTCATCATCTTTTCTCCTAAATTGCACCATTCTTGAGATATTTGAAGTTGAAAGGAATTAAATCGATATAATTTTGTCCAAATTTTCTGATTTTCCCAAATCCAACTCTGTGCTGAAATTATTCAATAACAAGATTTGTTCAATGTTGCCATATTTTATGTCTATATTAAATATTTCTTCAAAAGGATGGGGAATCTCTTCCCTCTATGGTTCCACCACTAAAAACTAATAGATGAAATTAACCACTGAACAATTTTTGTCTTACATTCATCACAAAATCTAAATTGCCATTTGCTGTATTCATTGTTAGTGATGTCTAGCACCTTGTTTAATATTTAATCCAGAATAATATTCCATAATAAATAAAGAAAAAGTTTTCCATCGCTCTTCGGTATATTTTGACCTTTGAAATAGGTTAAAAATTTTCTGTCAGGACCTGTTAAATTGAAGACTTGTCTTTAGGAAGAGCTGGTTTTTTATAGCTTCAGGGTTTCAGGGTTCATCAAATTATATCTATTCTAACATTGGAATGCTGCAAATTGAGCTCATATGAGTTTTAAAAAACTTCGAACCCAGTCTCCTAGATTTGTTTTATACCTTTATTATCTTTATTTCATACACCGATTCAACCTTGTTCACAAACTTAAGAGATAATAGAATTTGACTTAGTTTTAATATTTCTGAATGTTTGTTATGATGCATGGTTAATTAAAATTCAATCAATATTGAAACTGGAAGATATAAGCTCATAAACAAGAAAGATTAGAATAGAATGCAATTTCTGACCATAATCATTTCATACTGAATTGAATAATTTAAAACTATCGATATTATCCCTAAAAATCTTTCCACTTTTGTTTTTGAAGATACAAATAACTTTTGACAGTTTCAAACAGAATCAAAACAACAAGGAACCACAGAATACTTTTTATTTGGAACTACCCACCACAGAGACGTTATAATATTTTAATGTGATAATAATTTACTCTAATTATTCTGAGGAAAATTATAACTAAAGATCAATAATAGTTACAGATATTATCTTTCATTTAAAAAAACATTGCAAATCTTAATTTTTTCTCTCCTGGGGTTCGGTGATAAATTAATATTCTATGGTAAGGTATTAAAATTTGACATAATCTATGAATAACCATTATTCAATATTTATGTTCTTGTTTACGTTATTTACTCTGATTATAAAAATCAGTAATTATAGTCTAAACAGAATAGATTCATATTAATGATTTAACAAAAATTTTTTATCAAAGAACACCTAGTTGATTTTTCAAAATCAAATTTAGGTATTTCTTCAAGAAAGTATAATTGCACACCTAAATCTGGAAATACTTGTAATCTATCCAGGTAAATTGTTATTGGGATTCAGTACAGAAAATACCTGTTCACTGGTCTCTGTCGAGGAGAAGAAACTTCAGAAATATCAGTGTTTGGAAAATCATAGATGATTTTTTCTGGTTTTGAGTGAAAAGAAAGCACAGTGACAACCTCTTCCATTGGAAGTTTCACAGAAATGATGGTTATCATGATTTGGAAATTTTAAGAAGAAAATTTCAAATGTATGATGATAACACCCAATAATTCTGAGGTTTTTTTGGAATTTCTCACTAGAAAGGCATGGTTTATAATCTTGAAGTAGAAAGAAAATATAGTAGAACAACAAAAATCTATGTTTATGGTGTTGAATTTTTTTACCAGAAAATAAGTATTTTGTATCTTCCTTCTGGATATGGACCTCATCGGATGAAACATGAGTGAGTGAATCATTACTTAGAGGGAAAATAATGTTTTTAAACAATTCAGATTCAATAGTGAATGCTGTGGAAGGTATTTTTCATTCAAACTAAACTGGACTACAGAGGGTATTTGCCCAATGTGAAAACTAAAAATGCTTATAACTTTTGAACGCAGCTGAATTTGGAAAAACCGTAATGGAAAAAATGTTTCATTTGATCTCAAGAACCTATGGTTAAAATTAACGCAGTGGTCAAAGACTCACCCTGTATATATCGAATATAAGTATTTACCCTATATAATGAGTGATTTTACATCAGTATTTGATGTACAGGTTCAAATTTTATTTACAATGAAATATAATTCGGCAACGTCTTGGGCAGTGCTCTTATTCAATTTTGACGGGACAGCTTTAAAATCAATTGACATCATGACCCCAATGACATCCAACAAAAAAAGTTGGAAAATAACTTGAAATAAATTATTTTCGGAGGTAATAATAGAATTAGATCTCTATTCAACAGAATGTTTTATAGTTTATGATTAATATGGATTGTTTTATATTGAATATAATATTTTTTACAGGTTTTATAGATATATATTCTTTTGAACTTTAGGCTAACAATTTTTTGGTTAGCAAACAATAGATCATGTAGTGTTAGCTGTAGTGTTAGTGAATTTTTTTTCTTAGGATAAGCGAGTTTATGTATCACATACTTTGAAATTGGAAAATTTGGAAATGAAAATTTAGAAGGTTTACGGCCGGTTTCTGAAACGATGATCATCATAGAAATCAACTAATCAGCTGTTAAATCTATGGTCAACTGCCATTTGAGTTGCTGAAAGGAAAGTCAACTAGGTTAATTTGACCACGCTGTCAGTTGACACAGTGGTCAAATATTTCAGGTAAATTGTATGTCAATCGTCATTTTGAGTTTCCGAAACGCAAATTAAGGCTAAATCAGTGGTCAAACTAGTGTCAAAGAACTTGTCAACTAATCGGTGTTGTTTGGCGAATTAACTTGAAAGAAATCTTGTTTATGAATGAAATCTATGTATTTTCCAAGGAAATCTTAATTTTATCGGTATGTATGAAAATAATTTAATAGTCTTTAATATATAATATTTTATGAAAAGGCATTTATTTTTTTCCAATTTTGCGATGTAATATGTTTTCGTTAATAATTTAGTTTTCTCTGAAAAAACAAGCATTTTTGCAACAATTGGTGAATTTTTTTTTTATTGTAGATAATAATTATGGATATCAGCTTGGATATAAGCATGTCTAGTAATTCTAGCGAAGATGAGAACCCAAGGCCACGAACTCTTAGGAGAAGAATGAACTCTTTTGATTTCTACAATGATGTGGAATTCAAAAATAGGTATAGACTGTCCAAGGATATTATAACATTACTTCTGAATATGATAGAGGATAAAATAAAGCCCTTAACATCAAGGAACAAATCAGTTACTGCCTTGGAACAAGTACTTCTAACAATAAGCTATTTTGCAACAGGAGCATTCCAAATAACAGTAGCTGACCATATAAGGGTCCATAAAACTACAGCATGTAGAATAATTAAAAAGTATCTAGAGTCATTGCTGAACTTCGACCCCAGTTCATATCTATGCCAAGAACAGAGGATGAACGGAATAGAATCAAATCAGAATTTTATTCTATAAGTTCATTTCCGAACGTGATTGGATGTGCACACATATAAAAATACAGTCACCTGGAGGTCCACAAGGTGAGCTTTTCAGAAATAGAAAGGGATACTTTTCTCTTAATGTTCAGGTGATTTGTGATCCCGCAGGGATTATTTATTGGAGGACAGTGGCTACCCTTGTCGCTCATATTTATTGACTCCATTTCTGAGGCCATCAACTCCCGGTGAGCAAGCGTACAACAGAGCACAGATCAAAACGAGGAATACTGTTGAAAGAACATTTGGTGTCTTGAAGAGACGTTTTCCTTGTTTGTCTATGGGAATTAGGCTGAAAATGGAGACAACCATGAATATCATAGTGGCATGTTGTGTTCTGCACAATTTGGCATTAGTTCATAATGAAGACGTAGCAGACTTTGATATCGGAGAGAACTTCCCAGATGATCCCCCAAATACTTCTACAAATGATGAAAATATATCAGTCAGATCTTTGTTAGTATCAACACATTTCAATGTTCAATAATAATTGTGGAAGAAGACTCGGATCAAAGGTCATACAATCCGTCACAAACATTCTATGAAGTAAAAGTAGTGCGTTGAGGAACAGTTGTTACAATAGCTCAAATAAATTTATATTCTAATCTACTCTTATTTATAGACTGAAAACATTCTATAAATCCAATTACACCAAATTTCATTTCATTGTTTTTACTTCTGTGTACTGTGATAAAATAATAAAATTGGATGATGTATGAACAAGGTTGTTTGCTCAATTATTTTGAATACTTCAAATTAAAACGATATTTTTCATTTTATTGACCTATTGATGATATATTTTTCAGTTGAAAAACAGCATCTGTATTTTAATACACCAGATACGACTTAATACACAGGTACAGTTAAGCCGCTAAACGATTCATAAATGCAATCTATCGTAAGAAACAGTTGTAAGCAAGTTCAACCAGGTATTTTTTATGGTCACTTGAGGAAAATTATAAGGGTGTTAAAATTTAAACATCAGTTATCGGATAATTTTAAAATCTTAACCACAAAACACTGATATCTTAACCTCTTTAATCACAGAATATTAGTTTTTATCGGAGAATCAGTGGTTGGACAGTCTGGCAACAGGGTCGCCTCATGTCAACTGAAAATGATCATAGATTAGTTAAATATGCACTGAACATCCTTTCGGAAACTCAAATTGATTTGACATCTCTGTCAAGATGATCGTTGTGTTAGTTGACATGAGGTTTGATCATCCTTTCAGAAACTGGCCGTTAGATTATCAAGAGCAATTCAACATAATAAAAATAAATAGATTACTTAAAATATAAACATTTTCAAATACTAATATCAATACATATTGGTCTCATATTGTTTATGAACCCTTTAAAATTTTTTACAATCTCTTATATTATCATTTGAATCATAGTTTGATAGTCGAGAAACTAGAATTGATTATTTACCAGATTATATAAATAACATATAACGCTCAAGAATATTCCATCAATTTGTATTAATTGAACAAAAAGGAAATTGTTATTATTAAAGTTCTCCAAAATACTTAGACATTATATAAATCAAAAAATAAACGAGGAATTATAATTTATCATGTATTAATCGAGCAGTTTATACAGGGTGGCCGGACGATTGACGTTCATAAAAAAAAAACAGATCCCTCATGTCATGGGGTATTCGAATCACCCCCATGTATGTTATCCGATTGAACATCTTCAAAATTAAAAAAAAAAAACTACAAGACTTTTCTGATATTTTTTTGTTGTAAATAGATTGCCATGAAATGTACTTTTATATGTAAAATAACCAGCATCGTAACTTTGATAAAAATTATGGAAATGTTGTTCTCAAGTGAGAAAGTTACGTATTTTGGATCATGATCTAAAATTTCAAATTTAAATTAAAAATGTAAACAGGTTACTCCATCGTTTTTTAGTGGGCTTTCAGAATCATCAATAAAACATGGTACTCAACAGTCTACTTTTGCTAGAATTAGGGGTCAAAGTCAGCGAGGTGAAAAAAATCAAAGAACTAGACGTTTACTCAAAAATTACAAAAATTATTTTTTGCCATTTTAAGATTTTTCTGATCCAACTATGATAGAAAATGCTGTTTATGAAATTTTTTCCGAGAAGTAACAGAATGCCGTTCTTTCCAGAATGTCATTATAAGCAGTAATCACGGTTTTGAATTAATTATAATAGTCCCTTTCATTTCCGCTTGCAGCAGTAAAGTAGGTAAAGCAGGTAACATTTCAGGGTAACAATTCTCTGAAATTTGTCTGTGTATATGATTATTTCTATAAGTGGTCTGGATATTGGTACAGTGGGATGGTTGATAATGAAATCATTTATCCTGAATTCATCAAAAAATTCAATGAAGCTAGGGTCAACACGAAATTCATTTCCACAATCGTTTACCTGAAAAGTTATTGAAACGAAGACCTACCGAAAACAATTTATGCTCAATAGTTCTGTCCACTAAATATTCAACATCATAAATAAAACAAATTTTACTAATTACACGAAATAGTTATATACCATAGCAGGTACTAATCTTAGTCTGATTGTGTTTATAGTTCTGCAACTCATCTAAAGTAAATTGCCGAGTTAAATACTTCATTTTGGTTAACCAAATACTTTAAATGAAATTTGGGTTAACCAATTGCCTTACAAGAAACCCCCTTTGAGATGTTTATATAAATTGAAAACATCATTGCATTCAAAGACATTCTACAGCATCTCTCAAGTGACGTGATAATCCAGTAGAAGTAATTGACATCAGAATTTTTATATTATAATTATTCCCTTATATCATTCAATATGTCACAAACTATTGATGATATCATTTATAACATAGTCTATGAATGGAGTGTGCCAAGAGTTGAAGATTTCTTCGAAAGAAAATACTAAAATACAACTTCAAAGTGGATACCAGGAATTCTGTAGGATATACAGCGTTGGCTGAAATGGTTTTACAATCGAAAAAATTCAGCGAGCGTGATAAGTTGGTCATTAAATCTTTACTATGTCGAGGAGCAAATCCATTATATACATGTGAACAAATGAATGGATATACTTTGACATCTATGATGGAGTTTCATAATGGTAAGTGTTTTCGTGGACTAAAATTTTGTGATGATATTTTTTTTTATTTTGGCCTTCATGAGAGTATATGAAGATTTAAAAAAAATAGATGTAGCTATTATAACTGTAAGATAATGACGAACATATCGTGTGTATATACCATGTATTTATTAGGTGTGAGTGTTCAATTTATTTTTATGTACGAAGTCATATGAATTGCTGTCAAGTAAATACCACAACTATCGAGTTACCTCCTTTTTGTTCAGTTTATTCTGAGCTAATAAGTAGAAGTCCGTGAAGTTAGCGAAAAATTGGAAATACTACTAACTATGTCGAATATTAAGTGCTTAATTAGTGCCTATAGTTTCATTCAACCATCGCCGTTTGTGGTGCTGACTTCCACACAAATATTTTCAAATTTCCTCGAAATTAATACTTCAACATATAGGGCCGTATTCATAGCCGTACTCAAGGCTGAGTAAGGCCGCAAATCTAAGCGACGTAGTTTCTTAAGTGTTGTGACTAGTTCTATTTTATTTTCCTTTTTCGCTGTTTTAGTGGATTTAAACATAGATTAAAGATATTTTAATTTGTAATTTCTCTGTGGTTTTAATGTTCGAAAAGGTTATGTTTATAAATATTCTTTCGAGAACCTCTTCCAATTCTCAAAATTGATACAAAAAAAATTTGGATAATGAACGCTCTCGAATCAGACAAGGACTGGCGTTTCGAAGACCATTCATCCATACACATTTCAGTTCAACCTTACTACTTGTCCTCCATTTGTAATTTGACGTATAATAGAAATAGATCATCTTTTACTGTGGCCCAAGAATATTGGTGTCTTTTATATGATAATCGGATCGATTTTGATAGCATCTTGTTATAATATAGCTAAATCTACAACATTGTTATAACTATAAAATATATAACAAATATTCTGTTTCAACGTTTTTGGCAAAATTGGTTACGACTTTTAGCTATAGCAATATTGTTGGAAAATCATCAAATGTTCGAACTGACAACACTGTATTGAACTCATAAAAGGGTAGGGTGTTATCATTTAATAGAACATACAAGAGAATTTCATGACACTTCTGCGGAAAATAAGAATAAATCGAAGTTCAAAGTTAGAGGCTATTAATTTTTTTGCATTTCATAACAAAGCATAGCTGTTTGCGTTTCTTTGATGGCCCGGGTTTTTATATTTCATATAATATTACTTCATTTTCTACTTCATTTTTCAACGACAGAAAAACAATGTGATATATTTTGTCTCAAGAAAGCTAACTAAATAAAAGAGTCCTGATTTTATTTATATTCCACATATTTTTCTACGAAATTATACTTTCAATTATGTTGTTCTATGACATTTTCGAAACATGCTACGTTGCCAAATGTACTACCTCACTCGACTAAGTTTTCTCGAGTATAATCTATGACATCAACGCTAAGATTTAGGGCTGAGTATCCCTTACTCGAGTATCTCTCAGTACTCAACTCAAGTGTGGACTATGCATATGTCCGTTAGTATCAAATTAGTGCCTATTAGTGCTTAATAAAAGTCATCACCAAGGTTCCCTGATCTTTTTCCATTTGTTCTAAAAGCACTAATAGGTACCAAATATTGGTTATTTAATTTCGAGGTAATGGGATGGTAGAAATAACATCAAAACAAATAATTTTTGTGTTGTTCTGAGATTATTTCGAGAAAATATTTGGTAGAAAGTTTCAAAATTTTCTCTCTCAATTTCACTCTGCATATTCATCTCGTTTTCGATTGACTTGGCGCGTGACCTAACTTCGGGTAGAAAAGATGCGTATGAACATACCAATATACTTATACCATGGGTGCAATGGAAGTTCAATGAAGCACTAATTACTCACTAAATATTTGACATAGTTCCACAATTGGTGCTTCAAACTTTTAGATAAATATCAATTCATCTGCATTTAACTAATTTTTACTTTTTCACAGATGAAGCACTCCTTATTCTATTTTTGAACCATATAGAAGATATAGACTGCTACGTACATCTGTCCCAGCAGTTAACACCCCTGCAGTTTGCTGTACATATTGGATCCAAAGCCGTCGTGGAATATGTTCTATCAAGAAAACCCGATTTGATGATGAGGAACAATGTTGAGTTCACAGTTCTGCACATGCTTCCGCGAATAAAAAACTGCGTAGAAATCGGGAAATTACTTTTAGAACATGATCCATTTATAGATATCCGTGATCCAAAAGGTTTTTCACCTCTTATGATGGCCGTTTTAAGGAATAAATATGACCTGGCGGAATTGTTCATTGAGAATGGTGCGGATATAGAAGCGAGAGATCTTGAGGTAGTACTTCAATTTTGCACGCGATTTGGGCGAGAAGATCAAATATGGTTGAGTTACTACACAGAAATGGTGCTAGCTTAAATGTTACTGATTATGAAAGAGTAGGTGCAATTCACTATTTTTTCTTTAAAGAAAATTCAGAAAGAAATGATGGATTGTACGAGCTGTTACTGAAATCTGGATGTGATATTAATGCTTCAAGTACGCTTACCCCAACTCCATTGCATGTCATTTTAACATTTTACAAAGGAGACAATGGTGAAATTGGTAACTTGTATTATGTGAAAAAATTGATTAAAGATGGAGCGAAACTACATTTAAAAAATTCAAATGACGAGAGCGAACTTCATTTATGTGCTAGAAATATATTCATTCCTTTGAGTTTGATAATATATTTAATGAAAAGTGGTGCTGATCCTTCCATTTTCAACAATCAAAATCTCACCTTTTTTGATATCTTAGTTGAAAAACAACGAACAAAGGCCATAGAACTCATTAAATATTTAATGACTGAACAGCTAGCGGGAACTCCAATGATCTGTCAGGAAATCCAGAATGCGATAAATGAAGATGAAGAATTGTTGAATATCCAGAACACATCTGAGAGAGAAGCTGATATTCTAAATTCAAGTATCGCTCCAGAAATAAATTCTTTGTCAATCTTGAAACTAATCATTATGGACAAAAATAAACTAATAAGTCTTTGTGGTAATGAGATCATAAGAAGTGCTTTGGAGAAATTTGATTCTTCTTCTTTTCCGATGTATGGAGATGACATAGCGAGGAAATTCTGTGCTACCTTGAGAATTTACGAGAAAAGATTTACATACAAGAATTATTAAGATGAAATTATTTCAGAGCCAGTGGATCAGATGACAATAGATACGATCATTAATTTCACTTCGTACTCCCAACATGAAAGGACAGTAACAAATCTAGTACCTTCATATTGTAAAAATTGAACTTTAAGTTATTGTAATGTATCATTGTCTCTTAGTATGATTGTATATAATATAAATTTATTAGCTGCTCTTGAACTCTGTTTTTTTCATCGACCATATGTGGGGTTTAATTATATGTGTTGTAGAATTAATTATTCTATACAAACTGATGCTTCCGGAGATATGATCATTCAAATTTTCAATAATTACTCGCTAGGATTTGTTCAAGTAAGTGACTCTACACAACAACAACTTTCTATGGTGTAGGCTCCTATATTTCGCCTAGAAATTCGCGGTTCGAAACCGAACGGAAATGAAGAGCACACGGGAAAAACGATCTAAGTCCAAAATATCGAAAATCAGGATTATTACATAAAACAGCAGTTCAGCATGCGAAGTACGTTCTGTCCAATGTAAATCAATGAAAGATCGACCTAACTCCCCTAAAATCGCGTTTAAAAACAAGTGTCCAATGGAAAAGCGATCTAAGTCCTTCCAATTTACGGAATAACGACCTAAGTCCTATAGCCAACCAAGACAGCATACATTAATTTTACCCCTATGCCGACCAATCACGTAGATGCACTGTGTTCCATAAAGTTTAGCTTCACGTCCTACGTCGACGTAAGGAAAGATTAATCAAAAATATGATTGAGGTTCCAGATTTTGCCGCAATACGCTATAGCGCCATGCAGGAGAGGATTCCGAAAACGTTTTTCCGGTTTTGCCTTTCTATCTTATAGGCTGCTTTTGTTTTCAGTTTAATAGCATTTATTTTTAAATAGACATTTATACATTCATTCTAATGAAGAAATGGATAACAATTCCTCTTGGATTATACTGAATTTTCCAGGGCTCCCTATTTCCAGCATAAGCATGAATCTGTTGATGAAAACTACAGGTTCAAGTAAAAAACAGTGTAAATACGGAGTGCCATATCAGTTTCTATAGTGATGATAAATATTTGTAGGGGATGTTAATAAAAATAAACCAGCAATAAGTTACCTATATCCTCAAAATTTTTTGAAACAAGTAAACACAAAATATTTGATTGGTGAATAAAATCTAATACTTGTAGCATCAATAAATTCTTATTTAATTTCGAATTATACTAAGTTAATATTTTGTATGGTGCGAAAGCAGACATTAATGTTATTGTAGGTATTTTTTTGATCATTTATGCAATAAGTTCCAAGTATCCTTTACAATTGGTCAAAATTTTTGTATCTTATAAAAATAATTTAATTACTCCTAAGATATCGCATGATGCTCAACAGGGGCCAATATCGGTAGTATAATTAATTTAATGCACATTTCCAATTCATGACAATAAAACAAATTGAAATGTTTCACAGTATATTTGAACAAAACACTCAAACTTTCATTAATCATTGAGGCATTTCAAATAAAATGATATGTTGTGAGTTACAAACAAGGATAAATGGTGCATATATGAACGTACCAAATAGTATGACCACATATACTATTTTCTTTTTTAAATGTATCGAAATATCTTACTGACCATAAGGCACTTGAAGCAACACTAAAAAGTCAGTATCAATATATTACACTCATTGTTTTCTTTACAGGATCAGGTTTGTTGGAAAATGCATTATTTCGAAGGTGCTGATATATTTCATGGCTTTTATTGATATTTTCATTATGTTCAAATAAAAATGGAGTATAATTCTTAGATTGGAGAGGAAATTCAATTTTTGCTTAGTCAAATGGTGAATGATAATTTTAAGTTAAACATGCCTCATCAAAATCCTAGAACCTCCATCTATCAAGCAGCGGGAAAACCCACATATGAGATCCATTTCCCTTTTTTTAAACTGATCTTCACCATGCATCTTATTAGAATTTTCTTGTTCTTGAAAAACAGGCTTCAATGAATAAGCTTACAGAACTGCTACCTCAACACCTTTGAATCAAATTTAATGAATAAACTATCTTGGAAGATAAAGAAATTACAAAATATTAAATTCAACTACTATGTTTTGGGAAATATAATTGTTTCTCCATTTTTCTTTTTCTTCTAGTTGCACCAGTACCATGTGTCAAATCATGTGCTTCATCAATCAATTTCATTATACGTCAAATATCACTCTCATGCAACCATTTAAGTTTCATAATGCTTTGGTTTAACTCCATCTACAATCAACTACTATGAAAAACACATGTCTGACTTATCACAAAGACTTACTTGAAATTTACCGTCAGAATCTATGGCAAAATTAGAAATTTTATCAGATTAATCTAATTTAACTTTTAAAGCCGTAGCATGTCATCATCATGTTTTCGTTTCTTCAATATTGAATTTTCGCATAATATAAGAAAGATCTGCCCTTGCGAGCACATTAATTCTTTGCAGTTTTTCTTCTGTAACATTTTTAGAATCCTGTAAAATGCTCTCTTTTGTAATTTCAACTTCCAATTCATCAGCAATGAATTTCTGATCATCCTTACTCAAACGTTTAGAGTGTAGTTCATCCTCATGACCTAAATGTGTTTCTACGAATGTTACATTCACAGCTAAAACATACAAATAAAATATTGGATCATATTTCTAGTTGAACACAAATGAATAACTAAAAAACTTACCTGTACTACTTATCTTCACACGAATTCTAGAAAGGCAGAACCCAGATATTCTGATACTTCCTCCAGTTTTCATGCTGCGTTTGCTACATTGACTTACATATCCTGGAAGTTAAATGGTTTATATCACCATGATTTCAAACGAACTCATTATATCAATTTGGTGGAAAACATAAAGAAACAAACCTGAATAATTACTGCGATTATACATTCAAAATCAATTACTAATCCATCACCAGTGGCGGCTTGTCCTATGAGGCAGGTGAGGCAGTGCCTCATCAAAAAAATTCTGAACCGTATATTTCTTCATTCCCTTTCATCATCCCTTTTTTCCTCAATATTTTTCTCAATCTCACGTTTCTTGTATATTCATAACAAATCAAATCCTCTTTGAATAAACGGTTGCAGGCATGCCTAGCGCAGGCTTCTTTGACTGAATTAGCGTGTTATCTACTTCGATGACCTACGAGAACGTAATGGAAAGCCGTTCTAGGATTAATCCGAGGCTGGCCTCTGCGCGATCTTAGCCGATCTGAGATCATTTCGTTTCTGCGATGTCCAACGGGTTATCTGCGTCGAAGAGGTGAGAACATATCTACGGCTTTGAAGGCGGCTTCTCGAGGAATTTTGAGGCTAGCCTCAGGTTTTTATTCGAGTTAATCGGGAAGCGGGAAATAGAGAAATAGGGTTAGTTCACTTTGTCGTTATTTAGAGGTATCGCGTTTGCTGTGTATCGCGTATGATAATAATCTTTTTTAGGTCAATTTTTTCTGAAATATAAATCTTTTTTATCGAAAGTGACTACCAGATCGCGAAATGGATTCAGCGGGACCTAGTAATAGTAAATCTTTTGAAATTCCTAAGTAACATGTTCAGTGTACTTGTGATATTGTTAATGTTTTAATAAATAAGCAACATTTTTCGACTCATTCGTATGATGATAAATTATATTTAATTAAGGAAGTTAAGCGACCTGTTCCAGATTTGAGGAAATCTCTAGTGTCTAGTGGTGGGGTCGGTAAATCAAATCGGGGATTCCAAAATACGTGGTATGACAAGTACGACTGGCTTACTGGAAGTATTACTTTGAAAAAAATATTTTGTTAGCCGTGCATTTTATTCTCAGCAACTAATGGAAATTCCGACAGAGTTTGGTCGAAAAGTGGTTTTAGTGATTTGAAAATTTTTTCTCGGGGTCTATCACTACACCATAAAAGTGCTCAGCATATTGCATCTAATTGCAAGCTTACCGTTAGAAAGCAAAAACAAAATATTGCCACAGCAATAGACAATGCGCGTCAAATAGAAATTGAAAATTTCAATGCTAAAGTCAAAGAAAATCGACAAATTCTAAGAAGTTTAATAGATATTACGATGCACCTCTGTATGCAAGAGTTACCTTTCAGGGGGCACGATGAATCGAATGAGTCTTTAAATCGCGGAAATTTCAAAGAATTGGTAGTTCTTGTAAGTAAATTTGACACGAATTTAAAAACCGTTTTAGAAAATGATACCAACAGTAAATCGGTATTTTCTGGTACATCTAAAACCATTCCAAATGAATTCATTGATTCGGTTGCTTTTGTTGTGAATAATCAAATCGAGGACGAAATTTCACAATCATTGTTTTTTCGTGGCAAGTTGATGAAACAACTGACATAAGCTGTCATTCCCAGTTATCAGTCATTTTTAGTTATGTAATAGATTACCAACTTGTTGACGCTTCATGGGATTTTATGATGTTAGTTCTGGGCGTTCTGCTGATGATCTATTTCAATTTTTATCTTCAAAATTCGGAAAATTTCACAACCGTTTCCACAGAAAGATGTTTCTCTGCGTTGAAAAGGATTGAAAATTACATTAGGAATACAACTGGACAGGCGCGGCTGAGTAATATGGCTAAAATTTCGATCGAAAAAGGATTCATAAAATCACAGGACGAAAATATTTTTATTGACAAGGTTATAGATCATTTCGCTGATTAGAAAAATCGTAAAATTCCATTGATTTACAAAAAAATTTAATATTGAGAACTCAAATTAGAATAGTTTTCATTTATAACTTTCAGAATAAATCCTATTTTACACTGCCTTTTTAATTTTTTTATTCAGTGTTAATTTTTTTCAGAGTTTATTTTATTTATTTAGAATTCATTTCGTTATTTTGAAAATTTCCAACTTGTTCTGATCCGATTTCCTTCATTCCCATCTCACACGTGGCAGGAATGCTCTACACCTCCACGTTGGATCTTGCTGTACAGCTGCATAATAATGGTTTTCATATTTTTGAGTAATTTAGTATATCGAAAAATGAGCTCATAATATATTGGGACAATTAAATTAATGGCTTTTTTTGCTGAATAAAATAAAGTAATATGTATATAAATAATTTGAGAATTCATCAAAAATTCCAAGCATTAGTGAAGAAAATTTTTTTAATATATTTATTATGCAACTGACGAAGTAGAGTTCACTATATAAACTTTGTTCGCCACGTAAACCCTATATATATATTACATTATTATGTAATATAATATGGTGAGGCACATATGAAAAAAAATTTAATAATGTAATATATATATATAGGGTTTACGTGGCGTGGTCATACTATTTGGTACGTTCATATATGCACCAAATATGGATCGATTTTTCAAAAATGACATCAGCCATTGGAGAAAAATACCGCGAAAACCTATATTGTATAGTTTGCTCTCCAAAAACTGTAAATTTATAACATCGAAAGCTCTGGACAAATCAAAAAATATGCCAGCCACAAACATTCCTGCATCTAATTTTTTATAAATAAAATCAACCAGCGAAAATGCTGCTGTTTGCGTAGATCTTTTTGGCGCTCTTGTTCACCTGAACAGAGTGCTTATCAATTTGCCCAAATGTCTGTGACTTTCGAATTTTTGGGCAAAGTGGTATCAATCGTTTTGTTTGGACCTACTGATGAATAATCCGTGGTCAAAATCGATTCTGTCCGTCCGTCCGTTCCGTGAACACGATAACTCTCGAACGGATGAAGTTAGAGAGTTGAAACTTTCAGAATAGGTTTGAGGTATAAATATCTCGGCTAAGTTCGTTATTCGGTCAAATCGGCCGAATAGGTTCGGAGTAACAAAAAAAAAATTTTTTTTCAAATGACACTGTTCCAATAAAAATTTTTTTATGGTGCAGTTTTATCAGACGTATACAAAAATACCACTCTCGACTTCGACAAGCTAATAGTTCTGGAGATATGATTATTCAAAATTTAAATAATTGTAAGTGGTTTACAAGAGCGCCTAAGCCAACTGACCTCACGTCAGTGCTTTCTAAATTTTTTCCCTAAAGCCATGTTGGCAGTCAGTAATAATTCGAAAGCGTGTCAGAAATGACATCATGCGATTAAGCACAATTTTTTCAAAAAGTTTGGAGAAAACACTTAAAACCGAGATGGGTCTATAATTATCAATGCAACAAGGATCATGTTTTTTAAAAACAGGGAGCACAGACGCTACCTTTAATAGATCAGGGAATTTACCAGTTGTGACGGATAAATTAATAAATAATATAAACAAGATGATCATCGATATTATCCACTATTGCTTTCAATACAGAGACAGATACTCCATCAATACCAGTACTCTTTTTATTCTTCAAGCTTCTAACAGTACTCACTAATTCCTCAGTCATAACTGGATGAAAGAAAAAAAAATTACCAACGCCAAATATCACAACGAACGATGTATATTACAAACGGCAATTGACGTTCATAAGCTTCAATGTTCATATCCTTTCATCAGCCCAATCTATTTTTATACTTACCCGCAAACTGTTGCTAAAAAGGCTCAGATGATGTTGTGTCCCTTTTGAACCATTTTTGCTTTAATTTTCTTGATGCAGAAGTACGGCATTTAGAGATCTTCTGTGATTCATGCGCTGGACAAAACAAAAACTTTACCCTTTTGAGATTTTTGCATTACCTGGTACATAAAATGAAGCGCTGTGAATGTGTGGTTGTCACATTTCCTATAAGAGGTCATTCCTACCTTGAATGTGACAAGGATTTTGGACTAATTACAATTACAATATACAAAAATGTGAAGTTGATGTCCCACATCAATGGGTGTTAGTATTTAGGAACGCTAGATGTAAACCACGACCATTTGATGTTGTAGAATGTGAGCAAGACATGTTTTTCGCCTGGACAGAGTTTCTAGCACCTTCCTACAAGAAGAAGTGCCCATTTTCAACAAGACCACTAAGAGAAATTCGCATTAGTCGTGAACATCCAGGAACAATAGAAACCAGAGAAAGTTATAATGGAGCTAGACAAAGTTTCATTATTGCTGGACCAAATTTGACTTGGAAGGGATCCCCAGAATTGTTGTATAAAGAAGCTATTCCGGTGCCAAAAAAAAATACCTACAGCTACAAGAGCTGAAGAAATTTGTTGCCGAAGAACACCAACATTACTACTTGGAGTTACCGACCATCGATAACAACAGGAGTGATGATGAATTTGATGTAAGTTTACTAATCCCTTTTTCACAAAAAAGCCATCCATTTTTTCTCATTTGCAGGAACTGTAAGGAAACTGCACTTTTCAGAAAAGAAAAACTTCTTGCTCACATGTTAATGATGTTGATGATGACACAGTTCAATACATGGATCCAAAAACCACAAAGGATGGTAGTTATTATTTTTACCTCAATTGACTAAAAAAATTGGACTTAGATCGTTTTTTCCATTTTTTATTCTGAGTTTTCAGAATGTTTCTATTTCTTTTCAATTCACTTACAAATATTATGAAAGATGAAAATGCAATTGGTAACCTGAAACAGAGATTCGTCAATACGCCGTATTAGTGGTGACGTCACATCTCCATCTTGGAATGTGCAGGGTTCTAAACAGCTCAATTTTACTTAGGATATCTGAGTATTTTGTGGATTTTTCATTCTACAGGTATTTTTAAGACTGATGAAAGTTATTTTAAGAATCAGTTCATCGTTCTAAATACATTGAAGTAAGTATTCTGTTACTATAACTATCAAATATTGAGAAAAACGAAAAATAATGTTTTATTTAAGGTTATGTTATTTTGAACAGTTCGATTTTTCTTATCAAAGTGTATACAGTGGAACTCGCTAATAACGAACACGTTATATAACGAACGTTCGGTTATAACGAATAAATATAACATCCCAGTCAAAACTATGTATTCTTACATATGAATACGTCCGGCTGTAACGAACCCGCTTATTGCGAACGCTCTTATATAGCGATCTATTTTTTCCATCGAAGGAGCGAAGTTGATTATGATTTTACCGGGTATAACGAACTATCGAAGATCTTTCAGCTGTATGGATTTCCCCTCTTATTGCGGCGTATGCAAACGGAAACAACCATTTTTTCCTGTTACAACGTGTTAGTTTCTCGATTGTTCTTGACAATGGCGGAGCATAATTCTTCGATAAGTGGCAAGCGCAAATCGATAAGTTTAAAAACAAAAATCGAGATTGTAAATAAGATACAAAACGGTGCAGCAAATGCCGGAATCTGCAGAGAATATAAATTGTCAAAGTCGACTGTGTCAACAATATGGGCCAACAAAGAAAAATACCTCAAAGTTCAAAATTCAATCGCACCTTCAATTAAAAACTACGAAGTTCGTCTAAGCCAGATGTCGATAAAGCTCTATTGCAGTGGTTCACTTTGAAAAGAAGTCAAAATGTTCCCATTTCTGGACCCATTCTTCAAGCCAAAGCTTCAGAATTTGAGAAAATGTGTCAACAGCAGGATCGTTCATTGAAAGAAAACTCGAGTACACCAGAAACTGAAATTGTATGCTCCAGAGGCTGGATTGACAGGTTTAAACGAAGATATGACATCAAATGTGGAAAAATTCACGGTGAATCTGCCAATGTATCTTTGGAGGTAACAAATCAGTGGCTCACTGCAATTTGGCCAAATCTGAAGCGAAAGTACAGAGAGTGTGATATCTTTAATGGAGATGAAACAGGTTTGTTTTTCAAAATGACACCCGATAAAACGCTAAAATTTAAGGGGGATAAATGTTCCGGAGGCAAGATGTCCAAGGAGCGCCTTACTGTGTTTGTGTGCGCAAATATGAGTGGAACTGAAAAAGAAAACTCATTGTTATTGGCAAATCAGCCACACCAAGATGTTTTAAGAACGTTCAGAATCTTCCAGTGACTTATTTTTCAAATAGAAGAGCATGGATCACTTCTGAACTCTTCACAAAAATCTTAAGTGATTGGGATAGTGAATTGATGCAACAAAAGAGGAACATTCTATTACTAGTAGATAACTGTCCCGCCCATCCCAAAGTACCCCATCTGAAGTGCATTGAACTTGTGTTCCTGCCACCAAATGTCACATCAGTTCTTCAGCCTATGGACCAGGGTGTCATACGTTGCTTAAAATATTATTATAGACAAGAACTTCTCTTAAAACTTATAACTGCTCTAGACAGCAACGTTGATTTCAAAATCACAGTATTGGATGCCATTATGATGTTAGTAAATGCTTGGGAAAAAGTGAGTACCTCAACCATATCCAATTGTTTCCGCCATTCAGGCCTTCGAACCGATTATAGTTTTGATGAAGAAGACGAGCTTCCTCTCACTTTCTGGATAGAAAGGCAAAAAGATAAAGGCTCTGAGGAGAATTCAGACTTACAAAAATGGACTCAAGAAAATTCAATATCAGAATTTCATGATCTTGATTTGAACGAATTCGTTTCTCTTGATGACAATTTAATTGTTGCCGACTTTCCTTCCGATGCAGATGTAATTTCGTCAATAAACAGTGAAGAAATGGATTTCGCAGATGAACTGATCGATGAAGCTGAGGAAGAAAATCAGAGTGAACCTTCAGCACTGGATGCCCTACATTCATTGGATGTAGTGAACAAGTTTCTCCACTTTCATAAACTAGATAGTAAATGTTTTCAAGCAATACATTTAATTCAAAGTGAAATTCAGAGAAACATTTTGTTTTTCCGTAAAAACAGAGCAACATTACGGATTATTTTCAACAGCTCTAAGTGAATTTTCATTTTTCATATAAAACTTTTCAAGAATGTACGTACCATATATGTACGTATAGGTACCTAATACAAATGTACAATGTATATACAATTCATATTTTGATTTTTTTATTTTCATTTTCACATCCTCTTTTGTTCACTTATGAATTACTCGATTAAAGTTTACTTAAATATGTATATAATTGTTTTTTTATGAACGCGACGGATATAACGGCCTCTCTGTTATAACGAACCTTTTCTGAATCCCCTTGGAGGTTCGTTATATACAAGTTCGACTGTATTATTCATTATTTTTCTTTCAGATGGCTGAAAAAAGAGTTATATCAATGGTAAACTCGCTATTTTTTTCAAAGACAGCCCAAATCAACTTGTAAGGGGAGAAAACTCCTACTATAGCGGCAATGTTGCAAGTGTGTTGTTCGACCCAGAGGTTCAATCAGCTTTACTGAAAGGAGAAGTAAAAGCAAGTATGAAAAATAGAAGCTATGCAATTGAGGTATAATTTGAAGAGAAAAGAATGTTTTCTACCTTCGGGGAACTTTTTCAGATAAAGAAAAATGTGAAAAAAATTTGACTTGAAATGATTTTGAAAAGAGTGATGCATTTTATATTGGCTCTATGTTAACGAAGTATTGAATGCATTTTTATTTTTTTATTTATTTTCTATTTTTTTTACAGTTATCTATAGATGAAGATACCATCATTGACGCATCATGCTCTTATCCTAGAGGTCAAGTGATATGCCATCACATTGCAGCAGTGTGCTTTTTTGCATACCACAATATTAGTGTAACAGACCAAGCATGCACATGGAATGCACCTAAAACACAAGCTGCTGATGAGAAGATTAAAAAAATTGAGGATATAGTCAAGCCCAAAGAATATTGTCCAGTCAAACGGCTTGCAACAGAAGGGGAAATAAAAAAATTTATAAATAAATTAGAAGAGCCAGTTGGCTTCAGTTGGCTGTTGAAATCAGAGCCAAGTGACGAATGCCTTCGTCTCATTCCAGATATCGAGGACATAGTTTTCTCTGAAGACTATTTAAATAATAAGGATAAAGGTATAATAGATATTTCAAGACCAAGCTAAGCATCAGCAAAGAGGTGATTTTGAAAATAGCTGAGGCTACGAAAGGGCAGTACAAAAATGAGAACTGGCCTGTTTGTAGGAAGCATAGACTGACAGCAAATCGCTTTGGTGCAGTACTGTCAGCCTGTGCCAGGAATAAATATCCTGAATCCTTGTTCAAAACCCTTTTTGCAGGATATGATTTGGAGCACGTGAAGGCAATTCAATGGGGAAAGGAAAACGAGAACGAAGCCCTAAATATGTTCCAAATTGGAATGAAATTGGAAGTTCAACCTACAGGATTGTGGCTACATGAATGTGGGTATTTAGGAGCCAGTCCGGATGGACTGATAGGAAATAATGGGCTTTTTGAAATTAAGTGTCCCTATAAATTTCGGAACTGTGATTTAGAAGAAGCTTTGTCAATAAACAAAGATTATATTCTATATAAAGATGAAAGGGGTGATACAAAGGTTAATAAAAATCATAATTATTGGGATCAAATACAAGGCCAACTGCACATCACAAAAAGAAAAACGTGTTATTTAATGGTTTGGACCCCCATGAAAATGGAGGTCATTGCTATCGATAGGTCTGAAGAGTGGAGCCTGAATATCGACATTTTACAAAAATTTTTTATTGAAAAATATTTAATGTACATAAGTTGATATGATTTTTTTTTAATACCCAAATTATGACTCCAGGTTGTAATTACTTTGTTTATGTTGTCATTCCATTCAATAGGAAAAGTTACGAATGTTACATTATGATATTAAATCATTTTCCTGTTAACTCTTATATTTTATTCCTCTTTCTAATCGAGTTTTCTGCAGTAAAAAGTGAATATCTCAGTAGCAATATATACATATTGGAATTTTTTTCTTCAATAATACTTTTCCTTACAGTTGCTTCAAATTATTTATTCACACCCTGAAACTTTGAATTAGATTGTGACTGTTCAAAAACAAATAAATGTCTAAAACACTCGCTCAAATTTGGAATATAGGTATTTAATAATTATGCAATGTTGATCAGGATAGCTTTGATTCAGTTAGCAGTGTACTTTTCATATTTAACCAAGTTAGTTTGTAATTCCAATGAGATTTTCAGAATTGATTACCATACATTGAATTTAAATATGCAATGTAAGTAATGTATAACTTTTATTAGAAAATAAATCATGCAAATGCTACATTCATATTTTCAAAATGAGAAATACATTTATCTTCATTTTCATATATGGATTTATTCATCAAAGCATATCAGTGTATAAATGTCTTATCATAATTACCAAAGATCTGTAGCCATTTTAGCTGAATTATATAATAGAAAAACAAATCATGGCTTATAAAAATTTTTTAATTTTTCTGAACAGATCAACAATAAATAATATTCACTTTCAGAAGAAAAATCATCCTTTACTTCATCAAGCAATGGTCGTTGTAAATTGGTGAGTGCACCAACCACTTGAACGTTACTTGCGATTTTTGCAGCAAAAGGCCAAAGAAAGGTTGGATTGTTACCAGCTGGGAAAGGGGAAAACAACAACGGTAATGTGGGCTTTCAGTGCATCCGGCACATATGTGCCCCCTATGTTTATAATGGTGAAGTGATCGACAATTTTGGGAAGAGTTCTTAAATATTTATCATTTGCATACGTGTCTTTGGAATACAAAGGCTAAAGGCAACCATTGATGATGAAATGTTGCTGTCGAAAATACTTTCTATGTTGCCCAACCAATATGAGCATTTCTGCACTGCATGGGATTCCACACCAATAGTTGAAAAAACTTAACCAATCTAACATCGAGATTGATATCTGAGGAACAGAGAATGAGGAATAACAATGAAGACGAAACAATGGCGCTTAAAACATTAGAAGGAAGACCAAAATCCCAGTTTATAATATAAATAAAACAAACACATAACGAAAGAAAATGTTATTCTTGTTGAATCATAGGGCATTATGCATTATGCCAAGCAAACAACAAACAAATTAGCAGAATTTCCAAAAAAAAATAATCATAATGAGGAAACTTATTTGTTTAAAAATAAGCAAGAAGCTTCAACTTCCAGGAAATATAATAAAAAGGAAGACAACAACAATAAATTGGCTTTGTTATCACATAGATCACAAGGTACAAGCCGAAGTTCAGGATTTAGTTGTCACATGACGAATAATAAGAATCTTATCGAAGACTTTGAAGAAAGAAAAGGTGACATTTTGGTAGCAAAGAAAAATGAAGTTATGCAAGCTGATGGAAAAGGGAAAATCACAGGTAAAGATTGCATATTGAATAACGTATTACTTGTTCCAGACCTTACAAAGCATTTAGGAAATAAATATTTGTACTTTTTATTTTAATAATATCATAGTTGGTACGTAAAAAATTGCAATTTCGATAATAATTACCTCTGATAGATAATTTTGTTATTATTATCAGATTCCCAGTGTGCTATGATGAATAAGAGTTTGAGTATACTTGAACTTCTGCAATATATTGGCACCTCAACAAACAATTCAAGGACTCTTGTTGAAGGAGAAGAAATTTTGAATGCCGGTCATATAGTTATGTATGGCAAAACCAAAAGCTCCTCACAAGTTATAGACATATATGTTCTTGTTTTGAAAACTAATGCCCTCAATGGAGAACCCCACCAAATAAGTGGATTGGCGTCATTGAATCCCTTACTGACACCATTGCTTCTACTTCGTCTAAAGCAGAAGCACCGTCTCAGACAAGATCCTTCGGCCTACCCACATCTCTCAAATTAAAGGTGGCTACACAAATGAACAGAATCCAGCTCTTCAAGAACATTCTCGCAGAACTTTCAAGCCCCAAGATATGGACGAAGGATAACCTTGATCAACGAAGGGAACATCTCCAGGAGCTCCATAAGTCCTATTCTAAAGTGCCTACCACACGCTCATGCTTTACGACAAACTTGCTTGCGCAAGCATCTCGTTAACTAAAACTGAGCACAACAGTTGCTACCACACGGCACAAGTAAGTACGCGCAAGCCTCAGTCATGTCGAAGTCGTCAGCGCGATAACAATGCCTCCGCACGAACTATTGCTTCAGCTGCAATTTTTCCAGTGTCTGCTGATGAAAAAGAAGGCAATTGGAAATTCAAAAAGTAAACGTTCTAAATGGACTAAACAATGGCTTTTAAAAAGAAATATTCATTCTCACGTAAATCTACTGAAGGATTTGAGTGAGGATCCAAATGAGTGGCGAAACTATTTACGGATGGATGAAAATGCATACGCTAATTTATTATGCTTAGTTGAACGCCAACCATACGTACATGCCAGGCTTGCGCAAGTAAAATTTCAAACACGTCGAAATTTGCACAAGCCAAGGCGTGGGGTTTGCGCGGTATACAGTTTTCCCAACCACAAGCTCAGTGTTCAGTGTTCAAGCCGGCTTGCGCAAGCAAGTTTGTCGTAAAGCATGAGCGTGTGGTAGGCCCATAAGACCCATTCTCATTTTGAATCAGCATGGCCTGATTCTTGCCTGGAGCACCCATACTTCGCCACGTCCGTCTACTTTGAGGAGTATTCCCTCTTTCAAGTAGCAACCTCCCAACTATCAGACCTCTACAAAGCTGTAGTTTCTCAGCCAGCCACTTCAACTTCAGCTCAATCATCTCATTCTCGTCCAAGACTACCTGACATCCTATTCCGACCTTCTCAGGAGACTTCTCACAATGGCCAGCGTTCAGGGACCTTTTCAGATCTACAGTGATCACAACTGAGCAGATTTCTGATATTGAGAGGCTCCATTACCTTCGAACATCCCTTACCCATGACCCTCTCGAGACCATCTCTAGCGTGCCACTTACCGAGTCCTCGTTTTCTGTCGCCTGGCAACAAGAACTCAGAAGTATGAGAACAAAAGACTCATTCTATCGTTTCCCTATGCCAGGTCGTTGTCCTTCTCTCTGGCCGACCAAAAAACGTCTTCCTCAACTTCTTTAAGGCAGCTTCTTGAGAGTATATCCAATCCTCTCCAAAGTCTCAAAGCTCTAGTTGAAGACCTAGACCACAATTACAATCTGTTGACGTACCACATCATCAACAGATTGGATCACGCCTCCAGAGCGCAGTGGGAAAAACTCATTTCTCCCACCACAGAATTCCCTACTTTTTCTCAAATTATGGAGTTCCTGGAGTCCCGCTCCAGAGCCCTCGAGTGGATTGAAACCAGTCCAAGGCCTACCACGCAAGTAACCTCAAGACTTGCTCCAAAACGACAGCCTCCATCTTCACGACAGACCTTCTCAGCCTCCTCAATCAAGCCAGCCAACACATCAACTGCCTCATCCTCGTCACGCATCAAGGCAACATCGATGCCATCGTACAACTGCGATGATTGTTCTCAAGAACACTTCCTAGCAGATTGTCCACGTTATCTTGCATAGGGTTCTGTGCACTAAATGGCTTGGCAGGCATCATCGACGTTCGTTCAAAACTTACAAGACCTTCAAGATTTGTGGGAGTCAACACCACTCTCTTCTCCATAATGTTCCCTTGAGTAGGTATTACTACTAGCTTCATTCGGGTTCGTATTTTCCTGACTGTTCTGGGACAGTCCTCAGGGTGCGTAGAAGGATTTTTGGACCATTCTTGGACTGTGAGAAAATGATCAGAGAAATGCAGAATGATGATTAAATATGGAGAGAAAACTTTTGGAGGTTCTTTGTTTGAATGCGCCTGCCAGACAACAACCTTCTAGCACTTCGTTGATTTTTCTTTGTATTTGTGTGATTGAACTTGTCAAATCAGTAAATATATCATTCCGCTTAATTCTTTGTTTTTCTTGAGCAATCAACAAGTAATTCTGTTTAAAAGTTTAATTAATCAATAAGAGTAACACAACGTTTGAAAATGTCGTCAGAAGGTAAGTTATCCTGGTAGTGAACTTTTTATGTGCAATGTAGGTATTTGAAATGAAATGAAATTAATTTAGCAAATTTGATTTTGTTTTCCTGACAGTGAATAGAGGCAAAGAAATATCGGCAATTCTAATATATAGTTTTCAGATAGTGAAAAGATATTGTTCTGCAAAACAACAAAACGAACACACAAAACTATTCAAGGCTCATATTAATAAATTTAAATTGACATATCTTAATGCTGATGATCATTTTTTAGGAGGGAATACTGCATCTGAGTGTGGCGAGAAGCTTTTCAACAGGGAGAGAACACTCAAACTGTTGGAACTCTTCAAGCTTTACCACAAAAAACTAGGGAGTTATGAAGTGAGAAGCATGAAAAAGATGTGGGAGCTGATTGCAGCTCGAATGGGGCAACATTATGGAATAGACTTTGCACCTAGCAAAGCGCAAATTTAAAATGTTAGAGAGGTGCTATAAGAAGGTCCGGGATAACGACAGTAGCACCGGAAGAGGCAGGCTGAGAGCATTTGAATTTGAAGAACAAATGGATGAAATATTGAAGAAAAGAAAAATTTTCACCTCACCATTCGTGGCAGTCACTTAAGTGAACGGACGTGTCCTTCGGAGCTCCAATAATTTTCTACCTGCTATAAATAGAAGGTATATTTCTTTGTATGCGAACTAAGTGATTGTGAAAGTTATACTGCCCCCATAAGTTAAAAGGCCCTAACTCCCAAATTTGTTTTAGTGCTTTTTTTTGCAGTTTTCAATTCTTTGTGGAAAAATACACTTTTTTATGACATTAAAAGGCCCTAAATCCAATTCAGAGGTTAGTTATTGTGTATTTTATTTTGGCCCTAACTCCAGTTTGCTGTTGTTTTTGATATAAGATGGCCCTATGTAGCAATTAATAAGTAAGAACACCCTAAATACATGTGGATTTGTACTTAGGGCCTTTATTCATCAAGTAAGCCGGACCAACCCAAAGAGTCAAGGATCTGGGGCCTTTTTTCTTAGCACAGGAGAGTGGAGTTAGGGCATTCTTCTATCATACCAGTCAATGTGACTGACCAGCTGTTTTGCTACTACACCAACAACTCCAGTTTTGTTTACGTTTTAAACTGCAATTTATTCAGCAGTGTACTGCAAGCAACAGTAAATTACATTGCTCCACTGTGATTATTGTAGGTTGTGTATGCTTTTAGAGAGGAAGTTTCTAATTATTATTACAATTAGCGAAGTAATTATAATACAGTAGTGTGGTTTTACTCTGTTACAAGAAGATATTTCTTTTGCTTGTTTTGAAAAAGCACTTCAGGTAATACTCCACTTACTTATTTTTTGTTGATTTTAAACCTAGAACTGCAAAATGGCTTAACCTCAAAACAACAAACTTTGTGTTAGTAACACTGTTCTATTCAAAACTATTTAGCCTATAATAACACACTTTGTAATGATACACTGTATTTTCCTATGTAAGTATTGGTATAAAATAATTTATAATTTATTACACAAAATAGTATTATAAAATTATAAAATATGTGTTATAAAGTGCTGCACATGTAATGAGTATTACAAAAACTCATTATTGTAGTTAACCGTTAACAAAACTTTTGACAGTAGTGTGTTATTTTTAGGTTCGATGAATAAAACAAACATGTCAAAGAAGAGTTTATCAAGGGGATTGCTTATATTATCAATGCTGTCTGAAGATAATCAACAACTAAACAATGTTTCTATAAAAGGAACAAACATAACCCAACACAATGGCGGAAGAGAAGACGGATTGTTCGTAAATGGCGTGCAGCAATCAAAATTGAACATTGTTGAATTAAGCACACCTCTCTGTTCGAAAAACTACACTAATGAAGAAAGGGATAGTACTTCAACACTACAAGTCCTTCCTCTAAACAATCAAGATCTGGAAAATACCTTTAATGATGTAGGCCTACAACAAAAAGAAGTAGAATACCATGCTATTAGTGAAGACGGGTTGTTTTTTGATAACGGTAGACAGCAATCAGTGCTGGCTCTTTTTGAATCAACTGATACTACTCTAGTTACAAATAATAAAAACATAATCGATGAAAGTAGCCCTGCAATGACTTTTACAACACTTGAGAATGTTGTTCCTTCAAACTTGGAAGGTCTACCTGAAAACACATTGTTGGATGAGCAATCTGAAGTTGAAAATACACTACAAATGGAGTTTTTTATTCCCAGGGGGTAATTGAGCTGGCTGAACCTGCACCTTTTGAAGAGCTGGCTCACACTGAACATGACCCGCCATTGAATGGAACTGAAAACGCAAACAGTGGGACAAATCCAAACAACATTGTAAATGAAATAGAAGAAGACGGAGGAGAAGATCTTGGTGTCACAAAAAGAGGAACTAAAAGAGTAAGGAAGAAAAAAAGCACCAATCCAACCGAACGAGCACAAAAACAAATTAAAAAGTTAAAAGACGATCATTCCACACGTGATCCCTGTGATAACAAGTGCCGATACAAATGCAGCACAAAGTTTTCTGAAGACTGGCGAAACCAATGTAACACCGAATTCTGGAACAAAAACTTTTCCGAAAGACGGAACTTTATTGTATTATGTGCCACAAAACTTCCAGTAAAAAGGCGACTTTCTGATTCTGAAAAAAAACAAAATTCTTTTCGTTATTTTTTCAATGACACAGAAGGCGAACGAATAAGAGTGTGCAAAACGTTCTTTCTTACAACGTTTGGGTTTTCCAAAGAAAATAACTCCGTTGTTTAAGACTCTTTGACAACCATTGACAAAAGTATAATGACTGGAATGGCGTCATGTTCAACTGACAAAAGAGGAAAACACCCTAACCGTACAAAAATTGATAGAAACTACGCATATTGAAAGCTATAACCCAAGTGTAGCTCATTACCGAAGGGAGCACGCACCAAATCGCCGTTACCTCCCAAGTGATGTGACGATTCAAAGAATGTACAATGATTTTGTAAAAAGTGAGACATCTTGCGATTGTTCTTATGATCTTTACAGGAAGGTTATTAACGAGTTAAATATATCGTTCACTAAGCTGGGCCACGAAGAATGTGGCATGTGCTACAAGTTCAAGGAACATGACAGCAACCATAACCAAGAAAATTTGTCACCAGACTGTGAGACTTGTATCTATTGGAAAAGCCATATTGAGCGGGCAGAAAAGTCCAGACATTTATATAAAGAACATGCAAATCTGCAGTCTTCTGCTGAAGATAGCTTGTTTTTTTGTGCTGATCTACAAAAAGTTATTATGCTCCCTAGGATGGACACTTTTAAGGAAGTAATTTTCACCAGACGAATGGTGGCTTTGAATGAAAGCTTTGTACCTGTCTGCATAAAATCAAAGCATAGGCCTCTAGCAGTATTATGGCACGAGGCAGTAAGTGGAAGGAAAAAGGAAGATATCATAAATGCATTCTTCTCCTTCTTTTGCCATTTTAGAGATGTCAATCACATTTGTATTTGGCTCGACAATTGTTCTAGTCAGAATAAAAATTGGACTCTTTTTACCTTTTTTGTGTACCTTCTGAACTATTGCATCGACATTTCAATTAACAAAGTTGACATTTTTTACTTTGAACCAGGCCATACTTTTATGGCAGCCGACTCGTTCCACCACCAAGTTGAGCTAAGTATGAAACATAGTGGAAAAGTGTGCGATTTCCAAGACTTTGTTAACTGTGTAAAAAAAGCAAATGCGGGAAAAGTTGATGTTAAAGAAATTAGTGGTGATGATCTGTTTGCTTGGAAGGACTTCACATCCAAACAAAAGCTGAAAACACGTGGCGATAGTATGCCCTACCTCAAGGATATTGTTAAATTAACAGCTGAACGGGGCAAAACATCGCTCATGTACTCAACAAACTATGACCAACCAGCCTCCGAAGAGTTAAATTTCTTACAAGCTAAGTGTGTGAAAAAATTTCCAATGCCTGATAGAATAAACGAGGTTTCAACAAAGCTAAAAAAAAAGACATTGTAGAGAAGCTTTGCCCACCCATGCCTGCTAACCGCCGGGGGTTTTGGTTAAGTCTTCCAGAGTCAGACCAGCCAGACTTACTGTCAAATGACGAATAAAAAACACTTTAAAAACAAGTTGTTAAGTATATTTTATTATAAGCCAATGAAAAAAAAAATCAAGTGTAACAGTGAGTTATAATGAAGGCCTAATACTAAATGTAAAGTGTAAGTTTTAAGCCAATTCGTTGTGTTATTTTGTATTATTTTGTATAAGCTAAAGTAAAAAAAGTAAAGTGTAAGAGTAAAAAATAAAAATAAAGTGTACGTAGCAAAGTGTTGTGTTACATTATTGACTACAGAAAAAAACAAGTTTATTATTGCAAAGTATTAATATTTATAACAGATGAATATGATGATGAAAAGCCCTAACTCCTCTGCAGGGAGTTAGGGCCTTTTCATTAGCATCCAGAAAGCTCACAACTTCAACTTAAAAAGCCCTATCTCCTTTTTTCCTGAAAAAGAAATCATTTAATAAAAAAATCAAACGAATACAATATTTTATATATTTAAACAACTACTTGTACACATATAAAGCATTCATAAGTATTAAAACTTTGATGCAGATGTAAAAAACAGTTATCCTGCTCTCCTGTAAAATTTTGTTTTTGGGAGATAGGGCGTTCTCATCTATGGGGGCAGTATATAGGGCAGCTCGTCTGAGGCAGAGTATGTTCAGTTATTTTTAAGACGCATCAGAAACCGAAAATTGGTGTTCATTTTCAGTTTTATTTCACAATCATCATGTTACGGACCTGAATATCCGAAAATTGGTACAGCTCATGAAACTTGTCATCACATCATTACTTTTAATGCCGTTTATTTAGCAACTCGTCAAAAAAATTTTCGAGGAACGCCTAGCAGGAGGATATTTAATCAAATATATTTTTCAGCAAGGCGACTATGCAATCGAATGCAGTGCAAGGAAAGGACGTGTTTGGGATAAGAAAGATCGCTGTATATCAAAAATTGTGGAATGCGGAATGAGAATATTAAAACAGGAAAGAGATATTCTAGTGAAGCTTTGGAGTTGTTGGCTTTTGATGAATCAAGAAGACAATATTTAAATAGATTACGTCTCAAAACAGAAGTATTTACCAATATGCATGCTGATCAAATTGCTTTAGAAGGGATGAAGGATCCTGTTGCTTGCCAATATGCTGAGGATTATTTAAAGAAACATAAAAGACCACATATTAAGAATTTAGTGAGTAACAAAATAAGAGAACTAGGAAGATTGTTAATTCAGTTAAGAAATGAGTTCGACCTAAAATCACTATTGGAATCTTGTCACGGTTATAAATTTTAATAACCATTTTTGCGTTCGAAGACCACTGTGTCATTCGCGATTCTCTTGTGTAGTGCATTGATTCGATTCTCTTTTAACGCCCGCGATAAGGAACACATGTGTGAGATTTTTCAAATATTCTTTCACTCTGCCTGAAATTACTTCTGAGGTCACTTTGTTGATATTTCGTATGAAATCGTTTTAAAACGGATTACGATCCAGAGGTATTTGAAGTTACCTGAATTTTGGTTCTGAAATCACATAATCGTTTTGCTGTACCTTCCTGTGATTTCTCACGACTGATTTGTTGGATAATTGCCACTTTTGGGAAACTTTACTAGAGGCCTGCACTCCATCATGTAAGTTTGATAGTTACATTTGAAACAAAACATTTTCATGAAATAACAGAAAGTCTCACTCTGTGTTGTTTATTTGCAGAAGGCCTTCTCCTTATTCTTTTTCCTTTTCTTCTTCGTCGTCTTCTTTGAGACGTTTAAAACAACTTGAATTATGAAGATCAAGAACTAATTCTGGAGTATCCAGCTGCCAGATTTATTCAGACGACCCTACAAGAACCGACCAAATTGCTACCAGTTCCGATTATCCAGGATTCCGAGGTCAAAATTATAAGGTCAGATTTTTCCAAATTTATAACGTTGTTTGATGAAATTATCCAGCCATTGCCGAACTACCACCCAACATATCGATTCGTTAGACCGAATATTAATAACATCATTATATTTCTTTTAGGTACATTATTAATTCATTAATTGACAACTCATTAAATTCATTGAGATTTATATGTACCAAGAGGTGTAAACTGATTATGACGTCATAAAAGGTACCTTTCATTTATGAAAAATCATTTCATAGAGGAAATCGAGATTTTATTTGGGAAAAATTGTTGAATATAGGAATTCATAAAGATTTCGTGATTTTCTTTCTTTCACTTAATGTTTCAAATATCATCTAGGATATAGAAGAGTTCAAATCACGTGGCGCCCTTTAATAAATATATTTTAATTATCACTTATTTCAAATTAACCCCGACCCTCTCTCCGAGAACAGCCGTCTCCTAGAAACAAGATTCCTAGTTTTAAACAATTAAGATCCGAGCTCCGTGGCAATCTTTGCAACCCATACATTTTGATAAAGTGGTAGCTGCTGTCAGAAGAATAAGTGGATATAACGAATCTACAAAAAGTTTTAAAGATCCCTCACTGGCGCTTCATTTTAGAACCAAAATTGGTTCAGGTCTGTTCAACTGCCGAAACTATGATACTGAAGAAAAATCCCTTAATTAAAGTAGATAACCATTTAAATGTTCTTAAAGATATCAAGCATTTCAAAGGATTAGTCTCAAATACCTGGAAATTTGAAATGGGTAGCTTAGCCCTCAAAGATTTAACAGAAAAAAATTCAAAAACAGTGCGCAAGCTGCCACTCACTAAAGATCTTATTTTATTTCACAAACATTGTCATCAAATTGCCGAAAATGCTTACAATAATTTGAAATTAGATATGAATAACCTCAGATACTTTAAAACCCTTTCAGAAACCTCATTAGTAATAACTATTTCCATCAATCGTAAAAGAGTGGGCGATGTTCAATACACAACAATTGAATCATTTAATGAGAACCGATCAGACAATGATTGTCTTGATATGTTAACCGAATCCGAAAAGGAAATAAGTAAAAATTTCAAAAGAATTGTTACTATTGGAAAGGGAAGTAAAGCTGTGCCTTTACTTTTTCCTCAAAAAATTCAACTACCAGAGAACAAAACAGTAAATTCCATAGACATATAAAGAGATTTATATGTCTATGGTAAATTACCTGTGTGAATCTGTACGGAAAAGTTATCCTGTGAAATAGCCGAGTTCACCCGAAGGTTCATTGGCGTAGGTAGTTTTTCACAAACGATGCCGCGTACGAAAATGTAGATGAACGCCACGTTAATTATTGTCTGCGAGATGTTGATTATGTATATATGGAAGTTAACACCTATAATTTTTCATTTTTACATATTAAGATGCAAAGTTACTATTTTAAGGGATCAAGAAGGAGAAATAGGATTAGTTTAGAATGAAGATGTTGGTTAATATTTACAAATTGGTATCCCAAGCGATTGAAAAGCCTTCGCCTTATGGGAAAAATTATACCACAGGAAGTTTCATTTGATTCTATCTAAGCCCGTAAACAGCTCAATTTCACTCCTACAACTACTTTTGATTAATTTATCTATGAAGGAGAACTTGTATCGAATTTGATTTTCGACAAATCACTGCTTTTTCATAAGCTTTCATTTGATTCTACTCTCGATTTCCTTAGGGAGGGGATGAGAGGGTTAAATTCACCCCTAAACCTGTTTTTCGTGGATTTTGCTATGAAGGACTTCTTGTATCAAATTCGGATTTTCGACAAAATCTCTGCTTTTTCATAAGCTTTCATTTGACACTACTTTGATTTCCTTAGGGAGGGGATGAGTTGGTTAAATTCACCCCTAAACCTGTTTTTCGTGGATTTTGCTATGAAGGACTTCTTGTATCAAATTCGGATTTCCGACAAAATCTCTGCTTTTTCATAGGCTTTCATTTGACACTACTTTGATTTCCTTAGGAGGGGATGAGTGGGTTAAATTCACCCCTAAACCTGTTTTTCGTGGATTTTGCTATGAAGGACTTCTTGTATCAAATTCGGATTTTCGACAAAACCTCTGCTTTTCATAAGCTTCCATTTGACACTATTTTGATTTCCTTAGGGAGGGGATGAGATGGTTAAATTCACCCCTAAACCAGTTTTTCGTGGATTTTGCTATGAAGGACTTCTTGTATCAAATTCGGATTTTCGAAAAATCCTCTGCTCTTTCATAAGCTTCCATTTGACACTACCTAGATTTCCTTAGGGAGGGGATGAGAGGAGTAAATTCACCCCTAAACCTTTTTTTCGTGGATTTTGCTATGAAGGACTTCTTGTATCAAATTCGGATTTTCGACAAAATCTCTGCTTTTTCATAAGCTTTCATTTGACACTACTTTGATTTCCTTAGGAGGGGATGAGTGGGTTAAATTCACCCCTAAACCTGTTTTTCGTGGATTTTGCTATGAAGGACTTCTTGTATCAAATTCGGATTTTCGACAAAACCTCTGCTTTTTCATAAGCTTTCATTTGACACTACTTTGATTTCCTTAGGGAGGGGATGAGAGGGTTAAATTCACCCCTAAACCTGTTTTTCGTGGATTTTGCTATGAAGGACTTCTTGTATCAAATTCGGATTTTCGACAAAATCTCTGCTTTCTCATAGGCTTTCATTGGATACCACTCTGATTTCCTTAGGGAGGGGATGAGAGGGTTAAATTCACCCCTAAACCTGTTTTTCCTATATTTTGCTAAGAAGGACTTCTTGTATCAAATTCGGATTTTCGACCATATCTCTGCTTTTTCATAAGCTTCCATTTGACACTACTTTGATTTTCTTAGGGAGGGGATGAGAGGGTTGAATTCACCCCTAAACCTGTTTTTCGTGGATTTTGCTATGAAGGACTTCTTGTATCAAATTCGGAATTTCGACAAAATCTCTGCTTTTTCATAAGCTTTCATTTGACACTACTTTGATTTCCTTAGGGAGGGGATGAGAGGGTTAAATTCACCCCTAAACCTGTTTTTCGTGGATTTTGCTATGAAGGACTTCTTGTATCAAATTCGGAATCCCGACAAATTTCTGCTTTTTCATAAGCTTTCATTTGATACTACTCCGATTTCCTTAGGGAGGGGATGAGTGGGTTAAATTCACCCCTAAACCTGTTTGTCGTAGATATTGCTATGAAGAACTTCTTGTATCAAATTCGGAATTTCGACAAAATCTCTACTTTTTCATAAGCTTTCATTTGCCACTACTTTGATTTTCTTAGGGAGGGGATGAGAGGGTTGAATTCACCCCTAAACCTGTTTTTCGTGGATTTTGCTATGAAGGACTTCTTGTATCAAATTCGGATTTTCGACAAAATCTCTGCTTTTTCATAAGCTTTCATTTGACACTACTTTGATTTCCTTAGGGAGGGGATGAGTGGGTTAAATTCACCCCTAAACCTGTTTTTCGTGGATTTTGCTATGAAGGACTTCTTGTATCAAATTCGGATTTTCGACAAAATCTCTGCTTTTTCATAAGCTTTCATTTGCCACTACTTTGATTTTCTTAGGGAGGGGATGGGAGGGTTGAATTCACCCCTAAACCAGTTTTTCGTGGATTTTGCTATGAAGGACTTCTTGTATCAAATTCGGAATTTCAACAAAATCTCCGTTTTTTCATAAGCTTTCATTTGACACTACTTTGATTTTCTTAGGGAGGATGAGTTGGTTAAATTCACCCCTAAACCTGTTTTTCGTGGATTTTGCTATGAAGGACTTCTTGTATCAAATTCGGATTTTCGACAAAACCTCTGCTTTTTCATAAGCTTTCATTTGACACTACTTTGATTTCCTTAGGGAGGGATGAGTGGGTTAAATTCACCCCTAAACCTGTTTTTCGTGGATTTTGCTATGAAGGACTTCTTGTATCAAATTCGGATTTTCGACAAAACCTCTGCTTTTTCATAAGCTTCCATTTGACACTACTTTGATTTCCTTAGGGAGGGGATGAGAGGTTAAATTCACCCCTAAACCTGTTTTTCGTGGATTTTGCTATGAAGGACTTCTTGTATCAAATTCGGATTTTCGACAAAATCTCTGCTTTTTCATAAGCTTTCATTTGACACTACTTTGATTTCCTTAGGGAGGGATGAGTGGGTTAAATTCACCCCTAAACCTGTTTTTCGTGGATTTTGCTATGAAGGACTTCTTGTATCAAATTCGGATTTTCGACAAAACCTCTGCTTTTTCATAAGCTTTCATTTGACACTACTTTGATTTCCTTAGGGAGGGGATGAGAGGGTTAAATTCACCCCTAAACCTGTTTTTCGTGGATTTTGCTATGAAGGACTTCTTGTATCAAATTCGGATTTTCGACAAAATCTCTGCTTTCTCATAGGCTTTCATTGGATACCACTCTGATTTCCTTAGGGAGGGATGAGAGAGGTTAAATTCACCCCTAAACCTGTTTTTCCTATATTTTGCTAAGAAGGACTTCTTGTATCAAATTCGGATTTTCGACCATATCTCTGCTTTTTCATAAGCTTCCATTTGACACTACTTTGATTTCCTTAGGGAGGGATGAGAGGGTTAAATTCATTCCCTAAACCTGTTTTTCGTGGATTTTGCTATGAAGGACTTCTTGTATCAAATTCGGATTTTCGACAAAATCTCTGCTTTTTCATAGGCTTTCATTGGATACCACTCTGATTTCCTTAGGGAGGGGATGAGAGGGTTAAATTCACCCCTAAACCTGTTTTTCCTATATTTTGCTAAGAAGGACTTCTTGTATCAAATTCGGATTTTCGACAAAATCGCTGCTTCTTTATAAGCTTTCATTCGACATTACCTTGATTCACTTAGGAAGGGGATGAGAGGGTTAAATTCACCCCTAAACCTGTTTTACGTGTATTTTGCCATGAAGGACTTGTATCAAATTCGGAAATCTCGTATTAATTGACGCAATTCAAGTGATATCTTCCGCACTTAGAGTCGGCTGGATGAAAATGACATTTATTAAGTGAGTTCGATTAATGCTTACGTAGCGGAAAACGATTTCAAAATGAAAGAGTTCGATGAGTTTTGGTTTCAGTAAGCTTAGGTGTGAATTACAAATTGGGGGCTCCTGTTATTGAATAAAATATTTCTGAGAATGTTGAAAATCACGGACAAAATATCAGGAGCTCCTTCGCGCATGTTCTTACTCTAAGTCATACGATCCTAACAATGAACTTTGGGGCATACAATAAAATACTAGGGGTGTTCAAGAACAAGGAGGGAGGAGGTCAAATTTCATCTGATCTTACGTACAAATCCTTCATAAATAATTTAACGAAAAACGGGTTTAGGGGTAAATTTAACCAACTCATCCCCTCCCTAAGGAAATCAAAGTAGTGTCAAATGAAAGCTTATGAAAAAGCAGAGATTTTGTCGAAAATCCGAATTTGATACAAGAAGTCCTTCATAGCAAAATCCACGAAAAACAGGTTTAGGGGTGAATTTAACCCTCTCATCCCCTCCCTAAGGAAATCAAAGAAGTGTCAAATGAAAGCTTATGAAAAAGCAGAGATTTTGTCGAAAATCCGAATTTGATACAAGAAGTCCTTCATAGCAAAATCCACGAAAACAGGTTTAGGTGAATTTAACCCACTCATCCCCTCCCTAAGGAAATCAAAGTAGTGTCAAATGAAAGCTTATGAAAAAGCAGAGATTTTGTCGAAAATCCGAATTTGATACAAGAAGTCCTTCATAGCAAAATCCACGAAAAACAGGTTTAGGGGTGAATTTAACCCTCTCATCCCCTCCCTAAGGAAATCAAAGTAGTGTCAAATGGAAGCTTATGAAAAAGCAGAGGTTTTGTCGAAAATCCGAATTTGATACAAGAAGTCCTTCATAGCAAAATCCACGAAAAACAGGTTTAGGGGTGAATTTAACCCACTCATCCCCTCCCTAAGGAAATCAAAGTAGTGTCAAATGAAAGCTTATGAAAAAGCAGAGATTTTGTCGAAAATCCGAATTTGATACAAGAAGTCCTTCATAGCAAAATCCACGAAAAACAGGTTTAGGGGTGAATTTAACCCTCTCATCCCCTCCCTAAGAAAATCAAAGAAGTGTCAAATGAAAGCTTATGAAAAAGCAGAGATTTTGTCGGAAATCCGAATTTGATACAAGAAGTCCTTCATAGCAAAATCCACGAAAAACTGGTTTAGGGGTGAATTTAACCCTCTCATCCCCTCCCTAAGGAAATCAAAGTAGTGTCAAATGAAAGCTTATGAAAAAGCAGAGATTTTGTCGAAAATCCGAATTTGATACAAGAAGTCCTTCATAGCAAAATCCACGAAAAACAGGTTTAGGGGTGAATTTAACCCTCTCATCCCCTCCCTAAGGAAATCAAAGTAGTGTCAAATGAAAGCTTATGAAAAAGCAGAGATTTTGTTGAAAATCCGAATTTGATACAAGAAGTCCTTCATAGCAAAATACACGAAAAACAGGTTTAGGGGTGAATTTAACCCTCTCATCCCCTCCCTAAGAAAATCAAAGAAGTGTCAAATGAAAGCTTATGAAAAAGCAGAGATTTTGTCGAAAATCCGAATTTGATACAAGAAGTCCTTCTTAGCAAAATATAGGAAAAACAGGTTTAGGAATTTAACCCTCTTCCCCTCCCTAACAGAGTGGTATCTGAAAGCATCCCTCCCTAAGATACAAGAAATCAGAAAACAGGTTTAGTGAATCCATCCCCTGAAGGAAATCAGCTATCCATGAAAGAAAAAAAAGCAGAGATTTTGTCGAAAATCAAGAATTTGATACAACGAAAACAGTCCTTCATAGCAAAATCCACGAAAAACAGGTTTTTGATACAAATTCATAACCCCACGAAAAACAGGTTTAGGGGTGATCCTCATCCCTCCCTAAGGAAATCAAGGTAGTGTCAGTGGAAGCTTATGAAAAAGCAGAGATTTTGTCGAAAATGAAAAGAAGTCCTTCATGAAAAAAAAACAGGTTTAGAGATTTTCATCCCCTCCCTAAAAATCAAAGTTTGATACAAAAAGAAGTCCTTCATATCCGCAAAATCCACGAAAAATCAGGGGTTAGGGGTGAATTTAACCCACTCATCCCCTCTCATCCCCTCCCTAAGAAAGAAAAAGCAGAGTTTGTAAATCAAATGAAAAGCCCTTCATGAAAAATCCACGAGAGATTTTGTCGAAAATCCCTAAGAATTTGATACATGAAAAAGAAGTCCTTCATAGCAAAATCCACATAAAAAATCAGTAGTGTCAAATGGAAGCTTATGAAAAAGCAGAGATTTTGTCGAAAATCCGAATTTGATACAAGAAGTCCTTCATAGCAAAATCCACGAAAAACAGGTTTAGGGTGAATTTAACCCTCTCATCCCCTCCCTAAGGAAATCAAAGTAGTGTCAAATGAAAGCTTATGAAAAAGCAGAGGTTTTGTCGAAAATCCGAATTTGATACAAGAAGTCCTTCATAGCAAAATCCACGAAAACGGGTTTAGGGGTGAATTTAACCCACTCATCCCCTCCTAAGGAAATCAAAGTAGTGTCAAATGAAAGCTTATGAAAAAGCAGAGATTTTGTCGAAAATCCGAATTTGATACAAGAAGTCCTTCATAGCAAAATCCACGAAAAACAGGTTTAGGGGTGAATTTAACCTCTTATCCCCTCCCTAAGGAAATCAAAGTAGTGTCAAATGAAAGCTTATGAAAAAGCAGAGATTTTGTTGAAAATCCGAATTTGATACAAGAAGTCCTTCATAGCAAAATCCACGAAAACTAATCCTATTTCTCCTTCTTGATCACTTAAAATAGTAACTTTGCATCTTAATATGTAAAAATGAAAAATTATAGGTGTTAACTTCCATATATACATAATCAACATCTCGCAGACAATAATTAACGTGGCGTTCATCTACATTTTCGTACGCGGCATCGTTTGTGAAAAACTACCTACGCCAATGAACCTTCGGGTGAACTCGGCTATTTCACAGGATAACTTTTCCGTACAGATTCACACAGGTTGGTAAATTCGTTGTTTACATACGCGCCACATGCACCCCCCACCACAATGACGCGCGAGTTGTTGTGCTAGACGGACGTTTCTCGCTTGTGTGTCGAATTACATTCGCAGCGGACGCGACGAACGCTTCAAAATTTCAAACGTAAGTATTCACTATTTCATATCTTTATAAACAGTTAAATGATTACATTTTATTTGAATTGTTTTAATACATTGGTTCTTTGAGAACACATTTAAGAGTCAATCACTGATGTTCGCATTTATTTCATTTATAAAATATTGAGAGGCATCTATCCCTAGTGAAAAGGATAGTTGCCCCGAGTTTACCAGGGATAGTTGACTTTAGGGGCATCTATCCCTCTATACTGCAAGAGCCTTATCGAAGTATTTAAAAGTCATAGTCGTGAATATTTTCGTACTTCCTAATAGTAGAATATTAGAAAATACCAAAAAAAATGTATCCAACTTTAATTTCATAATTCGAATATGATGAAATGAGTGTAGATACAGTGTTTTATTTATACTTACTTTGCTTATTGTAGGTGAGCCATGCCAAGAAAATACAAAAGAAAGGAGGGCGTACGAGCTCGAGTAGTTTCTTGGACAACAGAGCAGCTACAGTCAGCTTTCCATGAATTGGATAAAAAAGAATTGGGGATCAATGAAATATCCAGACAATTTGGGATTCCATCCAGAACATTGCGAAGGCGTTACGCTATTAAAAACCAAACTAAGCTGACTTTGGGAAAACATCCTGTCCTGGGTTTTGAACACAAAAAAGGTTGGTAGCGCACATTTTGAAGCTTAGCGACGCGGGATTTCCCCCAGATAGACGAGCTATACGTACGTTAGCATACCAATTTGCCGAAAAGCTACAGATTCAACACAATTTTGATAATGAAAACCAGATGGCTGGGAATGAATGGTTCAAAAGTTTTATTGAGCGAAATCCAGAGTTGTCTATTAGGCAAGCAGAAGGTTTATCTGTCGCTAGGGCTAAAGGTCTCAGCAGAGAAGAAGTAAATAATTTTCATGAACTTCTGACAAAAGTCCTGGCCGATAATGATCTCTTGGATAAGCCTGAAAGGATTTATAATATGGACGAATCGGGAGTTCAGCTTAACAATAAGCCTGGCAAAGTTGTTGCAAAGAAAGGTGCAAAAGTAGTAAATTCAGTTACATCTGCGGAGAGAGGAGAAACAATGAAGGATAATTCCTTACAAAAATTTTGATTTTTTTAATGTTAAATAATTATTTCTACGTTAAAACGGGAATGTTTCGTTTGAGATGATTCTATATAATAGTTTTAAATATAACAGATTTTTTTATATATTTTGTAGACATGCATAAACGTAAATAAATATGGTTAAGCATTTTATATTACCTACACATGTAGATAATAAATAAATATTACATTTTGATTACGTATTCTTGTTAATTATTTAAAAAAGGCATCTATCCTCCTAAGTGACTTCATAGTGGGGCATCTATCCATATAGGTAGGCACGTATCCCCAAAAAATGTGTTTAGCAAGAATTTCATTTTTGCAAAACCAGTAATGGTTAGGTAAATAAATACAGTTTCTAAAGCTTTATGAATGATTAAACTAACTATATTACAGGGTCAATCTAAGCAAATATGTTTGGTATTCAAATAATGAAACACTTTCGAAAAGTGGGGCATCTATCCCGGTTTTACCCTATGTTAACACGTTCGCTACCAAGTGGCTCATATGTGAGCCAGGCCGTGTCTACAAATATACCGAGGACTCATATATGAGTCGGAAATATTAGTGATTTTAAGGAACGTTTTCAGACGCACAGTTTATGCAATCGGTTTCGTCTTCACGCACGGTCTGTGGGAAGGTCTGACTCACATACTAGCCGACTGGTCTCCAGATAAGTTGTTTACATTCGACATAATGCGCGCGCAATATTCCTATCCTTCTCGTTGTGACTTGTTCAGCAGAGTGATTTGTTTCTTTTGATTATTCAGTGTTTTGAGTGTTGTGAAGTGAAGAAGGCTATTCTGCTCGTTCAATTTGGTGAGTATAAATTTTATTTCTGAAATAGGATCATTATTATGGTGTTTTCGGGTAGTCATTTATATTTTAATTTATTTACTTTTTTATTACAGAAACTTAACAATATGTCTCGACGTCTAACGGATAAAGAATTACAAAGAGAAGCTGAAAAAATTATGGATGGAGGTTCCGATGCTGATAGTTCAGAGGATATTCCAGAACCGTATTCAGATTCAGGAAGCAGTTACAGACCATCTGAGTCTTCAAACTTAGATTTTAGTAATGAAGAGTCAGAAGTATCGGAGACAAATGAAATAAACAATAATCAAATTGAAGAGACCAATCAAAATGAAGAGACAATAGACGCAGAAACTGTTGAAGATGAGTGGGTGGATGTTGATTGTGACCCCGATATTTTCGATTTTATGGAACCCGAAGGATTGAAGAGAAACGTTTCTTCTACATCAACTCCGTTGGAAATATTTGAAATGCTTTTTGATGTTCCACTTCTTGAAAAAATTGTAGACTGGGTGAATCTTCGGGCGAAATCTATCAAAGACAAAAACGTATCCTTTCATTCAAATATGAAAATTGAAAGATACCAATTGCGACGAAATTCGTCGCTTTCTTGGATATATGCCTCATAATGGGCCACATATCAATGCCAACTATAAAAATTATTGGGCTCAGAATAGCATATATAATCATCCAATTTTCAGCAAATCAATGCCAAAAATAGATTTGAGGCCATTTTGAGATGTTTGAATGCTTTTCTTGAAAAAAAAATGAAGATGATAAAATTGCGACGAAATTCGTCCTTTCTTTGGATTATGCCTCATAATGGGCCACATATCAATGCCAACTATAAAAAATTATTGGGCTCAGAATAGCATATATAATCATCCAATTTTCAGCAAATCAATGCCAAGAAATAGATTTGAGGCCATTTTGAGATGTTTGTGTTTCTACAAAAATGAAGATGATAAATCTTCCCGTTTGTACAAAGTAGATCAAGTGGTCGAACATATCATGCAAAATATACGGGCTATTTATTATCCTGGACAAAACTTGTCACTAGATGAGGCTTTATTGCTTTGGCGTGGGCGTTTGCTCTTTCGCCAATATATACCAAACAAATCCGCAAAATATGGTATTAAAATTTATGAACTGTGTACTCCAGATGGATTTGTATTAGACATTCTTATTTATACAGGACGAGGTACGGTCAACAATGAAACAGGACATGCACAATCTGTTGTAACGCACCTAACGAAACGTATTCTTGGAAAAGGAAACATACTTTATCTGGATAACTACTATAATAGCGTAAAGCTAGCAAATTTTTTATATTAAAATAAAACTCATGTTGTGGGAACTTTGAGAAAATCCCGAAAAGAAAATCCGAAAGTTGTAGTGAATGCCAAACTAAGAAAAGGTCAGACTATTTTGAGAAGAAAAGGCAAAGTTTTAGTTATGAAATGGAAAGACAAAAGGGAAGTCCTCATGATATCCACAGCGCACTCAGCTAAATGCACAACTCATGTAAGTAAGAGAGGCACACAATGTGAAAAGCCAGTCGCTGTAATTGATTATAATAAATTTATGTCTGGAGTGGATAGATGCGACCAGATGGTGTCATACTACACTACGCCAAGGAAAACAATTCGATGGTACCTGAAAGTATTTTTTCATATGCTTGATATTTGTCTTTGGAATAGCACATACATATACAATCTGAAACATCAAAAGAAAATCAGCTATCTTAAGTTCAGAGATATGGTCATATCTAGCTTGTTGTTGCCGATACCGGAAAATGTGCCTAGAAATAGATCAATTAATCGATCTGTAAGCCACTATCCAAAAAGATTGAAAAAGGATCAGATGCCAAATTTGTTCCTCAAAACAAATTAGGTCACAGACTTTTTATATTTGTGACGTATGCAAAGACAATAAAGGTAAAGTAATTGGCCTTTGCGTCGATCCTTGCTTCAAAGAATATCACGAGAAGAGTATATAGGACAATTTATTTTTGATACAAACTTATTAAGAATAAGTTTTGAATACTGAAATGTACGGAGTTTTTGTTTTAGTTTTGAAATAATAATTATTGTTTTATTTTGTGTTCAATAAATTGTTAAAAACATATTATTTGCATTGTTTTCATACCGACTCATATATGCGCCAAGTGGGCTATGTAAAGAAAAACTACAAATAACCCGACGGCTCATATATGAGTCAGCTCAAATTTGCATGGTGGTCTCTGTGGACGAAACATAAATATAGCCCTGGTAGCGAACGTGTTAAGAAAATATGCCAAATCTTGTGGTGCAGAAAATCCAGAATTAATTACCTCTTCTCGGCTTAGGAAGCAGATCGCAACTGTCTTACAAATATTAAATCTGAGCGAAGTTGAAATGGAACAAATTGCCAAATTTATGGGTCACACAAAAAAAAACACATGAAGAATTTTATAGGTAAAATCTTTCCAATAACTTTTTGTTGGTTTTAAAACTATACACTGTCTTTCAGATTGCCACAGGATTTGTTCCAGACATCGAAGGTGGCTAAATTACTTTTATTAACTATGGAGAAAGGGGTCGGTAGAGAAGAACAGGGAAAGACCATAGATGAAATCGATTTTGAATTAGGGACTTGGAATGCAACTGAAAGTATCATAGATAATCCGAATAATTCAACAGCTGTTAACGAAGGTAATTATTTCAAGGTCGTTCAACCTATGCGCTTGAATAATCTGGCATCAATCACTAGAGTTATGAAACTTTCATATGTAGTGTAAGCCAATATGTGTATTATCAAGAGGTCCCGTTAAATTCAGTCACTTTTACTATCGAATAGATTTTCTTTGTATGTTTTTGCTTTCATTTTGGATGGAGACAGTATGCTATAAATCGAAATTATTTATTTTTCTGAAAAAAAAAAACATTTGTACGAATCATTAGTTTTGAATCAACAGATTAACACAATTTTTTGTCGACAGAATATTCAGGGGAAGTAGGGGACGATCCGATTGATTCAGCAATGTCTACAGAATCTGAAGTGGGTCATCGCTCAATCCGAGGAACATGGAGTAGCGTTCAAAAAAATATCATGCTTCAGTATTTCAAAAAGCATATTAGAAACAAGATAGCCCCCAGAAAAGAATTTCGAGAAAAATATTCAACAGAATTCATATCTAAGACTTGGTTGCAAATTAAGACTTTCGTTTATACTACTTATAGAGTTAATTGAAGAAAAGTAAAATAGGTAGGTAATGAGGTTCTTGATCTAATTTTCCCTTATATCCTTGAAAACCTATATCTTTCTGCTTTATTTGCATGTTGCTAATTCTATCTTTAGTCTTTCCGCTTTCCGAAATTCCTCCTACTTGTTAAATTTATGTGCAGTTGTGAAATTTAGTTCAGTGGTTGCCTTTGAGATTTGATCTTTAGGAATAATAAAATACATTAATAAATTCGATTTAAAATTTTTCACTGAATAAATTTCAATAACTTTATAATGAGTACACTGGATATTGAAATGATGTAGAAATGAAGGTGAATACTTTTCATAATCATTTAAATAACATTGTTTGATTTAATTCTTGATGTTATGTTTTTGTTTGAATTTTCGTTCAGAAGTGAATATCTCTTGGCAATTAATTATTATGTCGACAACTTGTCGTAATTTTGGTATCATCCATAATTGAAGATTTGTTGTTAGAAAAAAATTTAACACTTTGTATATTCTTATTGCAATCATGAGTGATGAAATTTTACAGTAATGTTTTTATGATTTTCTTATTATCATACTATCAAAAGCAATGTAGATGACAAATATTTCGTTTGATAGATATTAATTATTTCATCTTATTGTAGGAAAATAATGTAACTTGTTCTAGTGAATAACCAATAAATAAGTTTATATGTTTCATTCAGTTCGTTTTATTCATGGAAATACAACAACTTTACAACGTAAGAAACATTAATAAGTGAACATTGATTTTGCCCGTGGAGGTGGCACATTTCAAAAAATTCGTGTAGACGAAAAACGATATATCACGTTTGCTCAAATGATTCGATTGGTGTTAAAGAGTAAATATTTCCTCAGAATTTATTTTCAGCAAAACTCACAACAATAGCCTGATCACAATATACTAAAATTATGTGAATGATTATCTTGGTATCGTAAATTTCAAATATATAACACAAATGCTCAATAAATATTTCAAAAAAATTATGTCGAAAATGAAATAGTGGAGAAATTCAATATGATTTAAAGTTTCACAAAAATTTTCATTTATCTTAAAATTCATTCTCATGATTTTAGTGTATAGTGATAAGGCTATTGTTATGAATTCTGCTGAAAATAAGTTCTGAAAGAATATTTACTTTTTACCACAGATTAAATCATAATGCATTTTTGAAATTTTTCTTTTATTTTCGACATATTGCTGGTTCTCTAGTGTAGCACTGCATTTGAGAAAATTCTTCGTTTCATTCAAGCAATCTTCGTACAGTGGCAATTCGTTAAGTATTCAACTTCTATTGTTCTTCCCGTTGTAGCGGGAATAATGTTAGCTGAAGATAGATCAGAACCTTGAGGTACGTATTGTATTGTATTGTTATTGTAGGAAATAAATGTAACTACTTCTAGTGAATAACCAATTAATAAGTTTATATGTTTCATTCAGTTCGATTTATTCATGGAAATACAACAACAACTTTACAACGTAAGAAATATTAATAAGTGAACATTGATTTTACCCTTAGCTTATTTCACAAAATTTCATGTAAACAAAAAACGATATATTACGTTTGCTCTAATGATTCGATCTGTGTTAAAAAGCAAATATGCCCTCAGAATTCATATTCAGCAAAACTCACAACAGTAGCCCGATCGCCATATACTAACATTACTTGTTGACGAGAAATTTTTGATGATGGAATATTTGTTGAATTTTTATTTGGTCAATAACCACTATCTTTTGTTCGGGAGAATCCAACTAACGGCTTAACCTAAACATTAAGATTAGATGGTTCCGATTCTCGCTCACATGATGAAATTATTTCACCTTGTGGCATCGAACATGTAACCACTGCCATAAATAGGGGTATAATTTTATAAATTCGGCTTGAAATTTGTGATATTATAACTTGAAATATTTCTTACTCATTTACTCTGTTGAAATTTCAAGGACCGGTGATATTATTTCATTATTATCAATACAGAACGATGAGATATGCTAAAAGTTATAATATTACTTCAAACATATTTTTGTTTTCCTAAGTTTTACCATGAATAAAAGGTGGTTGATCTCTCTTATAACTTTGATAGAGTCAGGCTATATTGATACAGGATAGACCGACCAGTGGTCAGTTTTAATTATAAGTTACTGGCCATTTCGGCAGATAAAGAAAAACTGACCTTAAGTCGTCTCAACTATAAATCTCTTTTGTAGATATTTTCATGGGTCAATAAAACATAATAATATATAAAAATACATAGGGCACATAATGAATGTCGAAACGTTGGAACAAAATAAACGGAGTTTTTCTTCATCTGTCTATTTGCTTGCTTTTGGTATTACATCTTTCTACCATTAAGAAGTATTGAAACAGATTTAAAGTAATGTCCTCTGTTAACAGAAGTGAAAAATGGAAGAAATCAGGCGGAGTACCTATTCTTTAAAAAATGCAATTGAATGTTTAAGTACTAAATAGTAGGTACAATGTTGGTGAACGATGCCGCCTGAGAATTTGGATTGCCATGAACAATATTAGAAGATGGGGAATATGTGAAATCCACTAGTTGGTTTCAAAACGGATGATGAAAATTTTAAATTTTTTATGAATTAAAAGGAATATTTGAATATTTGAGTCGAAATAAAATTTTATAAAAAATATAATAATATGAAATAAATAATAGGAAAAATTATGAAATTTATAAGGAAAATTTAAAAAGGAAACCCTTATATTGATTCGATGTGCCCGTTGCTATTATAATTTAATTATTATGCCGTTCTAATATGTTACATTGTTTTACGTTTTATTATATTGCGAAGATGGACTAACCCGGCCATGCTGATGATGTCTACCAGTGGCAATATTTGAATTTGAACATTTTCTCAAATAAGGGACTCTTTTAATACGAACTTGAAAATCGTGTTTATATTGGAAAAAATACTTAGCACGAAAATAATGCAAAAATTCAGAACACTATTATTTGTGCAAGAAAATTTGAATGTGCAAAGCATATGTATAATTTTTGTCAATTTCAGTTTATTATCAATTATACTAATGAAATACTACAAAGTGTGAAATTTTTTCTGAATATGTACCTATACAATAATAATAATTACTTAAAAATGGATCAAAGACATAATATCAAGGAGAAGAAAGAAAAATCTTAATTTGTAAATGAAAAAAATTGGTTAATGGTTGATGAGAAAATCAATAATTTGAAGCCATAAGAACAGATCATATTTTGTATAAGAAATAGTGTTTCTCTTGAGTTCACCGAATATTTGGAAATTTTGACAAGGATGTGAGTATCAAATTAAAAAAAAAAACTTGGTATTCATGACATCATCAACAGCAATAGCTATTAGAGGAGCTCATGAGCCCCTGATGAAAAGAGTGATTAGTTTAGAGGAATAAACTTCTACTCACCTTGAGCCTGAATGAAACATCAACAAACACTTAGTACATTATGAGTAGCTCTTACTCAAAGACGAATTTATAACTTGAACTGCTCACCTTTCCACTTCATGAGGAAACAAACGGCCTGTTTCAAGCCATTATGACCTCTATTATCATTATCGCATTTTTTCCAAGTTTAACTAGAAGGTACCCATCATACATACGTACATAAAATTTAAAATTATAAAATGACAGACATGTGAGCTAATCGATAAGTATTCTGTGGGACTAAGAAAACTAAAAATACTGAAAATATTTCATCAAACCGCCATGCATCAGTTCCGACTATGGAAAATTCTCATTCGATCATTATTTTTCCTTTTATGGTAAATTTTCTGCGAAATATTATTCTATCATATTTCATGTATAAAACATTTCCAATCACAATGGGTGAAACACATCTCTTGGTTCTTCTCAAAGATCACATGAGATATTTTCAAACATTTATGTTGTCTTCAGTTGAAAGACATATAATGGGAATATCGAAAGAGGAATAATCAAAATGAGTTTTTGGGCACTTTTGTTCAATTGAATAGAGTGCTCATCCATTGGCCAAAATATATAATTTTCGAATTCATGTTTGAATTGCTATTGTTTTCCTCTCAACTCACTGATGTAGAATTGCGGTCAAAATCCGTACTGTCCGTCTGGCTCAGGTCGACTGTCCGTGAACCTCTGTTACTCTGTAACACAATGAACTATATTATATATATGTAGAGCTTGAAATATCAGGGTAGCTTAGAATATCTATATTCATATCGTTACTGGATGTAATCGGCTGGTTTCAAAGTAACGATAACGAAGTTCTCCACATTTCAATTAAATTTTTATGGTGCTGTTTTACCATTTTCGTCTATCAGTATCACCCAGACTATGAAAACCTGCATGTTCTCGAGATGGGAATCTTCAAGCTATTAATGACAATTCCGAATTAGATTGATAAAAGCACCATAGCATCTTTTCTTCACGCGAATGCTTGAAACATTCATGGATGATAATAATCCCAATAAATCAACAAACGAATTCTCGAATTATTAACTCTTGTCTTTCAAACAACAAATGTATGTGTATTCCCTATTCGAAAAGATAAGGAACCAAATATTTATATTAAATATTCAATAAGCACTGCTTAGAAAGAATACTCAAACATCTTCGTTCAACGAATTTTCGACAAATCGTGCGACGTCGCTGGATCTCGAACGGACTGCATAACTTCTTCACGTACACGGTCGGATCTCGAACAATCGAGGACAAATAATCGGATCTGGTTCGGTGTCGAAAAAATCTTGTATGGAAAAAAAATTGAATTTTTCTACCCCTCGAAGTTTCTTTCAACTCGAAATAATTTTTCAATTATGGTTCAATGAAAATCTTCCGGATGAAAGTAATATTTCTGCTGGATCTCTGGTGGGTCTGCAAACATATTGGATCTCGTGTTAATAGGAATATGTGTATATATATATATACTGTTCATATAAGAACTATATTTATATGCCTATTTATTTTGTAGCAATGCTATAGTAGGTCATTTTTCCTACATCAAAAATAACCTACTTAATAAGGAAAGAAATGTTAGTGTTTCAAGATTTATTAGGCAGCTGAAAAGTTGAATTGATAGTCATCATATAGAGACGCAATTGAAAATACCGAGAAGTGGTCTGACGTCTAAAAAAAAACCACAGATACCGAAAGATGATCTGCTTTCAGATATAGATTGGAACAAAAAATTGTAAACCCCCAAATTCCTATTTCACCGGACGGTTTATCAAAGGTCAAATCTCCAAGGAAATGTGGTAAATCGGAATTGGAAAAACATAGTGCAACAGAGAAGCATCGAAAAAATTTGAAGAAAAAGCAAGGTGTGGTACCAGTTAGTGACTTTTTCGAAAAAAAAACCTCTCATTCAATTCATGTATCTACAGCTGAGATCAAACTCGCCAATTTCTTTGCTCATCATAATGTGGCATTCCAAATTGTGGATCATTTAGTACCGCTATTAAAAGAATGTTTTACTGACTCAAAACTTTTGGAAGATGTCAAGTTAGGCCGTAACAAAACTACTAACATAATTAAAAATGTTATATATGTTATTATGTTATCTCGTTTCTCTGGCAAGCATACGTAAATATTATAAATTTTCAGCAGGCTTTCCCGATGGTTTCATAGGACAGGATGGAATAATAAAATTCGTACAATTTCCCATGGAATACTCTGTATCCAATGTGTTCGACAAAAAAAAGTATCGAAAGAAACACAGTAGCATTAGTTTATTGTCAAGTCATTCAGATTATTAGGATCTGAAATTCAGAACTTTTTGCGTTTTACATAAGAAATGGCCTGTTATCCATAAAATAGTTGTTACCGACTTCAGTTTTGCTTTGTTGAACGCTGCATCAACAGGGATTAATTGTTTGGAATTGAAAAAATATCTGAATTTAAATTTCCATTCTGTATCAAGAAATGAAGATTTTCCCTTAAATAAGATACAATTGCGTTTATGTTGTTCCCATATGTTTAAATTGATGGCCCGGGATGTTCATTTCCAAAATCCTTCAGTTGGGATACGGATTAAACAAACAGTGGCGATGGCGTATCACATTTATGATTGGGAAACGTTTTTTCTTGGTTCCAGAACTTTTATATAATAACGAATTCGGCAACTAAAGATAATACTTTTCAGAGAACCTACCAAAATTTGTTGAACATTTCTATCGATGTAGACGCTCTCACGGAAGAAGATTCGAAAAAAATCGATTTCAAAGTGGATGAAACTCGCTCAGTAAATTATGAAACACACTAATTAGTCAATATTTAAAGCAACTGATGACGTCTTTATCAATCAATTCTACGGAAATGAATATAAAATTCGGAGTTCTTTATTTACTTTCTGAAACATTATATTCCATTTTCTACACTTTTGAATTATTATTGAACAAGAAAGAAAGATTGAGCAACGCGCCAGTAGAGATGGTTCGGTATGTGGGGATTACTTCTTCCTTCACCGTCAAGGTGGCGCATTTGTGGCGTGATTACTACGCTACGGTCATGGTGGCGCTGCCAACCTCATCAACGCTACGCTACGCCCTTGATGCAGAGATACACCACCAGGGGTTCCAACTACTAACGGTAACGGATAGATGGTTCCACGGAATAGATACCACTCGAAATGGAGTCCCCACCTGGAATATATAGTCGAGGACGCAAACTAAAAATCAGAAGCAACTGAGTCATACGAGTGATCTCGCGTAGTGGTAGTGTTATATGTTATGGTCAAACTAAAATCCGACAAAATAGTGAAGAGCAAACTTACCTTATTAGGACATGGTATAATTCCCAGTCGAACTCTTAATAATATATCAAAAACGGACCCTAAATTGTGGTTCGAATGCGAAGACACAGAACAATTTGAAACTCGGAAGAATCCTGCAAGGAGCCCAAAAATAAATGCTAGAACATTGACAGCGACTCCGGTAAGCAATAGGTTCGAAATGCTTCAAACGGATGCCATGGAAACAGAAGAATACCCATCGAAACCAATAATCAAACAACAGATAAGTAAATCATTTAAATGCCCACCTATAACAGTTACATCCAAAATTGACGACCAAAACAAATTCCACACATCAATCAAAAAATTAATTGGACAGTTCCAAATAAAATATTTGACGGGACAAACCAAAATCACGGTATCAAAACATGAAGACTTCATTAAGCTTATCAGAGCTCTCAGATCCGAACAAACAGAATTTTATACCCATTGCCCGAAAACAGAACGGACAAAAAAAAATCGTGGTGAAAGCAGCCTGTTTCACCACTGAAGAAGAAATCAAAGCAAAAATTACCACAGACCACAGTATAACAAGTGATAAATTCGAGTGTAAGAAAATGATGGGAAAGAATAGGCCATCCCATCCTTTCTTACTAACAGTTCATAAAGATATAAAACTGAAGAATCTCAGTAAAACTTCCGAACTAGACCACATTAAATTGGAATGGCAAAGATATTCTAAAAAAGCAAAAATCCCGCAGTGTTTTAGATGCCAAAAGTTTGGACACGGTTCGAGCTACCGTAAACCGGGGCTACTTTGCACCACAGGTGGTTACTTTGCCCCAAAGACGAAAAAAGTTGCCACGCAACATGACAGCAAACCAATGAACTGCAAACGCACTGTTTTGAGTTTATCCGATAGGTAGCACCACTAGGAGGGTGACACAGCATTTTCAAGACATCCGCCATATTGGACAGTTGTTTTGTTTGGTTTGTAAAGTTGAGTCACATTTTGCTGATATTTTACTTTAAAAAAAGTGGTATTTTCAACCCGTTTGCAGACATCTAAAGGTAAGCATAAGTGTTTATTTATGGAGTACAACTATTTGTTAACAAAATTACATTGCTAAGATCAACCTATTAAGTGTTTTTCACAACTTATACATTTTTAGTTTCATAGGTTATGTTTCTGGTGAAAATGGGGTAACTTTGCCCCAGCAACAAAAGTGGGGCAAAGTTACCCCACATTAAAATCTTGCTTATTTTCAGCAATATTAGCTTGTTTGTTTTAGGATTTTACTAAATAACTGTATGTAGGTATGTCTCTTACAGCACAGGACTGTGCGTGTATGTGAAGGTTAGAGTTTTAATAACATATACACTTGGCGCATAATATTTTGTTGTTTTTTTTAGATGGTTCGAGCTTACAAACGAAAACTTGGTGATCGACGCTATGCCGATTATTCACCAGAACAATTAGAGGAATGTTTACAAGCAATAAGGAGTGGTTCATACAGCCATCGTCGAGCTGCAGAACACTTTAATATACCAAGACGAACTATTTTAAATAAACTTAAAGAGAAGCATACTAATAAAGTAGGGAAACCTACAATATTTTCCAGAGATGAGGAAGAATCTTTTGTTTCGTACATAGAAACATTGAGTGATTTTGGGTTTCCGATAACTACGGAAGATCTCAGAAATGTCATTAAAATTTACTTAGAGAGAACTAGCCGTGTAGTAAAAGATTTTCAAGGAACAAGCCTGGTCTTGAGTGGCTAAAACATTTCTTGAAACGTCATGGAAGATTGAAAGAACGTATGGCATCCAACATTAAAGAAGCCGAGCTGCAGTCACCGAAGATATCCTGCAGGATTATATTAAAAACTTGCAAGAAGTTATCAAAGACGTCCCACCTGAAAATATTTGGAATCTAGACGAAACCAATTTAGCAGATGATCCTTCAAAGAAGAAAGTTATTTGTCGCCGTGGGACAAAATATCCTGAAAAACTTTGTAATTTTTCCAAATCAAGCACTTCTGTAATGATTTGTGGCAGTGCGGCTGGTGAAATATTGCCGCCCTTTGTTGTTTACAAGGGTACCCAGATGTGGGACGTTTGGACTGGAGGTGGCCCAAAGAACACTCGCTATTTTAGCACAAAGTCTGGGTGGTTTGATGGTCCAGCTTTTAATGAATGGTTTGAGAGCTTGTGCCTGCCCCGACTTAAGAAATCTGAAGGAAAAACAGTTGTGATTGCGGATAACCTATCCAGTCATCTAAATATGAGTATTTTTGAAAAGTGTAGAGAAAACAATATCAGTTTTGTATGTCTCCCTCCAAACAGCACCCATCTAACGCAACCACTGGACGTTGCTTTTTTTAGACCCATGAAGGTTGCTTGGAGACACATCTTACGTAACTGGAAAGATACCCCAAGCGGTATGAGAGCAGGGGTCTTGCCCAAACACGTCTTCCCCTCATTGCTTAAAAAACTTCTGGAAGACTTGGAGCCCAATATGAAAAAAAATCTTGAAAGCGGATTTAGAAAAACTGGGATATTTCCATGTGACATACAGCCTCTACTAGACAGAATAGGCCAAAAAGCAGTTGAACCCTCAGCTGTGAGCTCAGCATTTTTAGAGCTTGTGCAAACAACCAAATCTCTAATAGGCGATAAGCCCACAAACCCTACAAGAAGGAAGAAAGTACAACTTCCAGCAGGTAAAAGCCTGTCCAATGAAGAAATGCTAGATAACACTCTGATTTCTCTCCCTAGCACAAGTAAAACCTCTAATGAAAGTGTCAAATCTAAGATTAAGAAGCCTCCCAAAACGAAAAGCCGCAGATGTTATGAGGACAGTGATGAGGATGATGACATTTTAAGTGAAATGGAATTAAATCTTAATGAAAGTTCAGATGAAGACTGGAATTCGTTCAGTAGACAACAAATTGAAATGATGGAAGAAGAAAACAAGGAACCAAATAAACCAACCATTCAATCAATAAAAAGGAAGTGGGCACCTTCGTTGTCGTGATTTATCAAGATGAATACTATCCTGGCGTCATTGAAAGTCTGAATGAAGAAGGTGCTGTAGTGAGTGCTATGTTTAAGACTGCGAAAGGAAATTGGAAATGGCCAGAAAAAAGGACTCAATCCATTACTCTTGGGAAGAGATTGTTGGCAGGCCCGGTCTGGCCAGGGCGGCTGGTCGGCGATCGCCGAGGGCCTCCGGCTCAAGGGGGCCTCCAAAGCCAAAAAATTCAAGTATACAAAAGTTTTTTCATTATAAAAAATTATTTTGTTTTACTGTTCCACAGCGACGTAATACAGCAAAAACAATTTTAAATAAACAGTAACCTACTTTTTATTAAATTACAGCTAAGGTTAACCTAGGTATATTAAAAAAGTAATAGTAAGTCGCTCGGTGCTCGAAGTACTCGGTCACCCCCCCGCGCGCACCTGCATGTCGCGTCGTAGCGTCGTAGCTCGTAGCTGTTTGCTGTCAGTTGAATTGACCTGCTGTCGGTAAGTTGATGTGCGTTGTGAGTTTGTTTGAAATTTAAAGGTGAATTTTTCAGTTTATAAATGAAACGTGTGCACCCAAGTGGTGCAAGTAAAAGAAAAAAAAAGGAGAGGAAATCTTTCGAAATAAATCAAAGTTCACAAAGTTTGAATTTATGGTTAGCTGGTTCCAGTTCCAATCCTGAAAACATTGAAAAACGCAAACAGGTAGGCGGAAATATCAGAAGATTTTTATGAGCATAGGCACATAGGTAGATTATTACCGGGACTAACACATAGGATACTTTTATTCAGGAAAAATTATATGTTCCTGAAGGAGTCCGATATAACCGGAATCCACCCGGGCGAAGCTAGGGGCAGAAGCTAGTCTTATTATAATGCTTAACTTTCCGAATTTCCATGACCGTTATTAAAGTTTATTATGAATAATTTTAATAATACTTAGTTTTCTATATTGTTTTGGGGACATTTGCCACGCCTACGATTGTAAGATTAAATTATTTTAAAAGGCTAATGTAAACAGAATAATTGTTTAAGATGTTTTGTATAAGACTACTGTATTTCGTATTATTTTGCACCCACGATGTTATTACTTATTTTCAGGAAACGAAGATCAAATTGAGCCTCCTTCAATCCAAGCAGAGGCTACTGTAGCTACATCGTCTGGTGGGAGTGAAAATAAGAGGGAAGAAACTACTACTAGCAATCAAAAATTTCTAGACCTAAATCTAGACCACCCCAAACCGTCGTTGACGCATTTCGACAGGGATTCGTCAATAAGCTCTGACTCTGATTCAGAAATCAGCGATGAAGAATCTAAACAAGACACGCTTGATGCTTCTAAGAAAAACCTTGGTTGTTTCATATGTCCAAATGAAAGTGATCACATTGGAATAAAAAAGCTTTTATTGAAAAACATCCAATCCAAGTTCATGAGGGAAAAGGAGTTAAACTTCCGTTTGATCCATCCAAACTCTACTATCGTCTTTTGCCGAATGGAGAAAAAATACACAGAAAATGGTTATCTTATTCCATTGAGCTCAACAAAGTATATTGTTCTTGTTGTATGGCTTTCGGAGGCAAGGATAACAGAGATTCCACATTTATTACTGGACATGATGTTACACCAAAACACATTTATAAATCGCTGAAACTCATGAAAACTCCCATTATCATGAACTTGCGGCCAAGACAGCTTTTCAATGCCTAAAAGGTCGTGATATTGAGAGTCTTCTAGCGGGACACCAATCTAAACAACGGGAAAGAGAAGTTCACACAAGAAGATTAGTTGTTCATCGTTTGATTGACATAGTTTTATTTCTGGGTAGACAAGGCATTGCTTACAGAGGGGACAAAGCAGAAGGGGCCTATTCACTTGACTCTGTAGAAAATCATGGTAATTTTCTCGAACTTGTCATGATGGTTGCAAACTATGACGTCATTTTACAAAACCATGTGAAACAGTGCATTGAGGAGAGTAAGAAAAATAAACAAAAACAATTGAGAAAAGAAAACTTGTCGGAAAGTCAACCAAAAGACAGTACGGGCGAGGCTCTTTGATCACATTTTTGTCCAAATCGTTTATAAACAAGTTAATTAAAACGATTGCTACAATTGGACGTAATATCATATTGAAAGACCTCAAAGATAGTATTATTTACAGCGTGATGGTAGACTCTACCCAAGATGTGGCAGTGATGGACCAATTAGCTATATGCGTACGCTACGTTGTCCAAGGAAAGGTTTATGAAAGGCTACTAGAGATGACTGTTATTGATGACTCTAGTGGACAAGCATTGTACGAGGGAATAACATCGGAATTAGCAAAGTACGGAATTCAAGCATCAAATATAGTTGCGTGTTCATTCGACGGGGCAAGTAATATGAAAGGGTGTTACAATGGCTTACAGGCTCACTTCAAAAGGCAAATGAAAATATGATTTATACTCACTGTATGGCTCACGTCTTAAACTTAGTAGTAGCTGACTCGACAGTAAAGTTTCTTCAAGCAGAAAACGTATTTGGATTGGTAGAGGAATCTGCAGTTTTTCTGAGTACATCTTACAAACGAATGGCAGTGTGGGAGAAAGAAACAAAAAAACAACATACCGCCCACGACAAACTTTATAGACTGCAAAAATAGGAGCCACTAGGTGGTGGAGTAAACATAAGGCTCTGTCATCGATAATTGATGAAAGTGTTTTAAGGAGCGGGAAATTGCCACGGACAAATTAACTAACGTCATTACCGTATTCAAAGAAATATCTGATGGTAATTTTGATTGCAAATCCAGATATATGGCCAGAAATTTGGCAAGTCAATGGGCGAAATTTGAAAACCTATTTATTTCATTCGTTTTACTAGATATGTTTCTTGTTATAACGCCTGTTTCGAAATATTTGCAAACTAAAACATTGGACTACGCTATTGCTTGGGATTTGGTTCAAACACTACTTAAACAGATCAATGAAAAAGAAATGACAAACATTTTGAATTTTTGTACACGAAAACAAAAGAGTATGCGACTGCTGTTAACAGTAAATTGGAAGATAGCAATATTGATTTGGAATTACAATTGGACTTTACGGAAAGAAGAATTTCAAAGAAAAAACGAATGCCTGGGGAACAATCCAGTGATGATGCTCCTGAAATATCAGCAGCTCAACATTTCAAGCATGTATTTTTCAATATGTTAGACTGTGCTAGAATAAGCATAGAAGAAAGATTTTGCCCCAACAGAGAAATTTTAGAGGACCTTTCTTGGTTAAATCCAAGAAAATTTAATGACATAATGACGACAAAAGACTTTCCGGCTGGAGTCCTCTCTTGTATCTCAAAACTTTGCAATGTTGAAAGAAGTATATTATTAATAGAACTTAAACAATTTGCAGATCAGTACAAAAGTTTCATAAAAGTTGTAAAAACTAAAGATGAACAGATCCCAGACGAAGAATCAAACAAAGCAGAAGAAATTTTAAAAGACCGTGAACTCGATTCGGAACCTGAATCAGAAGAAGACAATTTTCGTGGTTTCTGCAATTTTCAAGTGTTTGTCATGCGCCTTCTCAGTTATTTTTGAACTCTCTGGATCAGGATTGTTCACTAACTTATATGTAGTTTATAAATTTATCCTAACGATACCCTGTACACAGGTTACATGTGAACGGGTTTTTTCGAAGTTAAAAATAATTAAGAATCGTCTTAGGGCTAGTTTAGGCCAAGACCTTATGTCTAGCCTTATTTTTATGAACATAGAGAGAGACTTGTTTTCTGACATCGACAGAGAAGAAATCATTAATGTCGTGGCCAGTAGTAGTGACGAACTTAAAAGAAAACTGATGGGATAGGCTAGGCAATCGTTAATAAGGCTACTATCACTATGGTTGGAATTTTTGTCGTCTTTCTACGGTTAACACAATTTTTTTAACTTCTTTATGTAATAATTATTTATGTTATGGGGGGGGGCTCAAATCACCATCTAGCCTAGGGCCTCCAATGGAGCCAGACCGGGCCTGATTGTTGGTAGTATAAATCCGCCAAAAAAGTCAACAGAAGGGGCATGTTCAGCATCCCAGAACTTATAAATGACATTAACTAACCTTTGATGTTCTTAACAAATATAATTCATGATTTAATAACCTGTTTTTGTATTCTTCACATGAGGTTTAATATAAACATTTCTACAGATGATACCTATGATTTTGTTTTTCTTCCCAAAATGCATTTATTTAAAGAGTACACTTCTAAAGAGTTGTACTACTCAAATCAAGTGTGTTACTTTACCCCAGTCCATTTTTACTATGAGAAATCATCTATTTTTTCCATGTGGGGCAAAGTTACCCAACCACGGGGTAACTTTGCTCCGCTTTTCAGATAATAAAAAATGATTAGAAAACATTGTGAACTGGTCATTAAGGTACATAAACGTGTTCTTTAGATAGTTTTAGTTGATCGAAAACGATCCCGATCATTTCTCTCTGACAACTGTCGTAACAATTATGATTTTGTTAAAAAAGGGCCAAAAAGTGGAGCAAAGTAGCCCCGGTTTACGGTACTGTAACCTTAAACCAAAATGCGTAAAATGTGGAAAAAGCCATTTAACAAAGGATGGCTCAATACAAGGAAGAACCGAGCAAGTGAAATGCGCAAACTGCGAGTTCGACTCTCAATGAAGTTTCACTGATTTTTTAAAATTCATTTTGCAATCTGAAATGTTTCGACATACAAATTCAAAAATTATGGGCCTAAGAACACAAGCTGTGTCATGTTTTTTTATTATTTCAGATATTCGAACGGGACATTTGAATGGCTGTAAAACACGAAACCGTTTGATATTTTTCGATTCTGTTTTGATATTCGTGTTAGGTATGAAAGTAAGTACAATCGTGAAAAATTTGATCAATTTCAAGTGAAATTTTTTTCGCTGTGGATATGTAAAAAAATTGTGTTCGATTTCTGAAAAAATTTTTTCACAGATATCCTTTAAAAATTGTGTTAATTTAGGAAATGAAAATCAATTTGGCAACCGAACAAAAAATCATGAAAATTGCAGGTTTTCCGCCATTTTGTAATTTTTTTTTCGGTGCTCTACAGCATTTCTGAATGAAGCATCCAAAAATACTATGATATGACAAGAAACCATTACTTCCAGTCTTATACATAACCGACCACACTCAATATAATCGCTCGAAAATGACATTAAACACCGTGTATCTCCCTAATGCTTCGAAAACGGGAAATATTTCATAACAAAAAATTATTCTCCCGATGTTCTCTACACGTCATATGAGTTTGTCCAGTTTATGATGAAACACCCTGTATGTCGATAAGATCTTGGTATATTTTAATGAGATAACACTCATTTTTGCTTTGTTATCATATATCAAATGAATGAAATATTTCAATTGTGAATTATGCTAATTGTCTAATTTTTAAGTAGCCGAGTCAGATATACACTTTCCAAACCTACCAAATATTAAGATTAATTTTTATTGCGATTTTATTGTCGATTTTGACTGGATTTCAATTAGATAATAATAATAATAGTGAATTGATCCTATTTGACATGTGTATACATGTATAGGACAATAACTATACTATATGCACATCTCAATGAGAGATGCACTGTCTCATTGTAATGTGCAAAACTAAGTTCCGTTTTGCAGGGGTGTCAATTGCCATTCCATGATGGGATTATGGTTGTTAAAGTAGTTACAAAAATTTTGACTATAGTCATCTTTCATTTCAGATGAAGGTATCGATGATACCAATTTTGAATTATTATATAAAGAAGATGACATCCTGAGAGAAATAATCATTAAATTATCATTATTGAGTATTGAGTATCATATCTCTGATCATTCTGCATTGAAATTTAGTACCAGGCTTGATTCCAATCTTAAACAAAGGCAGAGAACAGTCAAGAGAAGAATTTTTAATGATGAATCCACTGAATTTTTTCTTCAAGAACTTTCCACATTAAGTTGGGATGATATTTATACAAACTCAGTCGATCCCAATCAACTTTGGAATATATTCCATCAACGTTTTTTGGACATATTTGAACAGTGTTTTCCTAAGGTGATCATCAATCACCCATCATCAGGAAAGAACTTTAAACCTACTCCTGAGTTATTGAATATGAAAAAACAGCTTGACATACTATACACAGTTACATTCTCTAGTCCTGAATTCCAACCCATGTATAAATCCACAAAAAAACGATATGACCATCTATTATCTCAAACAAAGAAAGACTATTTCAACATCATTAGAAACTCTGATAATAAGTCTAAGGCCTCATGGAGAGTAATAAATTCTCTCACTAAAAGCCAAACCTCTTCAGCTGGTCCCAGTAACTGTGGAGTCTCTTCGTTAGTGCCAAATGAGTTTAACAACTTCTTTATTGACTTTCCCCATGTACTTACTAGAGATTTGAAGAAAGATATGGTCGTTGATCACGATAGGCGGGGTAAATCTTTCTACATGTTTGAGGTTTCACATGACGAACTGTTAAGAACTGTGAAATCTTTAAAGAACAAACAGTCCTGTGGTTATGGTTATGGTTTCACATGACGAACTGTTAAGAACTGTGAAATCTTTAAAGAACAAACAGTCCTGTGGTTATGATGAGATTCCGATGAAGATTATCAAAGCATCGATTGATATTATTATCACACCTTTGTGCTTTATAATAAACCGTTCGTTCAAGGAGGGCATTTTTCCGGATCGACTGAAGGTTGCCATCGTGAAACCCTTGTATAAGAGGGGCCCCACTGAAGATCCTAGCAGCTATAGACCTATCAGCATTCTGCCAACTTTCTCCAAGGTCTTCGAGAAGATTCTATCCAATAGACTGCTGAACTTTTTCCATAAGTTCAATGTCATCTCAACGCATCAGCATGGCTTTGTGAAGAGCAGAAATACCGAAACTGCCACGTTTGAACTAATCAGGGATATTCTGGTTACTATCGAGCAGGGGGAGGTACCCATGGGACTGTTTTTGGATCTGACCAAGGCTTTTGACTGTGTGGACCATGGCATTCTGCTTGATATTCTTGAAGAGTGTGGAATAAGAGACAACCAGCTGAAATTAATGGAGAGTTACCTGTCAGCCAGGAGACAGATTGTTGCTGTTGAAGTGGATGGTGAAGTATTGATGTCAGACGAGAGAGAGCCTACTATGGGCGTTCCGCAGGGAAGCATCCCAGGTCCTGTACTGTTCATTCTTTACATTAATAAATTACCGAAAGCCAGAGTTCCAACAAAGTACAGTATGGGTATGTTTGCTGATGACACCTACTATCTGCTTAAATCCCCTTGCGTTGCAGCAGCTATGAAAAATGCACGGACAGTACTAGAGTCTGGGAGCCAGTGGTTGTCCAACCATAATCTCATTTTAAACATCAAGAAGACACAGTGTTTATTTTTTTATAGTGAAAGATCCAAGATGCACTTTCCTTTATCAATGAACTTTTCGGGTAGAGATGTCATGGTTAGGGAAGAGGTTACTTTTCTGGGAATTGTAGTTGATAGACACTTGAAGTGGGGACCTCATACCGAACAGCTTAGAGGTAGACTCAATTCTGTATGCTACATGCTTTATGTTAAAAAAGCAAGTAAATTTTGATCTGCTTAAGATTATATACTTCTCCAGCTTTCAGTCAATTCTGTCATATGGCATAATTTTTTGGGGTAATTCTTCCTATGTGAATGATTTATTTTTCGTTCAAAAGCGAGCATTGAAAACCATGTTGAACTTGGGATATAGGGAATCTTGCAGGGGTGTCTTCAGAGGCAATAATATTCTTACCATCTACGGATTGTATATATATAAGTTATTGGTTTTTTCAGTAAAAACAAACATTATTTCGAGCCCTAAAAAATCTTAACGCCACCAGGAGAATGTTTCCATATCATTTACCAGCTCACAAGACTGCTTTAAGGGAAAGAAACGTAGAATATATGGCAATAAGTCTATTCAACATCTTACCTTCTAAATTACGCAATATTCCCGACACTTTAAAATTTAAGAAAGCTTTATATCCAGAGATTTTGAACTGTAAACCATATAGTATATGCGATTTTAAAGAATACTGCAAAAAGTAGTTACGTATCTTTGTACCACGTGTTATTTCTGACTTGCTCCATTTTTACATTGTATGTCCAGTGCCTATATGTAATCTTATGGGATCAATAAATATTATTATTATTATTATTATTATAATTATTCCGAAAATAGGACCAAGAATCGTTCTGAAAAATATGTTGAGTAATCTACAAGCAGAAAATCAACAATTCAACAAGGTTGTTAATCCAATGGTAATAATTTTAGAAGTGGTATAGCTTTGTCGCAGTTAAATGATTCATAAAATAAATATTCATTCAAAATTATGATTAAATATATAGATCATAAAGTTGAGTTGCTATAGTGTGTAAATAGATTATTTTTTCAATACATTTTCAACAAAAGAATAACTTCACTAACAGCATATATGAAGATGATGTTAAGTCTCCTAAAAATGAAGAAATATGATTTTTTTTGTTTTATGCAGGTTGACCTTGATGCAATATCTACTTCGAGTAGTACTTCTTCTCATGCGGTGAATAATAGAGTTTTAATTGACCTGGATGATGATATAAAATCATTGTTTGAGTCATCACAAGTCTCCAACATATCAGAAAGCTCTATATCGGAGAATGTCACGGAGGGTATTAAAATTACCTCAGTATTTGCACCCTCAGTAAGCTTTGCAAATTTTTACTGATATGAAATATTTTATTCATACATGATGTGATACTTTGCAGACCATGGAACAAGTTTTGAGAAACGATACAGAGGGTAGAATTTTGTTATTGCATCATCAAAAGCTAGACAACAATCTCCGGAACAAATTGGCTAAAATAATTATTAATGAATTGATAAAAAAATTCTTGTAGCAAGTGAGTTGAATTTCAATATCTATGTTACTATGTCTTATTTATCGTGGAGGTTAACTATATGTGAAAAAAGAAATATCTGGTGAATCCACAAGTAGCAGAAGGAAAGGAAAGAAGATGAACTTGCCGACACGTGTTTCTGCTGATTGCTTCGTCAGGGCAAGGAAATCTTAGGAATAAGGAGATGGTAAGAGAACCAAATAGATATTATAGGTACACAAACAGGAGGCAGTGACTAATTATCTATTTTGTTCTCTTACCATCTCCTTATTCCTAAGGTTACCCTGCCCTGACGATGCCAATCAGCAGAAAACCGTGTCTGCAAGTACCTTCTTCTTTCCTTTCCTTCTGCTACTTGTGAATTCAACTGATATTCCTTTTTACATATATTTTTCAATGTTTGCTATACCGCATGTTCTATTTAAGCATAAAATCAGAGGTATTTACGAGGGCATCTCAAGAAATTGCAAGACTTTTTCCCCAACGAATCACAGGAAATTTATTTTACGCCCTATAGCAAGTCTACTTCCAATTTGAGGAAACAAGCACCACGAGGGAAGCTCTGGTCACGTTTTATTCATGTGAAAGCTGGCCTTAGGTTAGCTGAAAAATTTTCTAGTGATACAAAGTCGAATGAAAATGATCCAATATACACAAAACCTTCTGAAGAAGTTATTTCAAGTCTTAGATTATTAGAATCAGATGCAACGAAGAGATATAATTCTGAAAGATGATATAATGAATATACTAAAAAAGTATCCGATATTGAAAACACAGAACGGTATACAGTTTGTAAGTTATGATTCAGCATGCAATGAATTTTTGTTTTCAGTTTTCATGAAAATATAATTGACTGATGAATCATAGAAATTTTTCTATAGATGTTTTCTTATTACAGTTTGAATCTGATTTCAATAGACAAAACCCAGGAGAAATAGACCTTATATATAAGGAGTGGCCTAAGATAACAGAAGCTATAATTGCCGAGTGTAAAGATAGGAAAATCGACCTTGGACCAGAGTTATTAGGTAAATATCAATTTCGATGGGTATATTTTATGAACAAAAAGTAAGTATGAAAAACTGAATTTGCTTTTGAAATTATTTCAGATTCATCAACAAGAGCACTACTGAAGCTGCCGTATCTTTTTCCCATGATCACTTTGAGGAACCAGGGTAAAACTTGGAGACCAAGTAGACTTGAGTGCCAGGAAAACTTTTTGTTAGTGTTGAGGTATGTTGCTTGATATACTTGCGTTATATTAATTATAATACAGATGTATTTTCAAATAGTATGTATTTCATATCATTAGGTTACTACCAGAAGAAGATAATTTTTCCCTGATTTCGGATACGAACAATTTCAGGATATCAAAGAATAACTTTTTTGATCTATATGAAACAACATTCGATATGCTCAGGAGATTGAATTTAAAATTTTATTCATCTTAAATCTGTGAAAAGTTAGTTCATCCTTATCTAGCAAGAACCTGATGATATCATGATTTTATTCTGAACAAAAAAATCATGAGCAATCCTCTTTAGTTTCCTCAATCTGTACCTTTATGTTGTCAATTTGTTCCATGGTTGTATCAATGTATTTTTCGTACTGAGAAGTTGTTTTTTTTTATTTAAAACATTCTTCAGGCTAAACTACGATTTTGTTATAGAATTTTGCTGATCTGGAGATCTTGGTAGTAGAGAAGAAAAAAAAACTTGCCCTAGCCAAGATTCCTTTTCAACCCTTTGGAGCAGTGGTTAAAAAAGAATATTTCATTGTATTTTTTGATATAAATTCGATTCCTCCATCAGATGTCTGGAGGCATTATATAAGCTTTTTCATGCTCTAAATTTAGAATATCCTATGGAAGCTAAGCACATATGGGAAACTATTCAAGAATTAGTGTTTAAAACTCATTGTTTGCGAAAGAGCAGTGCAGCAGCTGCAGTAATTTCAGATTTGAGGTTCCATTTAGCAGAATGAATTAAGAAGTTTTCAAAATTATAGTTTTTCTTGTGCTAGAGAGTTAGGAGTAAATAAAAATGCCAAATTGTAGTTTTTGTCGAAAAACTTTCAACAACAGTACTGGCTTATACACACATTTGAAATTTCAACATAATTGTGATAATACTACTTCCATAGCATGTGCAGAAAATAACTGTTTCAGGAAATTTTCCTCTTTCAAAAGCTTCAAACAACATTTTTCGAAAATACATACAACTAACCTGTCTGAATCTAATCCAAGTTTCGTTAGCTCATTGGGTCCAACTAAATTTGAATTTAATTCCTCCCAAATCGTTGATTGTCCAGAAAATCAAAACAATTTCGATACATTCGAAAGGACATTGAATAAAAATGTTTTGGAATTTGTTTCCAAATTCTATGCTGACAATACTCTACCTAGAAATAAAGTTCCAGCAATTCTAGCAGATGTTTTGACTCTACTGAAAACGCCTTTTAATTTATTGAAAATTTTTTTATCAAAAATTTGTACTAACTCCAATCTAGAAGAATGCCACAAGTATTTTAACAAATTTGAGACAATGTTCACATCTTTTTCCATAACTTCCATAAGTCCGAAAGAATATCTGATTGCTGAAAAATAGAAAGTAAAAAGAACTGTAGAATTCAAAAATATTGTGGTCACTTCATTTCAATGCAAGAAACTCTTGTTAAATTATTCGAATTACCTGAAATTTTTACCAAGACATTATGTTATATTGAGAGTTTGAAAGACGAAAATCAAATATTCAATATCATTCAAACTGAATGGTGGTAATCTAAACGTCGACATTTTTCAGAAGAGGACCATGTCTTTCCACTCTTGATTTATTCAGATGATTTTGAAATTGGTAATCCCTTGTCGTCTCATGCAGGTGTGCATAAATTAGGTGCGGTTTATTTTTCAATTCCTGTTATTCCTCCTTTGTATCAATCGAAATTAGAGAATATATTTTTAGCCAATCTTTTTCATAGCAATGATCTAAAAGAATTCGGCAACATTCTAATTTATTCGAAAATAGTTCAAGAATGCAACAAACTTTTCAAAGATGGAATAACAATAAAGCTTGACAATCAGGAGGTAAAAATACATTTCGTTCTCACATTTGTAGCAGGAGATAATCTGGGAATAAATACTATGTTGGGATTCACTGAAAGTTTTAGTGCAAATTATTATTGTAGATTTTGCAAATGCGATAAGAATCGTTCTCGTAAGGTGTTCAAGATAACCATTTTCTGAGAAATCCAGAAAATTACAAAGGTGACATCAAAGAAAAAACTTATCTAAAACTGGAATAAGAGAAGAATCAATTTGGAATTCTGTTCATCTATACAATGTTACTGAAAATTTTTATGTTGATATTGGTCACGATGTTTTTGAGGGAGTAGCATTATTTGATCTAGTTGAAATTTTATACCAGATAGTTGTTGTGGATAAAATAATCGAACTTAATACTTTGAATGCAAGAATTAGGTATTTTGATTTTGAAACTCACAATAAACCACCCTTAATTACTTTAGATAATTTGAAAACTAAAAACTCAAACTTTCTTTTTCTGAGTGTCGCTCCTTAGTATTAGCTGGTGGTTTAATATTTGGCGATTTGATTTCTGAAGATAATAAGTTCTGGAAACTTTATATAAAACTTAGGCAAATATTGTCCATCATCCTTTCACCTGCTCTGACAGAAAATCTATGTTTGCAATTACAAAAGCTAATAGAAGAACACCATTTTATGTACCAGAACTTATTTTCATTAGCACTCAAACCCAAGCATCATCTGTTGATACATTATCCATACATTTTAAAAACAGTAGGTCCTGTTGTAAATATATCAACATTGAGATATGAAGCCAAGCACAGACAATCAAAACTGTGTCAATCCGGTTGCCTGTCGGATAAATATTACTAAAACAATAGCAATTAAGCATCAATTACAATTTTCGAATAGGTTACTCCATCAAGTAGGATTCGAAGAGAAATATCATGCTGTGAAGAAAAATTCTAAGGTCTCCAGAGTATTTGAGGGACAATCACGATTTGAAAAACAATGCGCCATTGCTGATGTTGATTTTCAGGCTTTCGAAGATAGTTCCATTGTGCCTAAGATCAGTTATTATAACAGGATTTAAAAATAGACCAGTTTATATGTATTCAAAAACCTGATCTCAATTTGCCAACCTTCGGATGTATTCGCGGAATATTAGTAAATAACCAAAATGAAGTTTGTTTTCTCGTAAAATGTTTTAAGACATTGATGTTCAATGAGCATTTTTACGGTTATGAAATAATTGAAATGGGAACAGAAATAGTTATTTTACTGCAGAAAACTTTTTACTTTCCTCATTTATATCATATAAATAGGAATAAAACAATTCTCATTTCTACCAGTTTTTAATTACCGTAAACCGGGGCTACTTTGCACCACAGGTGGTTACTTTGCCCCAAAGACGAAAAAAGTTGCCACGCAACATGACAGCAAACCAATGAACTGCAAACGCACTGTTTTGAGTTTATCCGATAGGTAGCACCACTAGGAGGGTGACACAGCATTTTCAAGACATCCGCCATATTGGACAGTTGATTTGTTTGGCTTGTAAAGTTGAGTCACATTTTGCTGATATTTTACTTTAAAAAAAGTGGTATTTTCAACCCGTTTGCAGACATCTAAAGGTAAGCATAAGTGTTTATTTATGGAGTACAACTATTTGTTAACAAAATTACATTGCTAAGATCAACCTATTAAGTGTTTTTCACAACTTATACATTTTTTAGTTTCATAGGTTATGTTTCTGGTGAAAATGGGGTAACTTTGCCCCAGCAACAAAAGTGGGGCAAAGTTACCCCACATTAAAATCTGGCTTATTTTCAGCAATATTAGCTTGTTTGTTTTAGGATTTTACTAAATAACTGTATGTAGGTATGTCTCTTACAGCACAGGACTGTGCGTGTATGTGAAGGTTAGAGTTTTAATAACATATACACTTGGCGCATACTATTTTGTTGTTTTTTTTTAGATGGTTCGAGCTTACAAACGAAAACTTGGTGCTCGACGCTATGCCGATTATTCACCAGAACAATTAGAGGAATGTTTACAAGCAATAAGGAGTGGTTCATACAGCCATCGTCGAGCTGCAGAACACTTTAATATACCAAGACGAACTATTTTAAATAAACTTAAAGAGAAGCATACTAATAAAGTAGGAAACCTACAATATTTTCCAGAGATGAGGAAGAATCTTTTGTTTCGTACATAGAAACATTGAGTGATTTTGGGTTTCCGATAACTACGGAAGATCTCAGAAATGTCATTAAAATTTACTTAGAGAGAACTAGCCGTGTAGTAAAAGATTTTCAAGGGAACAAGCCTGGTCTTGAGTGGCTAAAACATTTCTTGAAACGTCATGGAAGATTGAAAGAACGTATGGCATCCAACATTAAAGAAGCCGAGCTGCAGTCACCGAAGATATCCTGCAGGATTATATTAAAAACTTGCAAGAAGTTATCAAAGACGTCCCACCTGAAAATATTTGGAATCTAGACGAAACCAATTTAGCAGATGATCCTTCAAAGAAGAAAGTTATTTGTCGCCGTGGGACAAAATATCCTGAAAAAACTTTGTAATTTTTCCAAATCAAGCACTTCTGTAATGATTTGTGGCAGTGCGGCTGGTGAAATATTGCCGCCCTTTGTTGTTTACAAGGGTACCCAGATGTGGGACGTTTGGACTGGAGGTGGCCCAAAGAACACTCGCTATTTTAGCACAAAGTCTGGGTGGTTTGATGGTCCAGCTTTTAATGAATGGTTTGAGAGCTTGTGCCTGCCCTGACTTAAGAAATCTGAAGGAAAAACAGTTGTGATTGCGGATAACCTATCCAGTCATCTAAATATGAGTATTTTTGAAAAGTGTAGAGAAAACAATATCAGTTTTGTATGTCTCCCTCCAAACAGCACCCATCTAACGCAACCACTGGACGTTGCTTTTTTTAGACCCATGAAGGTTGCTTGGAGACACATATTACGTAACTGGAAAAATACCCCAAGCGGTATGAGAGCAGGGGTCTTGCCCAAACACGTCTTCCCCTCATTGCTTAAAAAACTTCTGGAAGACTTGGAGCCCAATATGAAAAAAAATCTTGAAAGCGGATTTAGAAAAACTGGGATATTTCCATGTGACATACAGCCTCTACTAGACAGAATAGGCCAAAAAGCAGTTGAACCCTCAGCTGTGAGCTCAGCATTTTTAGAGCTTGTGCAAACAACCAAATCTCTAATAGGCGATAAGCCCACAAACCCTACAAGGAGGAAGAAAGTACAACTTCCAGCAGGTAAAGCCTGTCCAATGAAGAAATGCTAGATAACACTCTGATTTCTCTCCCTAGCACAAGTAAAACCTCTAATGAAAGTGTCAAATCTAAGATTAAGAAGCCTCCCAAAACGAAAAGCCGCAGATGTTATGAGGACAGTGATGAGGATGATGACATTTTAAGTGAAATGGAATTAAATCTTAGTGAAAGTTCAGATGAAGACTGGAATTCGTTCAGTAGACAACAAATTGAAATGATGGAAGAAGAAAACAAGGAACCAAATAAACCAACCATTCAATCAATAAAAAGGAAGTGGGCACCTTCGTTGTCGTGATTTATCAAGATGAATACTATCCTGGCGTCATTGAAAGTCTGAATGAAGAAGGTGCTGTAGTGAGTGCTATGTTTAAGACTGCGAAAGGAAATTGAAATGGCCAGAAAAAAGGACTCAATCCATTACTCTTGGGAAGAGATTGTTGGTAGTATAAATCCGCCAAAAAGTCAACAGAAGGGGCATGTTCAGCATCCCAGAACTTATAAATGACATTAACTAACCTTTGATGTTCTTAACAAATATAATTCATGATTTAATAACCTGTTTTTGTATTCTTCACATGAGGTTTAATATAAACATTTCTACAGATGATACCTATGATTTTTGTTTTTCTTCCCAAAATGCATTTATTTAAAGAGTACACTTCTAAAGAGTTGTACTACTCAAATCAAGTGTGTTACTTTACCCCAGTCCATTTTACTATGAGAAATCATTTATTTTTCCATGTGGGGCAAAGTTACCCAACCACGGGGTAACTTTGCTTTTCAGATAATAAAAATGATTAGAAAACATTGTAAACTGGTCATTAAGGTACATAAACGTGTTCTTTAGATAGTTTTTAGTTGATCGAAAACGATCCCGATCATTTCTCTCTGACAACTGTCGTAACAATTATGATTTTGTTAAAAAAGGGCCAAAAAGTGGAGCAAAGTAGCCCCGGTTTACGGTAATCATTACAGTATCTCTTTTGTTGATAAATAAACTTTTTACAAGGAGCTGATATTTTGTTGATTATTTTATGCTAGAAGTCAACTTTAAGTTCAAATCATCTATGAAAAGTTACCTATTATATGTGCATTTCAAAGTCAAACTCATTTAATTACAATATTAAGCTAAGTTTATCCTCTATTACACTTTTGTAAGCTTATTTATCTAGTTTATGAAAATATATCTATATATATTATATGTTAACATTGTCAATGTGTTAACCGCATGTGTTTTGGTATTGCATCCAGAATAAAGAATAATGAATTGTCTGTGGTACTATTTTTAATTTATTCACCTGTCCAGATATTAAAGATGTAAATTTATTATAACTTTCCTATAAAACTTCATTTAAAAATACAACAACAATTTGCTGAATATTGCACTTTTTGGTATTAATTCCATTATAGCAGGTTTCTGAATCTGTTTAATACACACTGAACCAACATCATTGGATCTCACTGTAGTAATAATAATTCTTTCCAGGAATATTGTAAAGGAATTCTAAAAAGACATTCAGTTCAGTTGACTAGTAGAGGTTTCTCATAAAGATATACCGTAGTTACGACATTTTTCCATCTTTGGCTTTCAACAAGTTTATTGAGACCTCATCATAAAACTATCCCAAAACGATTGGTCCACCCAAACTAGTAAATTTCGAAAATACTAACCTGAATAGCTTGGGCGAACCTATAGTGTTAAGGGATAGTATTATGACCTCATTGAAACGGCAAAGCTGTTAAAGGGTTGTAATACGGTATATCTTCGGGGAACCTATTCGGTTCAATAAGTTTACTCTGGTAGTTAAACGGAATTAAAAACGCTACTAACCTAGATTACTACAATAAAGAAACATAGTCTTACAAATTTACTGAGGTAGTAAAGCAGGATTATGAAGGCAGTATAACAAGTTTACTGAGGTAGTAAAAGAGGGTTACAAAGACAGTACTACACGGTTACTGAGGTAGTAAAACAGGTTTACAAAGACAGTACTACACGGTTACTGAGGTAGTAAAACAGGTTTACAAAGCCAGTAATACAGAATTACAAAGGCGGCGAGCCTGTGTTTCGACCGCAATTGAGCAGTTCACAACTCTAGACAAAAAATTTAACAATGGTAGTAAAACTAAAGGCACGGCTACGATCAAATTATTCAATTGTAGTAGTATGACGGGTTTAGAAATGTTGTGTGATTGTTTAGAATCATACTGCCATAATAAACTAAGTCGTGGTAAACCAAGGTGAATTATGGAAAGTAGAAAGTTTCGTTGAGGTATATAGTATATGATTTTTCATAATGCTGTTATTATATATTTTTTTCAGTGCATGCATAATGTGTGCTTTGAAGCATAGGATACAAGAAGATGAGGTCATGAATGTGAAGGTAGAAAATGTGTGCAAAGAGTTGAAGAATATACCTTCCCACGTTTTTGGCGAACATGGAAATTGTAGGCTTCTAGCCTATTTTAAATGTTCCATTAGAGAGAATGAGAAGAATTATGTTCCAGAAATGAAGGCATGTGGTTTGTACGAGGACATTGAAATATGCATGAACAGGTTGATATTTAATGCCTCAAGTCTCATATTAGATATGGACACAAATGTGGCAGAACATTATAATTCCGTTGTCTGCAAATTCGTTGGTGGAAAAAGGATTAATTTTTCGGCAAAAGGAAGTTATGAAACAAGGTGCAGAGCAGCAGCCATTTCCTTCAACACAAACGGAAATTACTACAACGTTTTAGGAGGAACTGACACAGCGCAACCTTCCTTCCTTCACGAAGAAATATTTGGTAAAAAAAAAGACAATTGGAATTGAATAAAGTTGCAAGAAAGAAAAGCACCAAGAAGATAAAAAAAACCTTTCTTGCCTGATGAGGATTATGGACCACATGCAATACCAGACCCAGATTTGAACGAAGAGCTTTTCGAGAGAAAAAAAGATGATTTCCTAACTTCCTAACAAGAGGACAGGCAGCAAATGCTCTTTGGATGATAGTTCATTTCGCTCTGTGATTTGGCGTCGTGTGCGTGTATTTTGAATATGGCGTCGCCCAAATCACAATTGTTGATTGTAGAAAGTTCTGTCGAAAAGTTGATTGAAGAAGTCGAGAAAAGGCCTGCGCTTTATACAAAAAGTTTGAAAGAGTACTCCGACGCGAATGTGAAGAAAAAACTGTGGGAGGAAGTTTGCGAAGCAGTTGTTCTTGATTGGAATCGGCTTAGCGCCGAGGAAAAAACAAACAAAGGTAGGAACGTAAAAATAAAAATATTAGAGTGTTTATGTGAATTTTAATTTATTTATTTACAATTATTACACTTTGTTATATTGACACGGAATCGCGCCTCCGGGAGAAATAAAGTATGTCGACATGTACTGTCGCACGTTATTCATATTATTTCTTCCTCGGTTGTCTTCATTTATAGTTAAGTTATTCATGGAACAATTGTAGAGAGTTTCTGTGAAATTTATTCAATCTTTGATCCTTACATAATTGTACAGGACACAGCAAGCTTTAATTATTTTGACACAAAAATTGATATTGACATCCATTGGTCGGTGAAATATACACCATTTGTTAGCAAGAATCCCAAAATAATAAATTAATTTAATTATAAAGACTATTGGAGATGTTCGCCAAAATATTGATTCGAAATTTGCTGAACTTTTCAAGAATGCACAGAATTTGCTCAGTACTGAAACGAGGAAATGAGAATTCCACGAATAACGTCCCGCCAAAATCATAGGGCAAACTACAACACAAATGATCCTGAAGCTTATTTTAAAATTACTATAGGGTAAAGTACGTATAGTTGCCCCAGGCGGATAGATGCCCCGTTGTCGGCCATTTTGTATTGGAATGTTTGTATCTATTTTCGAGTGCGACGTTCCCATAGTTAGGTACACTAAACCTCAGTCACAGAGAAGCAAGCGGATTGAGTGGATGTGTGCTGCGTAAAACAACGTCTAAAACTAAAACATTTGTACCACGTGGCAAAAAGTTTGGTGTTTAACGTTTGAATTGTCTTTAAACTAATGGTAAGTACATTTTAATGTGGTTTACAGTTATAAATGAGTAAAATGGTCTTTATTATTTGATTATTATTATATTTGAAGCCGCTTAGGTAATAACATCTCTAAAAATGGGGGTAAGGCATCTATCCGGACAAAATCGGATACTTGCCTCATTAGGTAGTACGGATAGTCGCCTTTGAGGGATAGATGCCTTAATGATTTTGAATCCAGAACTGTTTAGGCTGTTTAGGTACCTAGATGACGAGATAAATGTTGCTTGTTTTTATGTTTTTTTTTATATTGCTCAATATTGAGTGAGTTAGTAGGTATATTGTTTCAGATACGTAATGCCTCGTCGATATATAAGAAAAGTTGGTGCGTCTCCGCGGGGTATCTGGTCAGAAGATGCGCTGATGCAGGCAGTAAATGCAATCGAAACTAAAGAGATGAGCGTGAATGCAGCCTCTAAAGCGGCCCATAGACGGTCAATATTATTGTGCAATATTCCGGGTTGTGCAATTTAACTGAGCGTGTGTAGACGATATTGAAAGGTTGCACAATATATTGTGTGATTGATGAAAAGTTGAAAATATATTGTACAACCTGAAAAATATTGCGTCGTCTGTTGGCAGTATTGCGCAATATACCGTCAGTTGGTCTCAAGCAGCGGTCGTTTCAACAAGTCGTCTCATTATAGGCCTTATCATGGGTGACAAGAAAGCGGAAAAACAATTTATTTGTGAATTTATAGAAGTGTATCGTGGTCTTCCGGCTCTGTGGGATGTCAAGTCCAAAGACTATAGTAATCGGGCGAAAAAGGGGGAGCAGTATGACGTGTTAATAGAAAAATACCGTGAAAAACACCCGGATGCTGCGAAACAGGAAGTGGTTAAGAAAATAAATTCTTTGCGTACAAACTTCCGGAAAGAATTGAAACGGATTCGCGATGCAGAGAAGAGTGGTGCAGGTGCAGAGGATGTTGAACCTTCGTTGTGGTATTTTGAGATTCCTTCAAAGTCAAGAAACACCCAGTGCGTCAATAAACACGATGGACATATCTGAGGATATTACTGATACGGTTGACAACAACGAGGATCGTGGCGATGCAAATGAAACAAGCGTCCGCACAGTGAGTTCTCCATTTTATTAAATTTCTATAGAAGTATAATTATCCTACATAAATTAATATTATTTCTTTAATTACATAATATCAACTTATTAGTTAACATAATAGTTATTTTACTGTGTTTTAGTAATTAGTATTATTGTTAGGTAAGTATTAGTTCAGTCTGTTGCGCCTACAATTTTCCATTGCCATGAAACCTGGCCTTCATTGTTGAAGAAATCAGAATAGGTATCTCTGACTACTTTAGCATTATGTGTTGCGTTTCTGGAGGAAGGGTTTGGAGGAAGTGATGTTATCTCATTTACAACATCCCTCCACGATCCGTTTGTGACAACGCCTGCCTGCAAATCCTCACTGTCAACGAGATTCATAGTGACATAAGCTCGTGATTGGCGTTTGCGTAAATAGTTGTGTAAATAACAACATGCCAAGGCAACTGTTCGAGCCTTTTCTGGAGAAAGTGCTATTGGCTTCTGTAATACACCAAATCGGCTTACCAAAATCCCAAAGGTATTTTCGATCACACGACGAGCACGACTCAGTCGATAATTGAAAATTCTCCTCTCCACATTTAATGCTGCTTGGGGGTAGGGTTTCATCAAATTTGCTGTCATCCCAAAGGCATCATCGCCCAAAAAACGAATGGCAATATTTTCTGACTATTCGGCAGTTGTGTTCGCTCCGGAATTCTCAATGTATTATCAGCAAGCGCTTGCCCGAATTTCGTGTAACTGATTACACCACCGTCAGATATTCTCCCATTTATTCCTACGTCAACCATCATGAACTCATAGTTGGCATTGGACACTGCCATCATGACAATGCTGAAGAATTTTTATAATTGAAATACAGGAAATTTTTTTAAAAAAAAGGGAAAAAAAAAGGAAAAATTTTTAAAAGAATTTTTAAGGGATGTATTTAATTTTTAAAACTTTAATTTTTCGGGGTTTTTCCCTTTTTTTTTTAAATAATTTCAAAAATTTTTCCTTACTCTATTAAAGGGAATAAAAAAAAAAATTAATATATAAAGTTACATTCCCCTTTAAAGAAAAAAAAAAAAAATTATTTAAAAAAAGAAAACTACCATAAAACTTTGTTAAGTTAACCTTAAAAAATTTTCCTTCCCAAAAAGTAAAAATTTTTTAAAATTTTTAAACCCTTTATTTTTTTTAAAAAGGGTTTAAAATTGGCGGGTTTTTCAAAAGGGGTTTTCAATTTTAAATTTTAATCCTTTAAAAAAAAACCCGGTGTTTTTAGGTTTAAACAACAAAATTAAAAAAAACAAACTCCTGGGTTATATATTTTAAAAAAGGGAATTATTAAACAATTTTTTTAAATCCTTTTCAAAATTTTTCAAAGGGTTTTGGACCCTTTATTAAAAGGCCCCAAACCCCAAAATTTAAGAAACCTTAAAATTTTTTTCCCCTGGAAATTTTTAAAATTTTCCATTTAAGCCCAACCCTTTGGGGGAAACGAAATTTTGAAATAAATTTTTAAACTTCTATTTTTTTCCCGAACCGGTTTTTTGGGGAAAAGGTTTGCTGGGTTCCCAAATTTTGAAAAAAAAATTTAAGGAAACCGGAAATTTTCTTTAAAAAAAGTTTTTTGGGGAAAGTAAAGGGGGGGAAATGGGTTGAAAGGAAATCTTTTTAAAAACAAAAAATTCCGGGAGAAAATTTGTGGATTTTCAAACCCTTAATTTTAAAATTTGGGCCCAAAAAAGGGGGCCCCAACATTTTACCAAAAAATTTTTATTAAAACCCGAAAAATGAAAAATTGGTTAAAGTTGGGAGAATTTTCGGGGGTTTTTTTTCCCGAAAATCAATGACGCGAAAAATTTTTTTCCTTTTAAAAATTTAAATTTTCCCTTTATTGAACGTCTAGGGGCCGCCGTCAAAACATTGTGCAACCCACATTTGCACAATAATATTGACCGTCTAGGAGCCCAAAACCTTTGGAATTCCTTCCCATACACATTGAGGCGCCGAATCCAAAAGCAAGATTACCTTCATGGTTAAGTGGACTTGAAAACATCCTGTTTTGGGTTGCTGATGTCGAAATAAAATTAGTTTTGCATGTTCCAGAAAGCTAGTGAGAAATCTGGATTTCCAAGTGCCCGAACCGACATTAGAAAACTAGCCTATCAGTTGGCAAGAAAAGTACTCATAACCAACCATACTTTTAATCGTTCTTCAGAAATGGCTGGAAAACAGTGGCTTCAAACATTTTCTAGAAACGTCATTCAACTCTTTAGTGTGAGGCAAGCAAGAAGGTATGTCTCGTGCTCGACCCTCAGGATTCACAAGGAAGAAATCACCAATTTTTTAAATTATACCAGGAGTATCTCTGTCTCATTTGTGTTCGATCAATCAAGAAATCATCTGCTCTTCATTTGTCAACGTTTGTTTACATGTTATTGAAAATAATAAACAATGCCCATCTAATTCTGATTACTGACTTAAATAGTGTTTCATCTGAAATTAGAATAATAATTTCCACTTCACTCACTATTCACTTCTACCTATTCTATGCATATTTTGTGAAGATTTTTGTTGTATTAGTGAATTCTGGAACTCATATTGACATTTAAAATCTCAACGTTCTTCATTTGTTCTTCAATACAATTTGTATTAACTGACTCACATTTTCATCGATTAGTGATTCATTTATTGTATATAGTTGCTGGTTCTAATGTCGGAAATAAGAAAATTATATGCTGAAACGAAAAACACCTTTTAATCGATTGAAGAAAATTTATGAATATGGTGTTAGTTCTTCTGAATGATCAATTTATGAACAGAATTTTTTTGCTAGGACAGAATTTGTGGAGACAATATATGAGGAATTTCAAGAATTTCACAATCTTATAATTTCTTTAATTGAAGACGATGCAAAGTTTGATGAGGAAGATGGGATAAGAGTTCCTTGCAGATCAATATGTGTACGGAATTAAGTAAAAATTGGAGTTATCTTCTATTGCCTTAGAAATCCAATAGCAACCTCAATGACATATCAAATTCAGGCAATGGCTTGAAAGCAAACTTGCCCAAAATTGATTTTCACCTATTTTTGAGGAGTAACCTAAAATTGTGGCCTTCATTTTTCGGTTGTTTAATAGCATCATTCATAATAATTCAAGTTTGAGCAAGATTGAAAAATTCCCATTATTTGTTAACATCTTTCAATTTGATAAAAGCTATTCTGTAATGGTTGAGACAATTATGAAATAGCTTGGTGATGCACTCACTAGTAGATATCAGAATAGACGTTTTTAGCTTCACAACCTATTTCAATGAGGAATTTATATGGCTCAACTTTTACAGAAACCTTCTTCTAAGGAGTTGAGGCATTTATTGGGCTATATTTTCGGAAAATCTTGCTGCACTCAATGTTTTGAAATTCGATACGGATTCATGGGATTTCGTAATGTTCAATATTTTGTTGTTACAAAAATTGAGACGCTAAAACTAGAGAACAAATTTGAGCTTGAGCATAGTACTGAATGGATATGCCTACATATAAACTCTCACAACATTTCTTACTAATCATTGTAAGGCTTTGGAATCTGTACAATGCACTTGATACCATCGACATCATCATTTATTTCAAACATAAGGTACAATATCCCCTCAAGTTACCACTTCGGATAGAAATACATGGTCCTCTCTTCAAGAAGTCTTCACAACCAGCTCTATTTAACGTCTTCTGTCGATCAACAAAATGTATAGTTTGCTCAGCTCCACACGCTTTACATAGGTGCCACATCTTTCTGGCCAAAACTCCATCTGACAGATTTGCTTTGTGAAACATGTAATAACCTTTGTGTTAATTGCTTGCGTGGGTCACATCATGTAGGAAATTGTCCATCATCAATTACTTATAAAATATGTAGGTATCAGCATCCATACAACTCTACTCAGTAAATATTCGTAAACCTGATGTATCTAAGAAAACTGATTTCGTGGCAACCACTTCGGGTTCAACAGGGGACAGTCAGAGAAGATGATTTGTCAACAACAATGGCCTGAATACAGCGAACGCACCATTTCTAACTCTGGTCCCAAAGACACCGTTGCTGCAATGCAGCACTTCAGATTTCGCTATGATGCAATCAACTGTCCTCTCTCAACTGCCGAGTTGGTGGTATTAGGGATGGTAGAGGAACTTCCAGAAGGTCCGCGTTCTTCTTTGATACCACGCTAGCATGGCAAATTTCGCAAGCGAACGTTGTTTTAATCGTTTGGGGTTGAAAAAGACGTCGTTGATCCCTTCCATAGAAGGACTGAATAATCAAACTTCTTGGTCAACTAAAGGTATTATCACTCAATGTTTAATAAAACCATGCGGTAAAGATGGTCCCACTCTCTCATTTAAATCTATTATTCTCACAGAACTCTCTTTCAAATCAGCCCAAAAATACAGTTTAATACCGCTTGATTGGTCTCACATAAAGATCTAACACTGGCGGACAGAAGATTTTCGACACCTGGCCCAATAGATATGCTAATTGGAGCTGAGTTGGTGCCTTTTATATTGAGTTCTGGGCGTATCTTTGGTAGACAAGGTACTCCAGCAGCGCTTGAAACAGTTTTTGGATGGGTTTTACAAGGAAAGATTGAATGTTCACCAGTTTACACTTCACTTCTGAATTGTCACGTGGCCCTTGAACCCCAGGTCGATTTTACACACAAATTTTGGGAGTTAGATCAGGTTACTAAACTAATCCAATACTATCTCTTGATGATCAAAAATGTGAGAATATATATAAAAACTCGGTTCATCGAGAAATTTCCGGAAGATTCGTTGTTTCCCTTCCGTTTTAAGCATACAAACCCAGACTTTGGAGATTCATATTCACACAGGCCCTTCGGCGATTCATTTCCTTAGAGACTCAGCCTCAATAAAAACCTTCAGCTATATACAGCATATTCTGAATTTATGAAAAGAATACATCCAACTCAATATATTTCTTGAGGTTAGCATTTCTGATTACAAGTCTTTAATACAGCCTTTTATTTACCTCATCATTGCGTTATGAAACCAGACAGTACATCACTAAGCTTCGAAGTAGTGTTTGAGGCAAGTGCAAGAGCTCATGGGGTATAAGCTTGATGATGATACACTTCTTCTCAGGTCAAAGCTTCATCAGGACTTGCTTGTAATTTCATATTAAAATTTCGTATTCTAAAGTGGCTTTGTTGTGATATCAAACAAAATGAACTGTCAGATCACTTATACAACCTGAACAAAGAAGATTTCGAACAGGCAAAAACAGCGAAATACCCTCTTATCTTGTAAGACTTACCAGCTTGTGGTGTCGTAATCCTGAGAGCACTTTCACCCATACACTGCTAAAATCCACATCCAATTCGTTGAGCGATTAACGAAAAGAAAATTATTTCTCGAAAATTTGCCAATGTTAAGCCGTCGATAGCTGTATGTGTGTACGTGCGTGCTCAAAATCTCGAAGCATACTACTTACACTCCCTCGCCGTGCGTATCGAAACACCTGTTCGGTCCACAAAAGAAAGAAAAGCATTTCGCATGTGTACAAATAATAAACCTCCTGAAATTTAAACTGAAGAATAAATGAAAATAAGCGAGTAACCCAGTTCCACAACAATGAGAAACCCTAAACGAAAATGATCTGTTTGAAAGCGAGGTCATGGTTTTCAATATGGATGAAACTGGAGTCCAGATGAACAATAAACCTGGAAAGGTAATAGCTACTAAAGGTAGCAAGTTGGTTCAGCATATAACATCTGGAGAAAAATGGTGAAACCATTTCAATCATAACATGTAATAATGCGGAAGGAGTTTTTCTGCCACCTGTGTTGATAATGATGAGCGAATTCATCAGAAACCAAGAATTTTTAGATGGTTTTCCACCTGGTTCCAATGTGTACATGAATAAAGTCCACTTATATAAACTCAGAATTATTCATGAAGTGGCTGCTGGAACATTTCATTCCCAATAAACCAAAGTAAAAGTGTTATTACTACTAGATGGCCATGGCTCTCAATGACGACATTAATATGTTAGAAGCTGCAGCCTCTCACGACATAATTCTTTTAGGGCTTCCCAGCCTTACTACTCACGATTTACAACTGTTAGATCAAATTCCTTTTTAAACCTTTTAAAACTTTTTTTAACCAGAAATGCGGCAGTGGACAAGCAGGAACGAAAAATAACACGATATCAAGCAGGAAAACTAGTTGGAGCTGAGTGGACACGTACAACTACTGCAGCTAATGATCTTGCAAGGTTTCAAAGCATGTGGACTTTTCACCATTGACCCCAGTATCCATGCCAGAACATTTCTACACGGTATCTGATGCTTCTCAGGGTTCTTTCGAAAATAATATAATTATTGCGATATCAGAGAATAATTCCAGACTTAACTTTGTTCCTGCTGGAAAGCTCTACGACAGAAAAAGTTAACGCAGCACCAGTACTCACTTCTCAGAATTTTTTTGAAAAATTTGAATAAAACTGAAAAAAAAATAATGTATCAAATATCGCTAAAGTAAAAATTATAGAACATTCAATTATAAATGAGACAGTAAAAAGTAGAAAAATGATTATCGGGCGAGGATCAATGTTTATATTGTGGAACAGGCGCCTAGACACAACGGTGGTCGATTGGATTGCCTTGCGTAAACTTACCAGCGGTGGATACGCCGTAAGACCTGTGACCCATCTTACGAGGATAAAACTTATAGCGGTTCATTCTTTTGTGATAACTGCTCAGGCGATGAACAATTGGATAAAGATAAATGTTATGTATTGCGGTGAAAGGTGATTTTAAACCACACGAAGTGGCATGGGTAACCGCATGCGATGGATGTAACGGATGGATTCATCAAATACGTGATAGCAATAAAATCAATCATTTAGTGCATTTTTTCTTAACCTTGCCATCCACGGACCCTTGGGGTCCACGACTATAGGTATGTCAGGGTCCGCAGTCTCATCTATGGACCATTTAATAATAACAAATAAAAATTCAACTAAAAGTCTCTCGTAATCGCTACGCTTTTAGCATGGCGAACGATGCGCCAGCGACGGTGTCCGAGACTGAAGTGAAGTCCGAAATGTGCGTGCAGGCTATAACTCTCCCCGCACCGCCCCGCGCCATGACACTAGCGCCGAGGTAATCATTTGTGCTGTGCCCGCTTGCACCTGCATTGTTTTGTTTTGTGTTGTGTTGCGCGTTGGAGACGTTACGTTACGTTTTAAAGTGATTGTGATTATTTGTGACAATGAAACGCTGGTTAAAAATCAAATGATTCCGCTTCAGAATACAGAATTCCATTTAAACAAATGAAAATCTTCGACTTCAAAGGTTAAACGTCGTAAGTTTTTTGTAACAGATACTTAACTTTCTGGTTTCACAAGTACCAATTTAGATGGCGAAGAAAGACTTCTCAGTGCGTCATATGTTACGAAGTTTTGTCGAGATGAGTCAATGAAACCGGCCAAACTCCGACGTCATTTAGAAACAAAACACCAAGATCTTCGTGAAATCTAAATCCTTTTCAAATTAAAGCTTCTGGAATTAGAGCGAAGCAAAAAAACAATGATGAAGACTGCTACTGGGACCAATAACGAAAATGCTGTATTAGCGCCCCTACCTGGTATCTTTGTTAGTTGCAAAAGTGGTAAGCCCTACACCACATCGCTGAAGAATTAATATTACCGTGCGCTAAAATTATGGGTTTCTGCTATGTTGGGAGACAAAGCTCAGAAAGGAATCGGACATATACATCGTTAATAAAACAGTACAAAAGTGGAAAGAAATTGAAACTGAAAATGTCAGGAAATGCAAGAGCGGCTGATTTTGAACGTTAAAGCGAGCACATTTATGCTTTGTAAATTAGATGAGAGCACAGATATTAGCAATGAAATGACAAACTTGCTTTTGCATGTCTGTTACATGGTACAAATTCACGTTGAAATAAAATGAGGATTTATTATCTCTGTATGCCCTTCCCTCAGGCCTCGCATACCACAGGTGGTAGCCTATTTTTGAAGTATTGAACAAATTTAAAGTCCACTTGCATGAAATACTTTCGTGGATAAATGTGTGGCAGGGCGTGAGTACTGATGGTGCTTGAGCTAAGTGACTTCGGTACACGAATAACAGACTTCAGGCGCGTAAAGAAGATGAATCCATCTGTGTGTCTTGGCATCATTGCTGCATATGGGGAGAGTGCATTAAGCTGCAAAATATGTCTGAAAGAATTAAAAACAGTGTTAGATGATATAAATTGCAGGTAGTAATTTTATTAAAGTTGAGGCTCTAAATTCCTGTATTTTCTGTGGAACAGATTTGTGAATAAATGTGGCTATCATTCACAAGCAAGTTGTTATTGCATGCTGAAGTATTGCTGGTTATCTCATAAAGTGTTGTGTCACAAAGTTTTTGAGCTGAGAGATGAGATAAGAATATTCTTTTGAAAATTCTGAAGCGGAGCTTAATAAACATGCTGATAAATTTAATGACTTTGGATGGCTCTCAGTAATGGCATATTTAGCTGATATCTTTTAATGCCTTAACGAGCTGGAACTTGGGGTCTGCAGGGGAGAGATAACAACATCTTCCAAGTTAGAGAATGCATAAAATAGAAACACGATGCTAAAAAGATTGACCTTTTGACTAATCGTACAATCTAAAGAAAACTTATAATCACTTTCATACTGGTGCAGTGCTTTTGGAATCTCTCTGGTGAAGCAACGTTGTCAACACAAGTACAGGACAAAATGATTAAACACTCTCAAGTGTTGAGGTGCTTCCGTTTTGGAATTATTTTCAAAGTACTCCGACAAAATAAAACTTGGGATAGTAGACTTTTTCAACACAGACGTTATTGAGTATCATTGGCAAGGACAAAACTAAAACTGCATGAGAAAATCAATTAATCGAAATATCCTATGATTCCAGCTTTGAAACAGAACTTTCTGAAGGGAATTCTCTTTGTCAAGTTCTTGGTTGAATGTAAAAAGAAAATAAAGGAAATATCAGAAGAAGCACTGAAACATCTGCTGCTTTTTCTCAACTACATACCCTCTGTGAAAAGGTATTCTCTGCTCTGGTATATACTAAAAATAAATACAGAAACAGATTGCATGTGGAATCCGATCGAGAACAACTTAATAGCAACATAACCCAAACACATCACTAACTTATATAAACTAACGTTTACAATCTGCTACTCTTATTATATATATAGTAGATGTACAAAAACAAATGTTCAGAAAATTATTAATGTTTTTATGTTATTGGTATGGAGTCCTTTGAAATTAGTGTTTGATTGGCCCAGGGGTCAAGGGAACTATAAAAGGTTAAGAATTTGATATTTGAGGTACTTTTATTGCTCCAAAATGTTCTCAACTTTTTAATCTGAGGTCAATATACTGAAATAGCTGAGAAAATTGAACAATGTGAGATTGCAAAAAGAAGAAAAAAAAAAAAGAGAAGAAAATTGAAAATTCTAGACTCCAAAGAGAATTCTCTTTATGGTTCCAAGAACAGAAGAAAGAGACTGACTGTACTGAATTTCAGCAAAATTTAAAATTAAGAAATGCAACATCCAAAATAAAATTAATAGAATTCATTTATTTATCAAAAAATTCTGCGAATGAAGCATGAATATGGAATTAAATATGAAAAAGTGAGGCGCTCCAACTGTTTTTGCAGAAGAGTTAAAGAAAAAATATAATTACAGAGAAAGTGAGATCTTAAATTATACATAAATATCATTCTTTTCTGTAGAACTCGCCACAGATGGTCTTTAAATGAGGATGGAATTATTTGAAATTAAATGTCCTTTAAAGCTCGTGATTGCGAAAAGAAAGCTAAACTGTAGAAAAACTTAGAATATATTGATAACATCGCATGTAATCTGAGTTGAATTCCATTATTATTACAAATTCAAGGTTTATTGAAGTAACTGATAGAAAATGGTGTTACTTTGTGTGCATACACATCAAAAAGATATACATAAAAAAAAATTCCTTTACAAGCCTTTTTCATGTAGGAATATGTTACCAAAGCTGAAGGAATTCTTTTTTTTTTATTATCTTCCTGCATTTCTGAATATAGAAAATATTGATTACTCACAGTGTAGAAGAAGCTAAATCTCATGATTTGTACATTTTGCCTAATGGATTAATAAATGATATATAATTATTATAAGAAGAGCAAAGTACTATCATGTGGCAAATATTCAGTGATTTAAATTGTTTCACTACAATTTATATTTCCTGATTTTGTGTCCCTTGATGATAAAAACGTGATCTGTAAATTTTAAGATTGATGTAGCTTTAAATTTAATCAATGTTGAAGGTAATTTTCAAATAATTCCAGTAGAGAGAGTCAAAAAACCATTTTGTCAAACCATACTTCATAGAAGCGTTTATGGAAAAAATCAATATAGAGAAAAATTTAATGCCTTACCATTAATGGTCAATGGAAATAAATCATTTATGTTTAGCAATTGTAGATTTCAGATAAATCCACTTTCATAGACCTATATAATTGAGACAATCAGAAAACCAATATATATTCTTGAATTTAAATTTGCCTGAATTCATCACTTTTTTATAACAATGTTCTATAAAGAGAAGGCCTTAATAAAAAATTATCTATTTGTAATTTCATAATCAACATGAAACAAAAGACAGTTACAACAGTGTGGTGTCCATTGTATTAAATTTTTTTGACTGCCTAATAAATGATCTGATATGAAAAAAGGCTATAAACATGGAAAATATAGGAAGTAAATTAAGAAAATTGTTTCTTAGTAGATCTGATGATGTTTTTGAGTGTTTTTGTGTAATTTACAGCAGTAAAGTTTCGCCAAATGAATCATACTTGTTGTTATTTGCTACTAAAACATACATATATAAAAAGATTGTTTATCTAACGGAAGAGATTCATTTATCAATAATCAGCATTTGCCAACTTTGGTCCCAGTATTGAAATTTCGATATTATTATTTTTTTGCACCCATTTCAGAACGAAGGTAAATTATTCTTGATGGGGAAATCTAAATAGTATAGAATGTATTTCAGTGGATCTTTGGAAACTGTTTAGGTATTTTGTATCGTGGGATGATAGGGCTATTAGCGAACTACACCACTAAAAAGTGGGTAACGCACCCAATGTCAGAATAAATACATGTATTAATCTGTAATCAGGCACATCTTTATCACTTATCACTTATAAAAAAAGTTACTTGCCTATCTCTTGCACTGACTTTGCAATAATATCCTGGGTGGGTGTGAAACTCTGCATAAACTATTGTGATTTCAAACAATTCAAGATAACCAACAAATATTCCCTTGTTTGCATACTATGAAAGCTATGGACTTCATTTTGATGTGCAAAAAAGAGAGAAATGTTAGAAATGACTTACTGCTCTGTCTGAAAATGTACATTTTTATTTTCAAAATATATATTTGATTTAAGTCAATTTTGAAAATATCTATTAAAATAAAATGTTGAAAATTCTACTTTACTACATTGGACATCGAAACAAATTTACTGATTCAATTCTAGTCCTCTACAAGAGAAAGAACACATTCTATTCAGGCCTTCAATATTTTCAGAATGATTTTTCTGTTAAAAGAATCAAATTTTTTAAAGAATAAGGATGTGGGGGTCAAAACGTAACATTTTCAGACCTTTACTTTGAAAGCGTAATTGAAAATTTGTCTACTAAGCAATCAAAAATTTTTCTAATTTATATGCTATATCAAGAAAATGGTAAATTTATTTCTGAAATAACATGATCCCTAATGGCTTGTACAATATCAAACAACTTATTTAAGAACAATGTTCATCTGGACGAGAATAGAATTTAAATTGTGAGTAATAAACAGGAAGAGATTTCAGGGGCCAGAATAGTTTCAGATGTTTGTGAAATTTCTGAAAGCAAAACACATGTTTTCTATAGAATTGAAGTGAAGTACCTACTGCGGCAATCTCTTAAACGACAGTTCACGTTTGATGATTTTATTACTCTCCCTTGTGATAGGTAGAAAACACATCTTTCTGCAAGTGATTATGCCTTCAGAAATTTTTGTGGTCTACTGTCGAGTTTTTATTTTACTTGAACAGATGGCCTAATTTCGATGTTATAGCATTAGTGTAAAAAAATCTGGAATTTTTTTCATGATGGGCAGTGTAGAATTTTTTCCTCATCAAAGCGTGGCCAGTAGTGGCTATTTATGTGGAACGTATATCTGGAGACTGCTGTTGAAAGCATTTTCATTTTTTCAGGAATGCTTACGTAACAGTGCGAAATTATCGAAAAAATCTTGAACACTTTTCATGTTGACAGATTGTTTCCCTATGAAAGCGGGGGATAGTATTTCTATCCATAGATCTTGTCAAATACGATTCATCCATATAAAGGAAATCTGAAACTAAATTTTCAAATAGGATGCAAAAAGTAAAAATTTTTTTAAAGTCATCAAAGAGTTTTGAGTGTTCCCTTAAACCCAGATTTGTTTATCTATTTTGAATTTTCAAAAATCCACACAGAATCCCACTGCCGTTCCTGCACCCGACAAACCAATTCCTATTTGATAACAGGGGTCAGTATAAATATCAAAGATCAACAACCTCAATAACGCCAGATGGTGTATCAGAAAGCATTTATTAGATTTTTGTTGAACTTTGAATTATTTTTGGTAGAATTTTTCAAAGTCCGGTCTCTGCATTTCCTGAGGCCACTGTGGACAAATCAATTCCACTGATGACAGGGTATTCTAAGTATCAAAACCAACAGCATACACAATATCGTGAGATGGTTGCATTCAGCTTTTCTTTGAATTTTGTTGAACTTTAAATTATTTTTGGTAGAAATTCTCAAAGTCTGGTTCTTGCTTGTTCCTGAGGGGCCCTGATAGTCAATTCCATTGATAAATAGAGTTCTAAATATCACAGGTTGATAAGCCTCAGTAGCGTCAGATGTGTGCGACAACAGCTTCTCTGATATATTTGAACTGAATCTGATTTTTGTGAGAAGTTTTAAAGTCAGGGTCACTGCACCGTTCTGAGGCCAACACAATCAGATTCCATTGATAACAGAGTGATACTAACCCATATCAAAATTATAACTCTTTACAAACGTTAGATGGGTGAAACCAAAGCATTTTATTAATTTTTGTTGAACTTTGAAAAATTTTCACAAAAATAATTTCAAGTTCAACAAAATTCCACTCAATAAATGATCAATAATAGAGATTAAAAGAATAAAAAGAGATCTTAAGATTTAGTAAGAAAATTTTGATACGTAGTATTTATGGCTAGCTTTTATAATTCTTTACTTAGATTATTGAATTGTAATAAACAGAGCTTAAATACCTTGAAGAGGTTTTTGTATTGATATCTTGTACAAGGCAGTACTACTTCTGTAAGAGAACATGGGTTGAAGGAGGACCCAACAAAGTCCACACTAAGTATGGAAGAATAACCTCTGGGATGAGGTTTGATGGGCCCACTTGGGAGGAATGTTTCCCACCACAACTAATTCTAAGGGCCAAAAAAAAAAAAAAAAAACAGGAAGTATCTCTGAAATGTATTATTAGGGATAACCTATCTCACATCTAAGCATAGATGTTTCCCTTCACAGTGGTGTGAAAGATTGGATGTCAGAATCTGTATTCCCTAAATGCAATGTGTAATGTATCTTACACTAGCCATGATAGAGTGTCTACACTTGTAAATAAGTTTTTTTTTGCGTAAAGGCTGGTGCAGGACTTTCTTCTGACTCCGGTGAAGGCATGGCCTTGACACATGTGGGACACATATTAGCCCTTGCCTGGAATAAGTCAGAGCCAACTGAATCTATAAAGGCTGCAACCATATAGCATGGGGTTCCTGACTAGTACTAGTTTCTGTGCGTCAACGTTCACTTTTAGGTGATTTTGGTAAGTATACTTGTTATTTTGTGTGTTGGCCGGTGGTATCAAAAGATATGATCAAACTGTTGGGTTTACTGAAGACTGTTATGGCCTTTGAGTGTTTATGGGACGTAAACAGTCATTGTGCCTCATCCACAGAAACCGCGGCAATGGCGCACATTCCGGTAGGCTAACACAATATAAGATAATCATCGAAGGCAGAGTTAAAACAAGATCGTGTCTCAGATGCTGGCTTTTTCTAAGGAACACTGGCAAGTGACTGGGAAAAAGTAGAGAGTGGTTTCTGTAGTCAGCATTTGTGGTTGCTGAAGCAAACATGGTTTTGCTTATCGGTTGTCGCTTATTTATAGCTGATTTCCTCACTTCTGAGACAGCCAGTGATTCTTTCAGTGATATTCTGCAGCACACCAGGTTACGATTGAGTGGGTCCACCAACATCTGACTGGGGATAACAGTCAAATGGTGGACTGTAGAAAATCCACTATAATATGTATACAACCATGTAACACATGCAGGACGCAAACTGGTGTGAAATACTGGAGAAAATGGTCTGATCTGTCTCAAAACACAGATAATAAGATGGTTCCGCTGATTACAGATCAAAAAGTTCACAAAGAAACATAGAATAAAATCAAAACTTCAGACCCTTACCTATTCACTCAGACAGTTTGCCAAAGGTCAAATCTCCAGGAAAAACAGTTGAATCTCCAAAAATATCTCCAACTCCTATACAGGAACTTTGCAACGGCCTGTAGACCCCTTTCATTACGCTCCTGACAAAACGACTTCACGATACTATTTTTAATCAAGGTGAAGATGGCGTATTCTATATGCGGAAGCTTGCTCTCTGAAGCAACCTCTATCGAAGGTATTCCTGTGTGGATTTCTTTTCTCTGGTCTCCTGAAACATAGATAGGGCAAAGAGCCTGGGTTGAAACTTTACTTGATTTTGTTAACCAATACAGAGACTTTTTGGCTTGTTTTCTAGCACCAGCTGAAAAAAAAGTGTGTGGTGTAGAGGCTGGGTGGGGGTAAATGAGGGTACATCTGACAGAGACTGTCGAAATCCAGAAATCAGCTAGAAACACCTATTTTCTCAAACTGTTGGGAATTACTTCAATTTGCAAATGAAAGCTTTCAATACCTTCAAGATCAGAGAAAATACACTTAGAGATGGATTCCCACACCAAAATTATTTTGTATTACAGGGAAATGAAAACTGGATTAATGTATAAATAACTAGTATTTACTAGGTTTTAAACAAAATTTCTGGGATTATAAGTACACAGGATTAGGAAATTGAATAAGTATTGAACTAATGATATTTGAATGATTTATAACAAAGGACAGCGCACTCTCGGTTGAAGGAAAAAAGTATTTGATCTTTCAGACTTACTACTGAAATCTATTATCTGTCTTTCTGTAAACCAAGATCAATACATTAAAATTGAAGCACCCATTATTGCATATCATTCAATCCCATCAAAAACATAGGTATATATAGTGGAACGCTTCACTTGGTGATAGCTCCAATAAGCGGACATCTCATAATGGCCAATTTCCCACCAAGACAATTTTTTAATTATAATTGCCTCACAAAGTATATTAACAAGAAAGCGGGATGCCGTTTCAGACCGGACGTATATTACTAAATCTTTCTATATGTTTCTTACCTAAATCTTCTATGAAGGGATTTCTGCTCTCACAAGCTGGATGTAATAGAGAGTAGATTTTTCAGGATATCTATATGCTCACTGCTTTTCTGGGAAATTTTTTGAAAGCAGACACGAAGCACAATAGAACAGCAACTCCGTATTTGCCGATCTTAATGTCCCGCAGCCCACCTTTACACAGGCTGATCAGACTGGCGGAATTACAAATGCACAGCGTCTAAAACTGAGTAGGCAGACAGAATAAAAAGGGAGGCAACGTGTGGCGGTCCGTCTAAAAGCCAAAAGATAGCGCCAAAGAAGCAACGATTAACTCTAAAGAGAGAAATAGAGGGTTGTGAAGATGTACTTCCGGGAAAGAGACAAATAGTCAGTTCAGAAAGTTTAGCTAAAAGAAGGTTGGCTAGTTCCATTCCAATAAGTAACAATGGTGAATATATTGAAATTTAATTTTTATTTAGGCTCAACATAGAAGGAAAAACTGGAACTGCACAAAATAGTGCAGCATTTAACTAGACAGAATTACAAACTAAGTAGCAGTCAGGATTGGGAACATCACCCAGCTGAAGAGCTTCTGCCCAGGACCTGAAGGAGGCTACCAATTGAAGGTGACAGATTATATTATGGAATGAATGGTTTCGAAAGGCTGAAGTCAGAATGTTCCTGTGTCAGGACTAGGTGGTAAGAGAGCAAAGCCAAGAAATTGCAGGATCAAAACCCAGTTTGTATGCAGCTCTCACTGCACATATGATGGATTGGCCTCTCAAAACATGTAGTAGAAGACATAATATTTCTTTTTAAATGCATTTCTGGAGAAGCATTGGCAGTGCAGATCAAGAAAGATGCTGAGTCAATTAATCCCAGGAAAAACTCCCTCAGTTTTTGCTCTAGTTTATCAACAGAGAGACATCTACAATACCAGTATTAAAGTGGACTTTTCAACTTTTCGTGCACTCCACTACTAATAAAAACTTTAGCTTTCAAAGCTGAAAAGTGTTCTGGTAGAAAATTATCCAAAAGAACGGATAACAATCTTATTTTGTGTGGAGTATGGTGGCTATGGACGCAAGAAAGACTCCCTAGTTATCGGGAAAGGCAAACCGCCCCAGAGCCAGTTCAAAAATAAGTCTGTTGACTGATTTACTGGCAGTTGAAATCAAACAAGCCTGGGATTACATGGCAGGACATTATTGCCAAAATTTGAGTGCTTGTGTGCACCTGGACAGAAGAATTAAGCGTCCAGAAGAGAAAAATAATTTTATTTTTTAGATAATGCATCCACATCCACCATTTGAGTCTGAAAATATCAAAATCTCATTTTCTTACCCCCAAATTTGATTTCTAAATGTGCCATACTGAGTGGACCTGGGAGTAATCAAAAATTTTAAATTTCATTATGTAGCAACAGATCCTCAAACATATTTTGTCAAAATGGGAGGTATTGAATCAGCATCAGGACTTACAAAAATCCACTGATCAGTTCAGAAACTTTGTATTTTATAAAGCATCACATGGAATAACAGTGGAGACTACCCTACAACAATCAAAACTGTTTTCAAAAAGCTGGATTCAAGAGTCCAGGTTAGCGCAGATCATTTTGACCAGAAGATGAATTACCCTCTTAGATCAGCCTCAAGTGAATTTGTTGAGAGAGTAGTATCAACAGTTAGAACCTGGGAGTGAGCTGAGTTCAGAGACAATGGACGAGCATTTATTGACAGAAAGATGAGGAGTGAACATTCATTCAATATTATTAACACTGAAATTTGAGCCAGGGACGAACACAGTGAAGAAAGTAGGGTGACTGATACTGATGGGGAATGAAATTTTCTTATAATTAATTCTTGTGAGAGCCTTGGGGACTCAAATCCATCTCACAGAAGTCTACATGAGATGTTTTCACTGCATTGGAGCTCTGCAAAGAATTTGGGGAGTCATGTTCAAAAACTGTCTTTTGCAGAGAACACATAAAGTAGAGATTAAAACAAACTAGCATTCTAGAATTTTGCTCTCAGTCACAACAAAGAATAAAGTACTCAAAAATAAACAAGATTCTCACTTTGAGGTTGATAAATACATATATTTTTATCTCTTCACATTTCCTTTATAGAAACTTTTCATTTTATATCATTCTTCAAGTTGTATTTTTGTATTTTATTATATAAAAATATATTATATAAATATTTGTAGCTTTGAGACTCACCCTCATCATTCCACCCAATTCTACCTCTCAAATAGCCCACTATATGTGTATAAAGTAAGTATTCTCTTGCATTGAACAAGCAAACTTTGATAATTTTGATTAGTTATTGAGTAGAATATATTATCTGGAGTAGTTCCAGATATTTAGAATTCCCAATTCCAGTCTTTCTGAGAAATTCATATCTATGCGCTTTTTTATCTCATCAATCATAATAGCTTTTATATATGGTTTTCGTATATAATGTTTCAAAGAGGATTTACGCCTTGCGAATTGGAAGTACGCATGAACCACCTGAAAAAACAATACATTTTTTGGGACTATCCTCACCAGCTTGGACATCTCTCCGCGGACTGGGACCGAAAATTTTAGTCCTGGAGGTCTGCTTACATGAGAGACTTTACTGTGTGTTCCCGTAAGACAGATTGGAATTGGTTGACTCTAATATTTACGCAATGAGATATATAATTTACAATAAATTGCAATTTCATCATCATATTTAACAATCTTATTTAAGCAGTTTAGCTGGGCAAAATAGCCTTGAGGCTCGAATTCATTTTCATTCTCAAATATAATATTTCAAACTTGATCTATCTTTTCAGGAAAACTTATTGGGTGCACTTCTTCCCAGTATAGAGAGTACTCCATAGACTCATAGAGTTAAAGAGATACAAATTCTCGTCATGAATAAGTGAAACCACTACCAGAAAGATTTCAGATACCATTGAGCGCGATTGTAATACTACGGAGTGGGAAATACTCTAAAATTTGTTCAGCATGCTGCCACTTTGTCAGAATCCTAAAGTTCATTAATTCTAAATTGTCTTAGCACAGAACGGTTGAAACATGAAAATTCTCTTAGGGCTAAAATTACATTGGGATGCGTAGCTTCATCATTGTACTGCATACTGAAAAAGCCAAAACCAATAAAATCTTATAATGCAGATTACATTTCATGGAAGTTTGCGCAAGTGCCGTGCTACTACATTCATCAAACCAAACGCACCATTAAACAGTATGAGATTAAAGAGAAGTTCACTTTAGTCTATGCTCTTAATATCTCTTATTTTCAGAAGGGTTTAGCTTACTCTCATTCAAATTCCGTATAAAGCAAAACAAGATTCCACTTCTAGAAAGTTCTTTCTCCTCACATTAGTACTGCAGAATGTAGTAAGTTTCTGCTAATATCTTAATCTGAGCTTCTCTAAATGCCTGACTCTCATTTTGATAGTCTTCAGCCAGATAAATTATTTCTAATTCCTCCGGCTCAAATCACAGCAATTGCACTTCTCAGCGACTCTGGGTTTATCTGTCAAATTTTAATTTACGTTATAATGCAGTGAACGTATATCAATTTTGCATCTCAAAGTATTTTGAGATTGATCTGAATATTTGAGAAACTGCATTCTACAAAATGGTTCTTAGATGCATAATTTGTAGTAAATTGACTCCCATCACCCTAACCCTGAAGTTTTCGCCAGTGTGCTACTACTCCATGCATGTTTTATATCGGTGGCGTTACATCAGCCATGTTTAGATTTCCTTTGATGCAGAAAGAAAGAATGCATATGGACTCAAACGTTCCGACTTGGTTGATATACAAAATTAAGTTTGGAAGTGTCGACCCGCATGGATGGTCACTGTTGTGCCTGAAGTATTCCTACTTGTGTAGTTAAATCTGAGCGTGTGCCAGACCGACACAAAGTTCTGCACAACATATCACCTGACTAATTGAAAGTGAAAATATGTTGTGCAGCCTGAAAATACAGTTAAATCGTCTGCTGGAAGGCATTAAAATGCTATAATTGTGTCAGCTGATCTCAAGAAGCGGTCGTTTCTCCCAGACATTGCTGTCTCTATTATGAAGCGCCATCGCCGCTATGGGTGGCGCCAAGCTCTTGCCCACGAATTTATTTGTGGTGCCATTCCATAAGTATGGCTGTGTGTGTCTTCCCGGCTCTATGAGATGCGTCTAAGTCGAAAGACTATAGTAATCCCAGGCGAAAGGGGAGCATGACGCATTATTAAGGCAAGCTTTCACTACTCAGAAACAACACCTTATGCTACCGAAACCGAAGGATCCATGAAGAGGCAAATTTGATGTGCCAAACTTCGGAAAAGAGTGGGAAACAGACTCATGATGCACAGAAAAGAAGTAAAGTTGAAGTGCAGAGATATTAGACCACGTTGTAAGGCTGTTTAGGAATGAGATTCGCTAAAGTCATAGAACACTTGAGTGCATAAATCGACGATGATGGACATATCTGAGGATATTACTGATACAGTTGACAACAACGAGATCGTAGCAGTACAAAATGAAACAAGTATCTCTGCACAGTGAGTTCTCATTTTATTAAATTCTATGAAGTTATAAATTATCCTACATAAATTAATAATACATCTTTAATTCCATAATCTCAACATTGAATTATTTTATATTATATTTATTTTACTGTATTTATTAGTGTATCCTTGTTATTAGAGTAAATATTAATTCAGTCTATTCCTTTTCTACACAAAATTTTCCATTACTAAGAAATCTGACCTTAATTATTTGAGAAACCAGAACCGATATCTCTGGCTAATAGCATTATGTGTTGTGTTTGGGAGGAAGGGTTTGAGGAAGTGATGTTATCTCATTTATACCATCATCCCTCCACACTGTTTGTAGACAACGCTCAAGCCCAAATCCTCACTGTCAACGAGGATCTCATAGTGACATAAGCCTCGTGATTGGCGTTTGAGTGCAAATATTGTGTAAATAACAACATGCCAAGGCAACTGTTCGATTTTTCGAGAAAGTGCTATTGGCTTGTAATACACCAAATCGGCTTATTAAAATCCTAAAGCGGTATTTCGATCACACGACGAGCGCTGACTCAGCCGATGCCAGTACCTCTCTACATCATCGCTGCTTGGTAGGTTTCATCAACAAATTTGCTGTCAACCTAAAGGTATCATCGCCAAAAAAACGAATGGCAATATTTTCTGACTATTCGGCAGTTGTGTTCGCTCCGGAATTCTCAATGTATTATCAGCAAGCGCTTGCCCGAATTTCGTGTAACTGATTACACCACCGTCAGATATTCTCCCATTTATTCCTACGTCAACCATCATGAACTCATAGTTGGCATTGGACACTGCCATCATGACAATGCTGAAGAATTTTTTATAATTGAAATACAGAGATCCAGAATTGTCGGGCTTCTTTATTGCGACATGTTTGCCATCGATTGCACCCAGACAATTGGGAAAATTCCACAGATTGTAGAAATCCAGTGCAATTTGTTTCCATTCTTCTTCTGTACTTGGTACCTGCCACAAGGAAAAACAACTTGATAAGAGCTACAGAAAATTACCAATTTTCAGCAAAATGTAGAGAAAAATAGGTGAATGATGAAAATGCTGTAGCGATTGGGCAACAGGGTGTAGTAGCTAAATTAGTACGGTCGTGGGTTGATAGTTGACACAAGTTGTTAGTTGACAAATTCGATTACCTCGTACTTCACATCGAAGATGTGTCGCATTTGTATTAAGGGTAGTATGTAATTGTGTATTTTTACGATTTTCAACGTTGATTTCCACTGACATTATAGAGAAAATTACATACTACCTTTAACCCTTTCACTACCGATAATTTGCAAACGATTATAGGAGACAATAAAATGTACTCTAGAATAGGCTACTCGTGTAATTTTTATTTGCATTACAATATATTCGCGTTATCGTTAGCTAACAAATGAGCTGCGTTTTCTCGCGTCAGTATATTGTGTATCATCTCGATGATAGTTTCCTCTCTAATATAATAATTCGTAATAATTCGGTGCAGTGTCGTTCGTAGAATTTTCGTATTCGCAATATTTTACAACGACTAATTTCATAACTTAATTTAGTTTTTTCTTTTCCTCCTCAGGCAAATGATGAACCTCGTCACATGCCCAGGAAAAGAAAAGCTCCAGATCCCACTGAGGAATTGGTGAAATTGGCTTCCAAACGCCTTCAACAACCACAAGACGACAGCGACAAAATTGCTGCAGCTTGGGCAGTCGAGCTCCGCAAAATGGATCCACAACAACAGTTGTTTGCGAAGAAGGTCATCAGTGATATTTTATTTGAGGGACAAATGGGGACCTTACATCGTAATTCAGTGGAAATTAACATCTCACGTGTATCCACACCATACAGTGTTCAGTCCCTCCTTCATTCTTTACTAATTTTCAGTAAAGAAGTTATTTTCCAAATTCATGTACATAGGTATAAGTTCTGTATACTGATAATTCTTGTTCTAGCCAATGTATGACAATATTTTGAATGTTTAAATACAATGATTTCAAATGAAAATGTACTTACCTTAATGTATTCCTTGAGGCAGTTGATCAGAGCAGTGCACGTTTCCATAACAATGTGACCTATTGACTGAGGTGAAACAGCAGTTAAAAACTTCAGGTCTTCAAAACTATTCCCAGTTGCGAGATATCGTAGGGTTATGGACAACCTTTGACTTGCAGGAATTGCATCGCGCATGATAGTGTTCCTTTTCCCGATTTCAGGAGTAACCAAAGCGAGGAGTTCATCAAATAATTCTCCGTCCATCCGTAAAAGTTGCGGAAATCATTAGGTTCAATTACTCTCAGTTCATTGAGTAACTTTTCGTGAGTGTACTTCTCCTATCAAGAAACCACTGTTTAGCCCATTTTCTACCTTTCTGCGAGCCCTTTTTGTTCTTTTTGTTTTTGCACTTGCGGCCACAGCAATTATCACGCAACACAATTCACTTTCATTCAACATCATGACTTCATGAAATTCTGCCGGGGACTGTTTGCACAATGTGGTTGTACGTCTATGCTCGCGATTGTGCCATATATTGCACAACCTTCAATATCGCCTCCATATGGTACAACTTTTTGCCCAAACCACAATATTGTACAATAATATTGAACGTCTAGGGCCGCCGTCAAAACATTGTGCAACCCACATTGCACAATAATATTGACCGTCTAGGAGCCGCTTAAGTATATGTTCATATGCTCTGACCACTTTGATCCCAAGGACTTCTACATTCGAGTGAATGGTAGAAAACATCTCAAAATGGATGCTGTTCCTCTTACTCGGATAAACTCTTCAATCTTATGTCTTCAAGGTATATTTGTGAATATTCTGACCTAATTTTTCTTAACCTAATTTGGGAATTCCCAAAAAATCTTTATACAGGCAATAGTTGCAAGAGCTTTGTAATATTCTCTAGTCGATTGAAAATTTGTAAATTAACCCTAAAACTGGTTATTATAAGACAGTGGAATACTCATCAGCATTTTAAAGATCTAGATACAATATTATGAAGTATATTTCAATTAATTATTACCCATTTTTACAGTTCAAGCTCCACGATTAACGAAACACCACCAAGTGCTGAAAGGTAATAAATCAGTTATGATATATCACATAAATAACAAAACT